>VDFB02281492.1:120452466-120573741 GCA_007258455.2 Sequoia sempervirens
CTTGGAAAAGGGGGGGCTTTTTTTATTTTGCTACAACTTGCAAATGGAAGGGGGTCTTTCATTGAATAATTGGAGGTTTCATTTTCTATTTTTTTCATTTTCTTGAGGCTTGAAAGGCATACTTAATCCATGTCTTCATTATTCACCTCATGGCATAAATGACATAAACTTGTAAGAATTCAAAAAAAGCATATAAGTTTGTAATTGAACTCATAAAAAATGCCACAAAAACTAATTGTGTGTTTCTTTGGGAGGGAATTTTGTACTTACACTAAATTATAAAGTGTAATGGGGTGTTTTTTAGAGCCTTGATTAGCTATCACATCAATGGATCCTCGTGTTTCTCATGAAATGCATGTGTTCCCTTGATTTTCCATCACAACAATGGATCCTTGTGATTATTGCCTCATGCATGTGTCATGATGTACACTCTTTTTCAGTTTCTTGTACATCTTTTGGACTTAAATTTGGGTGCATGTGTTCCCTTGATTTTCCATCACAACAATGGATCCTTGTGATTATTGCCTCATGCATGTGTCATGATGTACACTCTTTTTCAGTTTCTTGTACATCTTTTGGACTTAAATTTGGGTCTAAGTTCATTGCACACTTTTTTTCCCAATTTCATTTGGTTTTCTTATATCTCTTAGCATTAAGGGGGGGGATTATGACAATGTTATGCTAATGCTTCTTTTAATGGAGCAATGGAGGGACCTTTTATCTTTATCTCTCGAATGGGGGATTATTCGAGTGGATCATATTTTGTGAGATTCTAATACTTATGTACAACACCA
Organism: Sequoia sempervirens; assembly: GCA_007258455.2. Classification (NCBI taxonomy): domain Eukaryota; kingdom Viridiplantae; phylum Streptophyta; class Pinopsida; order Cupressales; family Cupressaceae; genus Sequoia; species Sequoia sempervirens. Next base: position 120,453,261 of record VDFB02281492.1, read on the forward strand.
TGATGCACATTTTTGTATAGTGTACACATGTTACTCATGCATTTATTGACCATAATCCAGAATCATAGTACTATATGTATTTTCAACTTCCCATGCATCTATGCATTCATGGTTGAGTAGTGTTCCATATGTTCACTCATGCAGCGTTTTGTATCTCTTATCTTGATCTACATTTCTTGGAGTTCATTGATTCTAGCAAAACATTAGTTCATCTTCAAGGCAGAGTTTACAAATTTTACATGCTTCAGGAATTCTTCATCATCATGTTTCTATATTTATGGGACATCTTTTCAAGAGGTATTATCCTTCTCTTATCTCTCTTTGGAGGATAGTTTTTTTGCACTAGGTTTTCTATCTTTCTTTGTTTACGAGAGATTGCACTGTACATGGGTACCTCACCAGGCCTCATAGCTAGGACCTATTTCTATCTATTTCACTTTTGTGATATCCCCAAGTATCACTTAAGGGGGGTGTTATAGTGAATAATTAATCTATTCACTATAGCTTAAGTGTACTTAGGTTGATGAGGTTAGAAAACATCTTATCTAACTGAATGTGCAACCATTTAGGCCTCTAGAGGATACCGAGTTGTTTGGTAAACCTCATCTGCATACCTTTTGAGGTTGGAATACTTTCCATCACACTTCAAATGTCACTTTTGTAGTCATTCAAAACTTGTCAACAAGGTTGATGACTTGGTCAAAAAGGTTGTTGGTTTGCACATTCCAAGTGATCCAAAGGTTGGCACCTATAAGACACTTTTCTACTTATTTTTTCCACATCATGGGGAACTTTTCAATCCATATGATAGGTGGATTGTCTCTTCCTTGTGTATATAGGAAAACTCATACTTTTAAAGTAACTCGTTTATCAATTTCTTTGATAATGTGAAAATTAGGCTCATTGTGTACAAGTGTTTTTTGTGGAAGCACAAGGTTTTTGTTGTTATGATATTGTTTGGGAATCCTAACACCTTCAAGTGGCTCTTATTTGTTTTTTTTAGCTACTGGACATAATCTTTAAATATTCCAATATTTTAGGGACATGCTTTGGTAAGATGTGTTGGGCTATAGGGCATCCATATATCCTAATTATAGTTGTGTTTGAATGGAGATACCAATCTCCCCAATTATGTTGCACATCCAACTCAAGGAATCTCTCTTTTGGCCTTAGAAATTAATTTTTTTTGTGTGCAATCTCTCTTCATCTCTTTCTAGGAGCACTAGAACATTCGTGATGAAATTCTCTTCAAATATTACATAGCTATAGTTTTTACTTGATGCATGTCCCAAATGTATGTCCAACATTAGATAGGAATAAATTGACCATTATCATCAACCAATTACTTACGGACTATATTTGCAATATATGTGGAAAATTTGAAACATTATTCACCAAATGATTATGGATATATGTTTCCATGAACATTAATGGAATCTTGTTTCTAGCATCACCCCCCAAGACTTGACATAAATAATGATATGTCTTGATAAAATAGTCCTCAAATTAATCAATATTGAAGGGGTCAATTTCATTATAATGAAGAATTCTAATTGACTTTCTATAAAATCCCTCTAGAATTTATGCCTAGGTAGCCAAAAAACCCTATAACTTTTCTTATCCTACTGATAATTCTCTTTAAATAAATCAGAATCCATAGTCTTGTTTGCAGCTAGGTTAAGAATAAAAATTTCATAAATGGATGCCTTGTTAATCTACACCAACACTCCAACATTTGAAGCTCTAAAATATCTAACATGATCATCATAATTTTGAGCCATGGACCAAATGATGTCTAGATTCACAAAATTAGTTGGTACTATTAATTTACCTAAATCATATACCCAAAAATTGAGATAGGGACATGGGAAACTCCCTTGTTATACCAAAGGTTAATAGCTCCATCTTGTGATAGGGATCTCAACAACCCTACACTCCCTATCATTATCCACCATGATATTTGAAGAAACATTTTCCCCTTGGGCATGAATTTCCTTTCTTGATGATCCTAGTAACTAAACCATAAAATTTTCATCAAGATGTCTCTTTGATTATGAGGATTGACCCTTAGATTGACTCATTTTAAAAAACTGAACCTAGGGCTTAACAATTGAACTAGGGTTTTTTGTTTGTTTATCTTTAAATAATTTTCTTGGTTGCAACAATAATTACACAAACCCTAGATCTATTGGAGAATCAAATTTTATGAACCAGAGCTCAAGAAAAATGAGCTTACTTGTATACTATATAGGAAACCCTATTTCATCACTAAATTCATAGATAACTAGAGCTTCTTGCCAATTCTTGTATAATGTAGAATAACTATTCTCAACAATAAAATGGTAATATTTATTAAGAGACTCACTCAAGAGATTGGATTAAAAATAGTTACTTCCACCATTACTACTCATTTGTGTGAACCAAGAGAATTCCACTAATTCCTCAATTTTGTAAATGAATTTTTGATCTTCAAAAATGCAAGTAGAATCGATGATCATCAATTGTATTGACCAATTTTGAAAATCATTGATTGGAAGTTGAAATAATTTAAAAAATCAAACCAAAAGGAGCACTCCATGTCACCTTAATTTTACATATCATCTGTATGGGCCCACACAAATAACTCTTAGAAAGGTCAAATACATTAGCCATCATGGCACTGACAAGGCCACATGTCATATTTTTTCATGAGTATGTGACTTAAGTTGGGGTTTTCCATGAGTCTACAACACCCACTTCCTTCTATGACTAAGATTTTACAAAAGTGTGGAACTAATAGAAACCCAACACCTTTTTACAACTTGGCCTAGAAACATTTCATACAAATGGATCACTTAAGTTACTCAAGTTTTCACATGTGAAATACTTATAAGTGATCGCTAAGGATAGTAGTGGTCAGTAACTTACCAGATCGAAAGGGCTTGAGCACAACTTAAAAGATTGGGAACTTAGTCGACCAGTCAACATGAAATTAAAAAAAAAGGAATAGAGCTAATGGAAGAAAGAGGGTTTTAGACTAAGGCATGGAAAATTAAACCTAGGTATTTTAATCATGAAAATAACCCTAAATTTTAATGGTTCTATCAAGTTACCTATATCAACTTTTCTTAGAACACCTAGATTACAATTTTCAATCCTCTAAACCTAAAATCAATGATTGGTCCCTTATTACTTCCAAAACCAAAATTGGGCCTAATTCTATAAGGATAATCCTCTTCTAATGCAAGATAATATTCATTCAAAAATTATGAATTGCAATAATAGCCAAAATAACATGGAAAAAAACTCAAACATTTCAATAGTACAGTGCCTTCAAAATATTTGGTTTATAAAACTTTCAATAAGGGTATGTATATTAATCTCTCTTCTTCTCATTATCAATATTTTGAGGAGGTAAGTCTAATTTTATCTAGATTACATTCCCAACTCGTATGCTTCCTTTTTAGGTGGAATGTCTAGCACATTCTCCTTCACCTTTTCCTAGGGTTGTGCTCAAAATGATCTAACATAAGCCTAGGGATGGTGAATATATCTTGTAAAATTGGAGCTATTTCACACCAATCATTCAACTTGGAAGTCTCAACCCATCCTCAAATGGATATTTTTTACAAAATAGTTATGTATCTCTAGATGAGCTTCATAATGATGATATACCTATATTTATTTTTATCTCATGGAATTTTTGAGGATTATAAACCTCAAAATAAAATATTTAGTGTTTAATGTTTGACATGGATTTACAAAATAGATATTATTTGTTTGTAAGAGTTAAAAAAATATATACTTTTTTCTTTCATTGGCTTGATGTATCATATGGCTAGCTAATCATTTATTGTATACCAACCATGGAAAAAACATACATTAGAATTATTTCTCTCTCTTCCAAGGGGTAGTTGCACTTAGTGTACTACAAATATGACCAACCAATAGAGCTGTATTATCCCTCTTTAATATTGATAACCATTCATCTGAGGTAATTAATTTTTATTCTCCCATTAATATTGAATAATATAATATTTGGTGTTAAATTATTGATTGAGCGCCTTTAGATATCTTGGTTCTATGTGGGTACTTTAATATTCTTGAGGATGTAGTTGAAAACTATGATACCTTGATGATGTGGTGGATAGCTAATGAAAGAGAACCTTGTTTTCACATGCATAATAAATTGGTCCCTTTGATCCCAACATTGGTGACTACCATAAATAAATTATTTGGTATACATGGAGTAGCCTATGTTCTAACTTTGAATAGGCTCTTAAAATTTTCAATTGAGCCATTATGTTACCCCAACTTTTTTTATTTTTTCTAACTACTTTTCCTTGTAAATTTAACCTTTTTAAAAAAAAATTGTTGTTTCTCAATAAAATTATACATTGAATGAAAATTCGCTAAGAAAAAGCCAAAAAATATATAATTCTTTCTAAATACTTGCTTAATCAACAACCTAAATTTATTCATATATAACATGTATATAATTTATCTAGATAAATCATTATCACTAAACTAGATGGATTGAGTGGAAGAATGATGTGCTTAAGTGTAGCTTTAAGTTTCTTCACATTTATGAAAACTAGCTAGCACAGTTTCCCCATCAGGTTTATAAATCTACTACCATGAATCTTTTCCATGCCACCGTCAAGATAGAAAAACTCAAATATTTTTTATGGGATTCAACAAAACAAGGTAAATACTTTCAAATAGTAAAATAAGAATTTAATTTCCTTGCTCATGATTTTGGTTGGCTCAATGCCATTGACAAACATTGGTAAGGTACAACATTGTGTTCTACATGGATAATTAGATCAATGGAGGGTAATAAATTTTTTGATTTGATTTGGTAGGGTATGACCTTGTGTGTGAAATTTTACTCTCTTTTCTAGATGTACTATTTATAGTAATTTTATATGTATCCTAAATCTCTAATTTGCTCAAATTTGTTAATGAAAATGAAAATACACACTAATAAAGTTTCACTTGAAGTGGAACACCTACTCCTACTTCTTAACCACTACATAACACATCTTGTATAGTTGTTAGATATTTGCTAACCTCTTCTTCCAATAACAGTCTATCCAATCTTAAAGGTTGCTAATGTTATAAGATTCAAAATGATCTTTGGAATGATTCTCATGATTTGCATGCTTCTTATCACAATGCTCCTAGATGGTCTCCAACTTTTAATCAACTTTTAACTTTGTCCCATCATAGAAGTGTCTCCAATTGGCCAAATAGTTGCAATTTTTCTCATTTTATATTGGTTATCTCTCCTCCCAAGACTACTTATTACCCTCCTAGGTGCAAAATGAAAGGGAAAATAATGGTTCTCTTACAAGTTAGGAGCCCATACTAGATGACCTAGATAATCTTGATGTGTGGAAACCAATAATTGTGATGTATGCCTCTTGCTACTAGATCCATGGTCTTATTACTTAGCATTTTTATGTTTCTTTCTTTTCATATATTTTTTAAGACTCTAGGTTACATAAACTATGGGATGTAACTTTCTCTACCAATATATTTTTAAATATATAATGTATTTTTTAAAATATTACAATTAATATAAATGATACCTGTAGACATGAAAAAAATTGTAATATCATTTATATTAATTGTAACTTTATCTACCTCGTATCAAGTTTTGCCACTAGGTACCCATGTCATCATCTAATTAGTTAAATAAATCTTATTTATTTGACTAATTTCATTTATTCCCTTCCTATGTATAAATCATTAATTCCTTTAATGTTAATTAAATAATTTATATTATTTAATTAATTAAATCATTTTCATCCATTCCTCTAATGTTAATTAAATAATTTATACTATTTAATTAATTAAATCATTTTCATCCATTCCTCTAATGTTAATTAAATAATTTATATTATTTAATTAATTAAATCATTTCTATTAATTCCTCTAATGTTAATTAAATAATTTATATTATTTAATTAATGAAATCATAAATCCAATATTAATTAAATAAATCAAATATTCATTTAATTAATAAAATCTTAAAAGGATCCTCTCACTTTCTTTCCAAAATCTAAGCTCATGTGTATCTAATTAATTTATTTAATTAGATAATTCATCAATTATCCTTCTCATCTTTTTCAGGATTTATTTCCTTTGAAAGGGAATCAAAATCTTTCTATCCTTTCACATCTTATCTTATCTTGTTTTAATTCCTTTAAAACAATAAATCAAAATCTTTCTATCTTTTGAAAATCTTATCTCATCTCATTGTACTTCCTCTTTTGTCAAAAATCAAATCCTTATCAATCTTATCAAATCTTATCTCTGTCCACATCGAAAATCTATAAATCAAACCTTTCACAAGTCATTTGGATCACATTCTTCAGACATCCTTATGCTGTCAAAATCATTCTTCTATCTTCCATCCATCGCCATCTATCATCTTCATCAGGTCGTTATACTGCATAATTGAGCAACCAACATTCCTTCAACAATCAACCTTCAAAATCTTGCATCCTTGTACAGGTGGAGAAGAGCCATGAAGATCAATCAACTCTAGTTTGAAAATTTGTTTGCATATCTTTTATTTATTTTTATTTTCATTCTAGTTTGTGCTTCATGGTGCTTGATAGGATTTAATTAGTTTATTATTTTCAAATTATTAAACCTTGTTGATTTATTTACCTATCTACATTTTGGCACCCACTGTGGGGCCTTGCCCTATTTTTAACATTTATCTGCAGGTTTTCTGACAGGATTTCGCATTCTAGAATTCGACTTTTTGACGAAAATTCTTATTTTAGCATATCTGAGGGCTTCTGTAGTGCATACGAGGGTTTATGTAGTGCATACAAGGCTTTTAATGGTGTTTTTGCAGGTTTTATTGACTTTGTTTTGCAGATCTGTCAGTTTTTGGATAAAAACCTTAGGTTTTACCAATTTCTTCATATCTTCTACACAACTACGAATATTTCTACAATATTTTTATGGAGTCTTGTGCATCATCTCAAGAGGCTACAGTGAAAGCATCAAGGGTTTATCATCATTTTTGTAGGAGTTATTGTAATTTTATTTTTTTCATAAAATTGGTCTTTTGGACGCAAATCGGCGAATTTTTCAGAAATTTTTACATTTTTGAAAATTTATTTAAATTATAATGGGGGTCTATGTTTTACAGATTTAATTTGGAGGTCAAATACAATGCGAAAAAATCTGATCTTCATTTTCTATATGGTTTTCACAAATCAGCATTTCTGAGAGCAAAACAAGGAATTTTTCTAACTTCTTTATATTTATAGAAATCTCTTAGAAAATTAGTAGGGATCTCTTCTTTTAGTTTTCATTTTTTAGATCAATAAAATCATCAAATAATGAAATCTAATTCGGCTATGTCAAAAACATGTATCTGAAATTACAATTTTTTGTTGAGCTTGTTTTTTTTATTTGGCTGCATTATAATATTTTTTTTTTTTATCTTGTAGGTGATCATAAGGAGCTCTAGTAGCAGAAATATCACTCACAACAATAATTTGGAAAGAAAAAAATAACCAGGTGCACTCGTTCCATCCTTCATCTCTTAATCATTGTTTGTCACACATTTGGATTTGGGCTCTTAAAATAAATCTTGTTTTCAATCACATCAAAAAATCAAGGCTAAAATTAACCATTGTCTTCCATCACATCTTGATTTGGTATCTAAAAAGAACAAGTGCTTGAACTGTTTTACACACATTTCATTTCTAATCTAAGGGAAATTAATCATTGTGAGCATGAATCAAGTGTGTGTGTGATCACAAGCACCTCACTTGGTTTGCTTTTGTCAAACCCTTTATAGGAGGTCTGCTAGGGGATTTCATCACCCCTGGGAATGACCTCAATCAAAGTGTGAATCGAAAGACATGCTTGTTTGGAAGTTAAAATCTTGTTACTCTTGGCTAAGCCCCAAAGAACTTTATACCTTTGGGAAGTGAAGGTGAAGGGTGGGTTACCCCTTTCTCCTAGCTGTGTGGCAGGATTTTTCTTCCAAATCATTCTTTAGTCAACCTTGTGCATATTAGCTTGAGACCTAATTGGCCATACCCCATAGGGCTTGTTGATGTGTATTCCATGTGTGCTTGTTTAATAATCATCATTACATTCTTCAAATTTCAAAATTCAAACTTGCTTATGTGTCTTGCATGAGTGATTTATGTGTGTACATGTGTGATCATTCATTTAAATATTGCCAATTCAAGCTAGACACTGAACACATAAAGACAAGTCACTCTACACGTTCTTCCAACACATTCACATCCTATCCATTTCATCCTAATCAATCAAGTCATCCAATCTTATCATTCCACGTCATAACCATCACCAACCTAGTCCTAGTCACCACTTGTCGAAATGGTCATAATCTTAAACAAGCCCAATCCTAATCATAAGCCCAAAATCATAATCCAAGGGGGCTATCCCTCTAGGCCAAATCATGAGACAAAACCTAAGCCCGAGATCATAATTCAAGGAGTCCCTTTCTATAGTTCAAATAATGAAACAAAACCAAAACCTAAAATCATACTTCGAGGGGCTCCTCCTACCACCTCTAATGATGACATGAACTATGTTGCATACTTTGCAGAACAAATCGAGATGCAAGAGCTTACACACATGTGTGACACCATGACCACATTTGAACACAAAGCCCTAACATCCCAACTTCAAAACCTCCTTCAAACACTTCACCAAATACCCCAACCCCTTGAGCCAATTCAAGAGTCTCCCCTCATAAGTCCAAGTCACCCTTTATCATGCTCCTATGTTGTTGACCATCAAGAACATGACAAGTCTCTCCATGAGAATTCCCCTTCCACCGCCATTCAAATAAGTCATGAGGTATGTCAAGAGCACAATCCTAAACATGAGGAAACATTACCCCATTATCCACATAAAGATCAACACCCTCCTAATGATTCCATTCATAACATACCTAATACTATTCATGATCAATATTCCATCTTTGATCAAGACCCATTTTATGATCAAGAAGACCATGATGATCCTCTTAGCCAACTTTATGCATTCCATGGTCAAGATCCTATCACTTCACCTATCCATGAGCAAGAAACCTCCATTGCTCCTATCCACCCCCTACCTAGCCCTATCCATGATCCATCAACATCCACTTCCCTTGATAAGACATATGCCTCCCAAGCACACATAGAAGATCAAACAAATACCTTGGATCTAAGTGAACACAATGCTAATCAAGATCCTAATGATCCTCCATCACCCACTATCAACCCCATTGAAAGTCCTCCATCATATCCTATTGGTCTTTTGACCCTCATTCATGAATATTCTTCCTTAGAACAACAACAACCATTATTTTACCTTGCTTCATTTTCTCCATTATTTTCCCTTGCTTCATTTTCTTCATTATTTTCCATTATTGTCTAGTGTTCCACCTAAATCTAGTCACATTGTCCATTGCATACTTCGAAACATGAACCACCAAGGTAAAGGTTTATACCTTCATGAACGAGGTATTTTGGATCCCATCCATGTCAAAGTCCCTCCATGCTCTTATGGCCTTGGACATACACCCCAAGGACAACAACCTAAAGATGTTGGTATTTCCTCCATGCCTCTTAAGTCCACTTTTCATCATAAATCCTATCATACACCCAAAACATATGTTGCCATTCCACCTCCATCATCCTACAAATGTCAAAAGTATGTGACCATACACCTTCCACCATCAACTCTACCACCATTACTTCCAACTCCTAATACCCTCCATCCACTTTACCACCATTACTCCCAACACCTAATATTCCTACCATCCAATCCTCTAAACAACTTAATCATGACCAATCAATGCACACATTGTATAAACATGAAGCTTCCACTCATTCCACCAAACCCAAGGGATTTCAAAATAAAAAATTGGATGCCTCTACACATAAAGTCAAAAATTCTAAAGATCCTAATTCCTTAGCATACAATTGCAAAATATCAAAGTCAAGTACATCTAAAAAGTTATATAAGCCCATACCTCCAAAAGTAAAGGCCAAAACTAAAATGGTTTGGGTACCTAAGCAAAAAGAAAACAAGTCAAATGAGGCATCCACATCACAAAAATCCCCTCCCATCCAAAATGCACATTACATTCAAAAATCTCAAATTCCTAAAGCCCACAAGCAAAATAAAAGTCATAAAAATACTAAGTCTATGTGGGTACCTAAATCACTTTATCACCCATCTCCTAAGAAAACATCTCCATTGCTTCCTACACCACATCTGCATCAAAAGATTCAACGTTTATCACAGTGTGTGCAACCATTGGTCATGAATCCCTTCCATTTCACAACAATTCCACATACCTCCATCTCCTCATCCTTCACGCATTATCCTACATATCTCCCCCACCACCTTTCTATGGTCCATGCTTTTGGCTAAGCCTCCTCATTCATCTTTTCCATAAGTCCCATATAAGTTCTATATCTTTCCTACATAATTTTCATCATAATCCATTATGTTTCCTCTATAATCCACATCATAATCCATCATCTACCCACTCCATATCCCTTTCATGTCATCCCTTACCAACATCTATGAGCATAATGAGCACTTGACATGGTCCATGCAATGACATCCATATCTAGTGGGACTACCACCTTTCATGGAACTAGAAACTTGAGTCCCTCCTATCTATATTCCCCTTCTCCTATCCAAAAAGACAAAAAAAAGAAAAAAGAAAAACAGTAAAGAGAAATCCCTTCGTCCAATGGTAAAAACCTGGAAAACAGGAACCTTGGATAAGTACCATGATGAAAAACTAGCAAATAGGCATCATGTGTAGGTTGATCTTCTATGTCACTTACACTTGGGGGCACAATGTCTTATCTATCCAACCTATCATTCATATCATATCATTTCCATCCTACCTACCATCTTTAGCCATCATACATACCTATCATATTAAGTCCATTCATCCACCCTTCTCTTTTTGATCTTGATGAAGACATAGGGGAAAAATGTTGAAACATTTTTTTGGGTATCTCTTGTCCTACTTCATCCTTCCAAACAAGCCTATCATTATCCTATTGTCATAAGTTTTGTCATGAAAAATCCTAAGTATTGTACCTAGAATGGGGCATGCTATTCCTATGTGACATAGCCTTTGGAGATCACATCCTTGCTCTCTTATGATGCATACATCCATTCCATTCATTATGACCTAACCTTTTCATCCATCCATATGGGTGAAGCCACAATAGTGGTTTACAATTGAAGTGAGGAAGGAAAACTCACATAAAATGAATGCATGGCAAAAATATTGATTTTAGGGGTTCGTACGAACATACTAGTTTGACCGAACCCATTAGGGGTTCGTTAGAACCTGGGTTCGGGCGAACCCTTTTAATGCTTTCCCCCAAAAAATGAAAACAAAGCCCTTATAAAAGGGGGGTTCGAATGAACCTTGGTTCGAGCGAACCCCTAGGGGTTCGCTCGAACCCCTGGAGGTTCATTCGAACCCCCCTTATTCCTCATCCCTCCTTTGAGACACCAAAAAACCCTAAACTTTTGCACTTCAAAGCTCGGGTTGATGATGAAAATGGATCAATCTTCACAAACCCAATTGGAATCAAGTAGTCCTCGAAACAAGCTATCCAACAAATATAATCTTAATATGTTTTGGTTTTATTATGTATTTGTTTTTTTAGTTTTATTAAACATAGGTTTTTCATCGAAAATGAAAGTCTATGTTCTGCACATGTGGAAAAATAGTAGATTATCAAAAAAAAATTGAAAAATATGAGTACACTAGATATTGAAGTCCTTGATCCAACCAAAAAAATAAAATTGAATTTTGATATATACAAAAAAAGTTATACGTTATACGGTCGCGCTATGTCTGAATTGTAATTGGTTTGATTTCAAAACTTGATTAAAGAAAAATATTCAATAAAAAATTGTCTAACCAAGTGGAAGCACTAGATATCGGAGTTACAAATCTAAATTCGAAAGAATTATAAATTTATCCTTCATGAGAAAAAAGTTATGTGTTATACGATCTGCGTCACTTTTTAAAAATGTTGTTTTTTGAAAAAAACCAGTTTTCGTGGGAGATGGTAAAAGAAGTGTAAATGATTCCAAAAATTTTGAAAAAAATATTTTTAGAATCTACAAAAAAAATGTGATGAGACTCTAGTTTGCATTATCTTCAAAGTTTTCATGATTTAGCCACTATAGCTACTCGAATGTGAAGATTTAATTAAAAATAATAATTTTAGTGTCTAGTTTGGCCAAAAATTGTAAACCACTATTGTGGGATCACCCATATATCATGAACATTTTATCCCTTATCCCATCACCCACCCTTTCATCCATCAATCCCATCCATTTCCTTGCACCTAGACTTGGTTTTCCCCTTGTCATTGGTATCTAGCACAAAGGCTACTTAAATTTTCATCCTTTGACACATCAAAACATTTCATAAATCCAAAAACATCACAAAACATTTCAAAAAAAAAAAAAATTCAAAAAAAAAAAAGAACATCTCAAAAATCCAAAAAAAATCAAAACATTTCAAAAGTCCAAAAAAATCAAAATATCCCCAAAAATAGACAAAAAAAATCAAATAACCAATAAAAATCCAAGCAATAAAATCAATCCATCCAATTAATTCTTCCAATTTCATCTACTTAATCCATCACCTCAATCCAATCATTCAACCATTCAATCAATCAATCATCTAATCAAATCACTTCAACCTAAATCATTCCAATCACATCAATTCTTCTATTCAATTCATCACATCCTATCATCCAATCAATCATCTTCATCAAATCCATTCATCCATACATCAAATCAATCGAATCAATCCAAGCAATAATCCAAATGCAAGTCAATCCTTAATCTTTACCAATCAAGTCAATCAATCTTGTCAAATTATCCAATCACATTCTTTGGTCTTCATCCTAATCTTGTCGTAAACCAAATCAACCAATCAATCAATCAATCAATTATCATCATCCTTGTGTTGCTCTAGGGACATGTCGCTCCCCACAATGAAAACACTATCATCATCATCAATCAATCAATCAATTAATAGTTTACAGCTTGATAGGGGCAATACCTTGTTTGTTTTTGTATCATTTGTGCATGCTTGCTTGCTTGCTTGTGTGTGTTATCATTTTATCTTGCATTTGTATCAAATCTGTATTATTCTAGCTAATATTCATATCTTGTGTATGTTGGAGTAGCTTTTTGTACTATCCTTTGCATCTAAGGTCATATCATTCCTTTTGTGCATTAGCACTTTAATGCTCTAAGTCTACTTACTCATACAGCTAGACAAGGTTATATTATGCTGGGGCATGAGACACATCGTCACCTTGGTCATTATATCTTGGTGCATAACATCTAGTGCTATATCAAACATCATGGTTACTCACCTTCATTGCAATATAATGTATCATTCATCTCCTTCATCCACTTTCTATCTTGCATCATCTTTTCTATCCTTATCATTTCATTTCGAGAGCCTATCCGTGTTTATTCAACCCGCCTATCCTCTCGAGGGGGCATCATCATTCCATCATCCTATCTTTATATCATTATCCATTTTCCTCTATCCATACCTTAACTTCTTTGAAATGATGTTATTCGACACAAATCTCATCATCTCAAACATCATCTCAAAGAGGGGCAAAATGTAGACATCAAAAAATTGTCCTCTTACGATACTTTATCACAACATTGCATCATTTAGACACTTCGTATCATGTTTTGCCACTAGGTACCCATGTCATCATCTAATTAGTTAAATAAATCTTATTTATTTGACTAATTTCATTTATTCCCTTCCTATGTATAATTCATCAATTCCTCTAATGTTAATTAAATAATTTATATTATTTAATTAATTAAATCATTTTCATCAATTCCTCTAATGTTAATTAAATGATTTATATTATTTAATTAATTAAATCATTTATATTAATTCCTCTAATGTTATATTATTTAATTAATGAAATCATAAATCCAATATTAATTAAATAAATCAAATATTTATTTAATTAATAAAATCTTAAAAGGATCCTCTCGCTTTCTTTCCAAAATCTAAACTCATGTGTATCTAATTAATTTATTTAATTAGATAATTAATCAATTATCCTTCTCATCTTTTTCATGATTTATTTCCTTTGAAAGAGAATCAAAATCTTTCTATCTTTTCACATCTTATTTTATCTTGTTTTAATTCCTTTAAAACAATAAATCAAAATCTTTCTATCTTTTGAAAATCTTATCTCATCTCATTGTATTTCCTCTTTTGTTAAAAATCAAATCCTTATCAATCTTATCAAATCTTATCTCTGTCCACATCGAAAATCTATAAATCAAACCTTTCACAAGTCATTTGGATCACATTCTTCAGACATCCTTATGCTGTCAAAATCATTCTTCTATCTTCCATCCATCGCCATCTATCATCTTCATCAGGTCATTATACTACAGAATTGAGCAACCAACATTCCTTCAACAATCAACCTTTGAAATCTTGCATCCCTGTGCAAGTGGAGAAGAGCCATGGAGATCAATCAACTCTAGTTTGAAAATTGGTTTGCATATCTTTTATTTATTTTTATTTTCATTCTAGTTTGTGCTTCATGGTGCTTGATAGGATTTAATTAGTTTATTGTTTTCAAAGCATTAAACCTTGTTGATTTTTTTACCTATCTACAATACCTTTTTGTTTAAATTTAAATTAATAAATCTAATTATTGAAAAAAAACTGATTAACACTCAAATTGTACTTATATTCATGTGTTCTCAATAGTAGGTGAAGGTATATTCCATTTGTGTTGTCAATATTATGTGAAGGACAAATAGTTAGTGAATCATATGTTTGTGTTAATACTAGATAGGTGAGTTACAAAAGTTTAATTACAAAGAAAATCTTTAATTCTCTATTTGGTTATGGTAGAAAAAATTCCAAACTATTTAGTTGGCCATTATCTTATCAAAGTTTTCTCACTCTACCTAATAGGTCCTAATTATCATTTATCTATTGGTTCTAGATCAATTCATTCAAGAGTTGTCAATTCTCTTTGTCTTTTTGTGTGTATCAAGAAAGTATTTAGCACATCTTTTGGTTTATTCTAGAGCTTAGATAATGTGAAACTGGATTCATGGTTTTTTCATTTTACATGGCACATAATACTTCTAAGAGATTGCCCAAAATTTGTACTAAATTAACCCAAATATGATTTTCTTTCAAAGTGAATATTTTTTATCATTTAGAAAATAGAGATTTTACTCTCTTTTCTAGATGTACTATTGATAGAAATTTTCTAAATATCCTAAATCTATTATTTGTTCGAATGTATTTATACAAATACAAATGCAAATTAATAAAATTGCACTTGAAATAACCCAACTAAACCTGCCTCTTAACCACTACAGTATACATTCCGTTTGACAAATAATTAGTGAATCACAGGGTTGATACTAGACAGATTACCTAGTTAGGTGGACGTTTAGTAATAACAAATAAACAAGAAACTGATTCGATGCCAGGAAATCCAAATATTCCGAACCAAATTTGTCAAACGGGACTTTTTGATTCAAGTAAATGTGTACTAAGAGTTGAAAATTTGTCACAGAATCCATCAACTCTTGTTATAAAAGGCCATCAAAGGCAATTTAGCGGTGTAAAATTCTTTCAATGGCTATTTTGTCTGTTTCTCCCTCTGTTTTGAGCTCATGCTTAAAATCTTCTCCCTGCCACCATATCAAGCTTCTCCATACAAAAATTCCAAGCTTGAGCAGGAGGCGACCTAATCCTTTCATTAATAAGGCTTCGACCACCACTGTTGAAACTCCAATCAGGCGCACAGGCAACCATCATCCCAACTTATGGGACGGCGATTTTATAAAACCTATTCAAGAGCAGTCTTATGAGGCAAGCTAATTTCATTTTATGTCATTTTTACATTCTTTTCTTCTTCCTCTAGTTTTAAGATGATGATATGAACTGGAATGTGGGGATTTTATAGGCTTCTCATTACATGGAGCGTGCTGAGAGGCTTATTGGGGAGATCAAGGACATGTTCAATGCATTGCCTACAGCAAAAAGTGGCAAATCTAGCGAAGAGAATGCTTTTGAGCGGCTTGTCATGGTGGATAAAGTTCAACGCCTTGCAATAGATCGACATTTCCAAGATGAAATAAGAGAAGCGCTCGATTATGTTTACAGGTTTATTAAAACTTTTAATAAGAAAATATTATATTACTTTTCTAATTATCATTCAAAAAACGTTGTTGAGACACTATATATGCTTTTTCTGCTTTCGAAAAGTAAAAATTAATGTGATTTTTATAGAAATACACTAATTTGTTAGCAGATATTGGAGCGAATACCCTAGAGATCTCAATACCGCAGCCTTGGGACTTCGAATCCTTCGACTGAACAGATACCCAGTTTCTTCAGGTGAACATATATCCTGTTAACACCTGTTTGTAATGGCTGTTTCTTTGTTGTTTATACTCTTCTGCACATTCCTGTCGTTTCCTTCTTATTGATTACTTTTTCATTTTCCCCTTCAACTTATTTGATATAATGGCAGATGTGTTAAGACACTTCAAAGGAAATGATGGACAGTTCTTGTGCCCGTCAACTCAATCAGAGGAAGAGAAGATAGGAAGTATTCTAAATCTGTATAGAGCTTCATTAATTGCTTTTCCAGAGGAGAATGTTATGGACGAGGCTAAAGCTTTTGCAACAGCATATTTAAATGAAGCTCTACAGAAGAATGATATCAGTTCCCATCTTTCACGAGAGGTGATGGGGACTAGCAGCTCTAATTTTAACTCTCCCCGTCTGGCACTGAAATCTGCCCAGAGTCGAAGCAAGGAATTACATGGACATATATGGCGAAAACAGCTCTTGGACCGAGTAATGGCAGTACTTTTCAACAGAGTTTTTATTTTTCTTTTACCTCCCATGGTTATTATTTTATCGAAAGTTTGACCTTCTACCTCTGATTTTCAGGATTGCTGGTAATAAAGAAATTTTAAATCTGGCTAAATTGGACTTCAATATCGTGCAGTCAGTCCATCGGCGAGAGCTTGAATCAATCTTAAAGTAAGTTGATTGATTAAAGTCATGAGTGGATATCAATAATTAGGTGAAAATACACAGCAACCTATGTTATCAGAAACGTTCACCTAATTATTATAGGAATATTATACTATTTTGAATATTTTTTATAATGTTCATCTAATTAATTTTAGAATATATGGTGAGAAATATAAATTTTACAGTCGGTTTTAAAAAGATCAGGCTTCATTTAACATGACACTAAAACCATGACTGCTCATTCAAGAGTGAAAGAAAATATCTTTATGAATTGTTCGTTAATGTTCATAAAAAGTTACAATGTTTGAAACAATCTAGAAACAGCGTTTGCAACAGAAAACTCATTTCGACCATCATAATGCGAAAGAGGATACCAGTTGCATTTCTGATAATATAGACAACAACTATGTTGAGCAATTAAAATATATTTTATTGTTATATACAATTCTTCATTTTTAAGACTTCAAAGTGGTTTCCTTTCCAATCTTCCTTATTTAAAGTTTTGATAAGGAACTTCAATGTCCATAAATATTAATTTTGCATTCTTTCTGATTTGTGGGTTGGTTTTATAAGAAACTAAAACTTGTGTTCATGTTGTGTTTAGATGGTGGAAGGATTCAGATTTGGATAAAGTGGATTTTGCTCGTCATCGTCATGTAGAATATTTTGCTTTAGCATGTGCATATTGTATAGATGCTAAGTATTTTTCCTACAGACGTGCTGTTGGAAAGCTTTGCGCTATTGCAACCATTGTAGATGATATCTATGACACTTATGGAAGTATCGATGAGATTAAAATCTTCAACGAAGCTGTTAAGATGTAAGTATTGTATAAGGAGAGGCTTATTAATCATTTAATTTTTTAATTATTTAAACAATAAAATTATTAAGTGGTTGAATCTAAGTAGTCATTATTATATTTCATTAAGGTTTTTCTATGTACTTGATAAATATTAAATTAAAGTCCTCTATTAATGTTGTCACCTTGCATTACAACATATACATGTACTAGAGTGCATGCCACTAATTAGCACTGATTTATTGTATTGACATGTTTGTCTCTTAGGTGGGATCTTTCTCTTTCAAATAGTCTTCCTGAAAATATTAAGACTGCATATAAGGCATTTCACATGGTAGTAAATGAAAGTGCACAAGCAGCAGAGAAGACTCAAGGACGTGACATGCTCCCTTATTCACGCAAAGCTGTATGAATTTCAATCTATTGCTCATTTCAAAATTTATATCACTACTACATCCCTACACCATGCATAATCTATAAGACTAAACGAGTTTTGTTGATTTAATTTCCATTTCTCTTGTCGAGTATTTATAAGATTTTTATGTTTGACAATAATCACCAAAACCAAATAGTATGTCAACATGACTTTGCTAGGTATAGTTAGTAGCACAAAGATATGTGTTGGTTTACTTGGTTGTTTGAATATATGCTAATCTTTTCTCGTTTTCCTTGTATTTTATTTAATTAGAATTCACATTATAACGATAACACAACTTTAAAGATACTTTGATTTTTCTTCTATGTTTCTATAAGATTTTTTTTGGATTTATAATTTAAAAAAGAATACTTCTTATGTAGAGAGATATAATAAATTATTTCATAATAAAATTTAAAATTGTGTATAATTTTTTGAAATGTATTTAAATTATTTTAGGTTTTGATTTTGAAGCTTTAACATTTTTTCTTATAAGTTTTTTACAATTTAATTCATATATATAAATATTTAATTCAAAAAATATCACTCAATTTAAATGAACTTGTTGTTTGTTTACACAGTGGGAACATTATCTCAAAGCCCTTACAAAAGAAGCTGAATGGATTGCTGATGGGTACATACCAAGTTTAGAGGAATATTTAGAAAATGGTGCATCAAGTTCAGGGTATCGTGTAACCATGTTGCAACCTACATTAACCTTAGATGCTCTTCTTCCAAATAACATCCTTCAAGAAATGGATTATCCATCAAGGTTTAATGAACTTTCTAACTTATGCCTTAGACTAAAAGGTGACACTATAACCTTCAAGGTATGTAATAATTTTATATTTGTAATTCTTAAATTTATATGAATGCCAAAAGGTGTATGTGTAAAATAAATAAATTTATAAGTCCAAATGAATTTGATTATACTTCTAATGATTGGTTTTGAAGGATGAGGCAAATCGTGGAGAATTAGTTTCAGGCATATCATGCTATATAAAAGACCATCCTACAGCTAATGAGGAAGAAGCGTTGGATTATCTTAAAGCGTTATTTCAAAAATGACTCAAAGAATTAGATTGGGAGTATTTGAAACCCAACAATGTTCCAACTATAAGCAAGGACCATGCATATAATATCTTTAGAAGTTACCAACTTCTCTATAAAGAGAGAGATGGCTTCAGCTATTCTAATAAAGATATAAAAGATCTAGTCACTCAAATCCTCCTGGAACCTGTGGCAATGTAAAAAAAAATATATTGAAAAATCAACTTAGTGTCCTATTTTTATGTTTTTTGAACTTATACAATAAATTGATCCATACTTTTTAAATTAAAATAAGTTATTTAAAAGATCATCTAGTTTTGATTGTGAGTGTTATTGCTTTAATTATGCATTTCAATTAGTTAAGTGACTTAACTGATTCATGCATTATGTTATCTCACTCTTGTCTTAGTCAAAACTCCATCACATGTTGATTTGAACTCCACCATTCAGGGATTTGATGTTGAGTTCATTTGAGTCTACATAAGGATATTCAATCCTTCATTGTATTCATTTAGTAATCAATTATCATTGTTGTTCAACTTATTTTGCTGTGCAAATTCATTTTTTGTGCTTGCATTCAATAATCATTATTGTTTCACATATTTCTCTGTGTGCTTGATCTCTTATCTCCTAGATCTTCCTAATTCTAATATGGTATCAGAGCTGGAAGGAGATATTTACAAGTCATTAGGTGAACATTATTATATTTTGTGAGGTTCTATTGTTGTTTACAATCTGCAGGAAGATGGTTAGGCATCTCTAACTTTTTGAGACATTGTTTGGAGTCAACCTGCACATAGCAATTAGATCGACCCCACCCCTACTATGTTTGAAGGCTACGTTCTTCAATTGTGGAGGCACGAATTGGCTTTGTGAGGTTCCAATTTTCCATTCGGAGAACAATTTTCCCTAACAGACTTGCGCTTTCCTATTGCATACATTTGCAGATAGTAATAAGCATTTTATTACCTACGATTTGTAGACATTAATTGGCATTTTATTACTTGTAGATTTGCTTTTGCTCATTGCAGTTTGACATCTTCCCATCGTGATTTCTGGCTATGTTCATGTATTTTGACCTTTGAACAACTGATTCACCTCAAACAACAACTTGCTTATTCATGTGAAGCATATCATTCATTTCGAAGTTGTGTATCACTTTTTGTAGATTGTTTGGTTTCTTCTCAGGGCACACCATCATACTTGGGAGCTTGGGCTTCTCAAGTCATCTCAAGTTTGCGGATTTTGCTTTGGATGTGGGATACATGGACATGGAAATGAAGATCGGGTTCACCCCCATTCACATGCAAGAGACTCTTGATGGGTGCTGCCACAATAGTGGTTTAAAATTTTTGGGAGATTTTGATTTTTGCTGAAATCACATATTTTTAGAAAATATAATGATTTAAGCCTTGAAATTTTCCATTTGAAGGATTCCAATTGAATATGGTTTGATCAAACCACCCTAGACCAAGCCCCCTTGGATAGAACCCTGCTAGTTTTAAACCATACCTATAATAGAGTCTCCTTTACACCTATCAAAATGGTGATAAAAAACCATTTTTGATTTACCTTTTGGGGGATCAAATGAATTCATTTAAAATTTATCTTTTTTTAAGTATGTAGTCCTTATTATAAGCTTCCAAAAAAGTATAATTTTAATAAAATTTAATTTGATTATTATATTTATTTCTTATTTCTTATGAATGTAGGTTTTTCACAGAAAATCAAGCTCTTTGTTCTGCACATGTGGGAAAATAACAAATTATCCAAAAAAAATTTCAAAAATATGAGTGCACTAGATATTGAAGTCCTTCATCCAAAAAAAAAAAAAATGAATTTCAATACATACTAAAAAAGTTACGCGTTATACGGTCATGCTATGTCTGAATTGTAATTGGTTTGACTTTGAAACTTGATTAAAGAAAAAATATTCAATAAAAAACTATCTAACCAAATGAAAGCACTAGATATCAGAGTTACAAATCTAAATTCAAAATAATTAGAATTTTATCCTTCATGGAAAAAAAGTTATGTGTTATATGGTGAGCGTCACTTTTTAAAAAAATTGTTTTCTGAAAAAATACTAGTTTTTGAGGGAGATGGAAAAATAAATGCAATGTGATTCCAAAAATTTTGAAAAAAATATATTTAGAATCTAAAGATAAAATTTCACGAAACTCTAGTTTGTATCATCTTCAAATTCCTCACGGTTTAGCCGCTATAGGTACCCAAAAGTGAAGATTTAGTTAAAAAAAATTATTTCAATGTCCAATTTGGCCAAAAATTGTAAACCACTATTGTGGGATCACCCTGAAGCAGCTTGAAAATGGTTCACTCATGACCTCTTTCACCTACCCACCTTTTCTTTTTTCTTTTGTAAAGAAAACAAAGTTTTGTACTAACCATTATCGTAGTGGTTTTGATCAACCACAACTATTTGTAAAAGCGGGAATTTTGTGTTTAAAAGGGGTTTTACCAATTTGGGAAAAATTATATATGGAGGTAGATGTAAACCTTTGTTTCTAGATGCATGCATGTTTCTTTCAACATATAGTATAGGTTTCTTTCATTTTTCTTATGAATAAACAAACTTAGAATATTAAAAGTTGCTAATTAACTGTCAAGCTCCACACTGTTCCTCTAATCGATAGCCATCAATGTTCTTCTGTTCTAAGTTCCTAACTACATGAGCTTCCAGAGTCACATCCTCATGTGCTTCCAGAGTTTCTTTCTAGTAGGACAATATTGAGCATTGGATAAACAATGACATCATCCCTAACAGAGGGCATCTCCGCAATTCTTCTACAGTTGCAACTTTCTTATTTAATTTGAATAAATTGTTAGGAGTTTTTCCACCTGGATTTTCTCCTTTCCTCTTTGTTGACAGCCACATCATCGATGTTGGACCACCATCTTCATCGCCTTTGCATCTTTTTCTCTATCAGTCTTCACAGGATCTTGGATCAACATCATCGCTTTACGACATGTGGAAATGTGAGTAGCTTTCAGAGGAACACATCATCTAGATTTGGATTCCAGAATCACCCATTCTTTTGGATTGGCTTCTCCAATCACCAATGGATCTGTTTGTTCAGACATTCATCATTGGCATGAGAGCTTTTTCTTTATGGGGGGATTCATATCCTCCTTTTCTCTCTCCTATTGGGGGGACATCTTTTGTACTTGCATGACATAAGTAGTCCTTGGGGGGTCACATTGATTCCTCCTTCTATCCTTCTTTCTATAATATAGTCATTTCTTTTTCTCTCTTTTGGAGAGGAGTTTTTCCAATGTGGTTTTCTCCTTTTCTCCAGTTATGAGAGATTTCATGTTGTTCATGGGTACCTCATCAGGCCTTATAGCAAGGACCCATTCTGTATCCATCATTGCATTATTTTCCTTCATTAGTTTTTGCTTCTCCTCAGTTTTCATTTAGGAGGGGTGTTGGAGTAAATTAATCATCAGTAATTTACTCTAGTGCTTAATGAAAACTTAGGAAAAGATCATCTAGTTCTAATTGCGAGTGTCATTGCTCTAATTATGCACTTCAATTAGTTAAGTGACTTAACTGATTCATGCATTTTGTTATCTCACTCATATCTTAGTCAAAACTCCATCAAATGTTGAGTTGAACTCCACCATTTAGGGATTTGATATTGAGTTCATTTGAGTCTACATAAGGATTTTCAATCCTTCATTGTATTCATTTAGTAATCAATAATCATTATTGTTTCACATATTTCTATGTGTGCTTGATCTCTTATCTCCTAGATCTTCCTAATTCTAATAATTATATATATTTTTAAAATTGTATAAATCTTATTATAGTTTTAATGAAAATTTTCAAGTATTTAAAGTATTCTTATCCTTTAAGTGGACGAGACCTAACATGTGGCTCCTCAATGTGGTCACATTGAGTTTATTATACATGTTTTTGACCCATCTTGTGAAACCATTTGTGTGTCATATTATTATTAAATTCGTGTATCTTTATTCATGTGGAAGTATGAACGAGACTCCATTTCATTTTGTTTTGAGGTTGTCTTATGTGATCTACAATTGTCTTAATAGATAATGTTTTATTAAATATTTTTGTATATTTGTCATGATGAGAATTTTACTGACTCTTGAGGACTTCATGTTGTCATGATGACATGTGTATATATGAGTATAAATCATATTCCTATAAATGGCTTGAAAATACATGAATTGTCATGACTCTTGTGTTGTGCACCTTGTTTCATGCACTATTTGGGTGATGAAATATTTTGTGGTAATTGTTTTTTTTTTAATCAAAAGTGGACGAACCACTATAATATATTATTTATATTTAATATTTACATAACCCTAATTCAAAGGGCATATCGATAGGAAATAATCAGGAAGAAAACCTCTAGTTATCACCCCAAAAAGTTACATAATTTGAGCATAAACCCAAATATTTACATCGCTACATCACTTTTCCATACATATCATCTTCTACAAATTGATATAGCTACATTACATATCAACTACAATGCTTTGATACAACAATATTGCATAATTACATTTTACCCATATGTTTCCCATGTTGTACCTTTGCAACACTTGAGTGACGTTACATTTGAGCATTTCTATTTTTCATTTCAAAAATACCAAAAAACCTTCATATTTTCTTTTCATTCACGAAAAAGCCAACAACTTATCTTTGTTAGCCATCATTCACTTCCTTAGCCATATAATATTTTTGACAAAATTGCAACAAAATATAACAATGTATTCTGCCATTATTATTTCTCAACCTCCATCATATCAAAATTCTCCTCCTCCATCATATCAAAATGCTCATATACACCATGTCATTCAACATGATTATCATCTTGCCAAACAACAAAGTGATCATGGCCTTCCATATCTCCTGAACTATTGAATCCCGCTTGTATAAAAGTTGAACTATTCTCACCTCTCTTCGGCTCCAATAAAGGTACTTCATTTATATTCAAATTATTTGCAATTTTCATCAAAACAAGTGAAAATTTGCGAGCCCAATTTATGCATTTACCTTTGTAACTTCCTGTGCAACACTGCTTTCTACTTCATATTTGTTTCCAACCACAACTTGATTGAAATTATTTATATTCAGCTGCATTTGACCTTGGAAAGATATAGGCACATGGAAATCATGATCATGCGTTAGTAACAAAAGAATTACATGAACCTTAACTTTCACCTTTTCAATAAATTCTGGCACAAACCCAAAAAGAAAATTTATGAGCACATTAAGCATAAAGCTTAAATTTTGATATGACAGTCTTATTCATAGCAATGTATAACTTTTGAAAATTTTCCTTATGAAGAAGGAAATTTCTTGGAACCAAACCTCCTACATACTCATGCCCTTTCTAGAAATCATACCTTTGATAGGCTTGTTGGAGATTATCATTTTGCAAATAAACTTCATTCACAACTTTACCAACAATGAATTCCACCATATTGAAGTCTTGTAACAAATCCATAAGATTTGATAGAGAAATTGATAACAATTGAGAAGGATATATTAACCTTTTTGCTTCTGGATCCATAATTTCCTTTCCTATGACCCTTTTGATATGCTTCATGATAATTTTGCAGTGATCTTTAAAAACCAAATGCATCTCTACATCACCAAATTGCTCAGAAACTGGCAATTCCTAACTATTAACTGGCATGGAAATTCTATAATTACTTGGATAAAAGTCCATTTGCCTTCTTGCACTCTCCAAATAGGAAAAGTTAGTAGTATTAATATCCCCACTACCAGAATTTGACACAAACATTTGATTTGTTATTTTGAGACCTTCCTTTGTGACCTTCGCTGCATTTATTATTTTTTTTGAAGCAATCATGATTAATTTATGCTTCATACCTTTTTAGACAAATCACAAAAAATCTTGCACATCTTGTATTTCTGTACCGTTAGCAGATTTGTGAAAAGTGACTTAAAAAAATTGCGCTAACTTTTTAAGAATTTCTTTCTATAAACATAAAATCTTTGGATAAAGAATTTATCTAAATTTAGCAAAAATCCATATTGCTTTTAATAATCATTTGATTTCAATTTGTACCATCAGGAAAATTCAATCACTGCTCTCACACAATTTGAAGTATTGTGCTACATCATCTTGTTAACACCTGTACATTTGCACAGATCCAAAAAACTTAATGCATACCTGTATCATGCATTCCTTACTAGGAATTCATCATTATAATTCGATTCCCTTTGAGTATTTAAAAACATAAACTTTCCATCCTCAATTTCAAAAGCTTAGAGACACATTGATCAATAAAACTCACACGCAATACTGAAGCTCATCATGATGTAAAAAGATCACATAACCTTGAAGTAACTTCAATGATACCACATTGTACCACAATTTGCATGAATAAATTGTCTTTGCTACCAAACCACCACCTTATACCTTTACTGTTGCAATTCCTTATAACAATATGAATATAGTCGTGGCACTTTTATTTTGATTTCAAAAGTCCTCGGCATAACACATGAAATTTCCATTTACACATGTGTTGTTAAATATTCAATATTTTATATAGATCTGCTCAGAAAAACTACATATGTAATTTGCAATTACACAAGCATTTCAAAAAACCATAAAAACAGATTCATATCCATATGCTTTTAGTGGTAATTACCATATGCATATGTGTAACCAAATCTCCATTTTTTCCATAGTTGTAGTCATTAATAAACATGCTTGTAACTATCAATTACAGATGTGTTCCCAAAACATCTCATGCTTATAGATAATATTCACCACACTATATGCATATTATTATAAGAAATGGAAAATAGATACCTCATACTTCAAAGATAGATAAGATATTACTAACATTCCACATTGGTTATTAAAGCTTCTAGCACGGGATGCATTTTTCCCATTTCAACCACATGAGTAACTATTTCAACTTCTTGATCACACCCATAATTTGCTAGAAAATCAGCCACCCTATTTCCTTCTTTGTAGGTGTGCAAAATTTGATAATTACCTATTTTATCAAGCAAAGACCAAATCTGCTTAACAATATAGTCCAATTTCCAATTTTGAACCTTATGATCTCTACATGCATTGAGAAAAATTAAGGAATCTCCCTCTAGCTGAATCAAAGGAAGTTTAAAATTGAGTACTAACTTCAAGCCTTGCAAGAGAGCTTGAGCCTCAACAACATTATTAGTTCCATGTAGTAATTTGAAAGATTTGGCACATAAAACTATAACTTTATGATCTCTTATAATCACCCCTACTGCAAAGATACCTGGATTTCCCCTAGAAGCTCCATCTATATTCAACTTGAAAATGCCAGATGGAGGGGGTAGCCAAACAATGGAATCTCTGTCCACTTTTTGAACATGTTGATGAAGACTACCTTTGAAAGGAAAAGAAAAAGATGTCCAAGTGACCAACATGCTTGAATCCCATTCAGTAAAGATTGAGCCAACTTTCTTTACCTTATTAACATATGCATTTATTGTCTCAGAAATAGACCTTTCCAATAATAACATCATTTGATCAATAATTAACTTCTCTTTTCTGAAGATGCATCTATTTCTTTCCCATCAAAGATCCCATAACACAGAGGATGGAATAATACACCAAATACTTGAAAAAAGAAGAAGATTTATACAAGTGTGGCCAACTTGTAAAAAGCTTCCAAATAGTGTTTGGTAAAATAGTCACCCATTTCATTTTACCAATCACATACATCCAAAAAATTTGTGCTATTGGACACTAAAGGAAATGGTGATTAATGTCTTCCAAATTTTCCTCACAATTCACACATTTAAAAGGAGCAACTATTCTTAATTTAGATAGTTTATCATTGGTAAGAATTTTATTTTGAATTGCTAACCAAGAGAAACAACCTGCTTTAGGCAAGACTTGTGGATTCCAACAAAACTTATATGCTCTTTGATCTGTAATTTGAAGGGCTTGAGAAATTGATTTATAGCCCACTTTAACTGTGTAACAACCTATTGTTGCTTTTGACCAAATCAATTTGTCCGGTTTGGATGAGAAATAAATTGTTCTTTCTTGCAAAATAGATGAGATTTGAAGTTTATGATTGACATCTATTGGCTCATTAGAAAAATATTTCCACTAGACTTTACCCGTCAATACATCCACATATTGGACATAATCTTTTACTTTTGTTCCCCAGATTTGGGACATTATTAAAACAAAATTTCCAAAATTAAAATCCATAGCTAAATTCTGATAACCATTCCAAGAATCCTTCCAAAATAAAGCTTGATTACCATCATTAACTTCCCAAGTTAAATATGGTAAAATAACCTTTCTATAAGAAACTAAAAAATTCCACATTGCAGACCCCACAGGTGGATTTGCTACAGTCAAAATTCTAGATGGACATTGATTATCCAAATACTTACTTTGCATGAGATGGCACCATTTTGTAAAAGGTTTTGCATACATTCACCAAACCATTTTGGCTCCTAATGCTTGATTTCTCTGTAGAAAATTATGAAGTCCTGCTCCTCCTTTTACCTTCTCTAAACACATTGTTTCCAAAGATATCAAAGGTATTTTCTTTTTTCTATCCAAATTACCAGACCATAGAAACTTTCTAATCAATTTTTGGATTTGAAATATGATAGATTTAGGATCTTTTAAAACTGATATGAAGTAGTTTGGGATTGATGAGAGCACACATTTTACCAATAAGATTCTACTTGCTAAAGATAACCATCTCCCTTTCCATGCCAAAATTCTAGATTGAATACTTTGGATGATTTTATGCCAATAAGTAATTTTATTCTACCCTATAAAAAATGGATTCCCAAGGTATTTACATGGTAAGAGAGCTTGTTGAAAACCAAACAAACTCACTAATCGGTTCTCAATGGCAGTTGTTGTATTAAATACATAGATTTTGGATTTTCCTTCATTCACTTTTTTCCCCGAAGCTCTTGTATACTTATCCAATAAAGACTTAATATGAAAAGCTTCAGTCATTGTTGCTTTTCCATTAAATTAAGAAACTTAGATTTTATTTAGTAAATATATTAGTTGATTATGTTCTACTTGTGATAAATTGTGTATCAAATTATTTTTAAGAGGGGAGATTTAAGCCATCATTCTTAATCCTTTCAAATATAAATATTTTAATAAATATTTATGATAAATTGAAATATCAATAAAGCTATTTGCAATTATTTTTCTAATAATGCTAGTAAGGTATGTATCAAGTTGTTTACTAGGAAATGTGAACTAGGCTTGTTTATAATGGTCAAAAGAGTCTTTACCGATGTTAGGAAGATCCTCAAATATTTGAGTTGCTTCTCTAATGCATTTGACCACCTAAGAAGCATGATGAGTTCTTAAATATTGGAGACTAATTAGAAAATATATCCCTAAATTTGAGATGGTGAAGATAAAATTTAGTTTATGCTCCTTTAGCAAAATTATTAACCATAATTTACTTATATTTATGAATTTTGGTAACAGGAAGTTCCAAAGGAGGGGTAAAGTATTTATTTTCTATTTTGATGGTGGCATGGCAAAGATTCTAATAGGGGTAAAGTATTTATTTTCTATCTGTATGGTAGCATGAAAATGATTCATGTACTAGATTTACAAACCTGATGAAGAAATTGTGCTAGCTAGTTTCCATAAATGTGAATGAAGTTCAAGGTACTTATCATTCTTCCACTCAATCCATCTAGTTTGGTGATAAGGATGTATCTCTAAATTCTAGACATGTTAGATATGAATAAAGTTAGGTTGATGATTAAGAAAGTAAGTATTTTATTATATTGCATATTGTCTACAATTAATTTGTTTATGTATGAGCATCGACATGATACCAATACAAGCTTTAACAAACACTTATTAGAGACTAATACAAGATGTTTACAAGAAAACTCATTAGAAACTACATATGGATGACCAAGAGTCACAACTTAGAATTCCACATTAGATATCTTTATGGGGATTTGAACTTGAGTCTTCACAATGAAAACCCATCATTTTAATCAATTAAGCTCAACCCCTTGGACAAAAAGTAAGTATTTAGAAAGAATTATAATTTTTTTTTGTATTTTTTGCTGGCATTAATTCCATTCAATGTATAATTTTATTGAGAAACAATAATTCTTTTTTTTTAAAAGGTTGAATTTACAAGGAAAGGTAGTTGAAAAATATAAAAAAGGTTGAGCTAACATCATGGTTCAATTGACAATTTTAAGAGCCTATTTAGAGTTAGAACATATGCTACTCCATGTATACCAAATAATTTAGCTATGGTAGTCACCAACTTGGGATCAAAAGACCCAATTTATTATGCATGTAAAAACAAAAAAATATGCATCACATCGGGACATGAGTCCTCTACTTATATCTAAAATCTTATAAAAAAATATTATCATTTTATTGTGGTTAGGGTGGTTAGATAGACACCTACTTATTTTTTCCCTAAAATTTAAGTACTACTGCATTGAAATTTCAAAATTTCACCAAATATATACATATTTTTTTAAACAAACCTAGTAGTTTAGAAACTACATTCAATTTTCTACAGATTCTGTTCTTACATATTTTTTAAATAATATAGATAACTTATTCAAACTTTTACGTCAAGTTGCCTAACTCTGATTTTTCTAATTTTTTTGCCACTTAAGGGCCTATTTTTTCCATGATGATCTTGCACATACCCAAATGATAGAGGAAGTGGATTACGTGGAAATGCAAACCCAGCTATGATGGAGATGTTAAGTGGAATTGTTGCTAGATTAGATGCAGTTGAAATGTCCTAGAGGAGAGATCGACCAGTTGATGATGTGAGTGATGAACAGGTAGAAGTACATGAAGAAAGGGGAAGAGAAGAGAAACATGGCCTTGATTAGGGAGAAGAGAGGTTCATAAAAGCCCTAACTAAAGTGAATACAAGACCCCATTTCAATCCACCAGATTATAATGGTAAGTTGGATTCAAAAGAATTGCTTGATTGGATTATAGAGATGGAAAAGTATTTTGAATTTGAAGGTACCACTAAAGATAAGAAGGTGAAACATGCTTGCACAAAGTTGAGATGACATTCATCCATTTGGTGGGAACATTTTCAGAAAGATAGGAAAAGAAGAGGAAAAGAAAAGATAAAATCTTGGGATCGGATGGTGAATAAGTTGAAGACAAAGTTTATGCCTACAGATTATTAGATTAGTTTGTTCAAGAAGTTGGAAAATCTAAAGTAGAAAAATCAAGTGTGAAAGAGTATACTGAGGAGTTCTATAAGTTGAATATCAGATTTGGACATTCAAAGGATGAGATTGAACAAGTAGCCAGATATATGAATGGTTTAAGGTTGTCTATACAAGTTGGTGAGTGTGGAAGAAGCATATCAGTGTTCCCTAAAGGAAGAAGAGAATTTGAATAAAAGACATGAGCATAGGCAGAGAGGAAGAAATTTTACTGGAGGAGGAAGAGGATCTTTTCAAGATTAGAATAAGGATAAGGAGGTTAGTAATAATGACAATTCGTACCATAGAGGTGATGGAAACTCTTACAGAAGAGGAGGATATTGTGGTTACTGGAATGAAGGTTATAGAAGAGATGATAGAGGACAGGAGAAAAGGATATTCAAGGGAACTTGTTATAAGTGTGGTGGAGGACATAGAGCATTTGAATGTAATCAGGGAGAAACAAACAGAAAGATTGAGAACAATAGAAGGACAACCTTTGTTGAGGAGGACCATGTTGGATCATCTAATCAATCGGAAGAAGTGTTGGTGAATAGGAGAGTATTGTGTCAAAGCAAGTTGGAAAATGAGCCATTGCAGAGAAATAATTTGTTTCAAACCAAATGCAAGGTAGTTGGTAAATGTTGCAATGTGATTGTTGATAGTGGAAGTTCTGAGAACCTAGTTTCTGAAGATGGTGACTAAACTGAAGTTGGAAAGGTTGAAACACCCAAAGCCCTATCAGATTGCTTGGATTCAAGATGAGCATAAGATATTGGTAAATGAACAATGTTTGGTGAAATTGAAGATAGGAAATTACCATGATGAAGTTTTGTGTGATGTCATGCCTATGGATATATGCCATGTTTTGTTGGGAAGGCCTTGGCAATATGATAGACAAGCTATTCATGATGGAAAGAAGAATATATACACCATTGTTGCTAATGGGATGAAGCAGACTTTGTTGCCATTGGAAGATGTTCCTAAAGTTGAGGTTTGTACAAATGCTAGGGTTTTTCTGGTTGATGGGAGGAGATTCCTTGATAGATTGAGACATGAGAATGTGTGTTATTCCTTGGTTCCTAAGAAGGTTGAAGACTTGAAGCATGTAGAAGAACAACCAGATGAGATAAAGGAGTTGTTGACAGAGTATGAAGAGATCATTTCAGATAATGTACCTAATGGATTGCCACCTGTAAGGAGTATTAGTCATTTTATGGATTTGATTCTTGAAGCTAGTTTGCCTAATAAAGTAGCACAGCAGATGACATCGACAAAGAATGAAGAGTTGAATAGACAAGTGCAAGAATTGTTGAGGAAGGGTTTGATAAGAGAAAGCTTAAGTCCATGTGCAATACCTGTTGTGCTAGCACCTAAGAAGAATGGAGAATGGAGGATGTGTAAGGATTCAAGAGCCATAAATAAGATCATGGTGAAGTACAAATTTCCTTTGCCCTAGATGGATGACATTATGGATTGTTGGAGTGGAGCTAAGTACTTTACAAAGATAGATTTGAAGAGTGGATATCATCATATTAGAAGCAGAGAAGGGGATGAGTGGAAAACAAAATTCAAGACAAATGAAGGATTGTATGAGTGGTTGGTGATGCCTTTTGGATTGAAAAATGCACTAAGTACTTTCATGAGGCTGATGAATGAGGTATTGAAGAAATTCTTGGGTAAGTTTGTGATTGTGTATTTGGATGACATCTTGATTTTCAGTAAGAGTAGAGAAGAACATTTGTTGCATATAAGACAATTTTTGTAGAGGTTGAGAGAAGAGCAGTTGTTGATAAACATTAAGAAGTATAGTTTCATGAAGGAAGAATTGGTATATCTAGGATTTGTGATATTTGTAGATGGATTGAAGATGGATCCTGAGAAGGTAAGAGCAATTGTGGAGTGGCCTACACCAGATAGCATTGGAGAGGTAAGATCATTTCATGGATTGGCTAGTTTCTACCAAAAGTTCATTAGGAATTTCAGTTCTATTTGCAGTCCTATGATAGAAACAATGAGAGGAGATAGGAAGGATTTTAGGTGGACTTCTGGAGAAAATCAAAGTTTTGAACTGTTGAAAAAGAAGGTGATTGAACAACCTATGTTGGCTTTACCAGATTTTGATAAGGTATTTCAAGTAGACTATGATGCAAGTGAAAATGAAATTGGAGCAGTATTGATTCAAGAAGGGATACCTGTAGCTTATTTTAGTGAGAAGTTGAATGATACTAAGAGAATATATTTAGTGTATGATCAAGAGTTTTATGCCATAGTTCAAGCCTTGAAGAAGTGGAGACATTATTTGTTTCCTAAGGAGTTTGTGTTGTATACGAACTATCAAGCATTGCAATATTTGAACAGTCAGGTAAGTTGAACCATAGACACAAGAGATGGGTAGAATTCTTGCAAAGCTATACTTTTTTTTTGAAGCATACGAGTGGAAAGTCAAAGAGTTGTTGATTCTTTGAGTAGGAGAAGGAATTTACTGATAGAGATGAGAGTGGAGGTATTAGGATTTGATGAGTTGAATAACTTGTATGAGGAAGACCTAGATTTTGCAGAGCCTTGGAGAGATTGTAAAGAACTAGTTTTAGAGGATATTTCATTCAGAGGTAATCAACTGTGTATACCCCAGAGTTCAATGATGGATAACTTGGTGAAGAAGAAACATAGTGGAGGATTTTCAAGACACTTTGGAGTTGATAAGACAATGGAATTGGTAAGTGAGAATTAATTTTGGCCCTAGATTCATAAGGATGTTAGGAGATTTGTGTAGAGTTGCAGAGTTTGTCAAGTTGCAAAAGGAAGTAGTTAGAATGTTGGATTGTATAAGCCTTTGACAGTTTCAAAGAGACATTGGGAAGATATCAGTATGGATTTCATGATTGGTTTGCTGAAGACACAAAGAGGTAATGATTCTGTATTTGTGGTGGTAGATAGATTTTCTAAAATGGCACATTTCATACCTTGTAAGAAGACAACATATGCAATACATGTAGCAAATTTGTTTTTCAAAGAAGTGGTCAAATTGCATGGATTACCAAGGAGTATAGTTTCAGAAAGAGATGTAAAGTTTGTTGGTTATTTTTGGAGAACACTTTGGAAGAAGTTGAAGATGGATTTGAAGTTCAGTTCTACTTTTCACCCATAGACAGATGTACATAATAGATAGTGAAAAAGAGTTTAGGGAATTTTTTGAGATGTTTGGTTGGAGAGAAGACTGGAAGCTGGGATTTAGTCCTTGCACAAGCATATTTTTCTTACAATAATTCAGTAAACAGGAATACAAGAAATACACCTTTTGAGATTGTTACTGGAGTTCATCCTAGAGGAATATCAGAGTTGAGAGACATTAGTATGAAATATAAAAGGAGTGCAGAAGCAGAAGAATTTGTAGAACACATGAAGAAAGTGCATACTCAAGTGAAACAACAATTGGAAGACATGAGTCGAAAGTATAAGGAGAAAGAAGATGAAAAGAGGAGACATAAGGAATTCAAAATTAGAGATGAATTGATGATATTTTTGAGGAAGGAAAGGTTTCCACTTGGCACATACAATAAGTTGAAGATGAGGAAGTTTGGACCTTGTAAGATCTTGAAGAAATTTGATTCATGGAATGCATATGAAGTGGAGTTACCAGATGGCATGGGTATATCACCTATATTCAACGTTGTAAATCTACATAAGTATCATGAAGTAGAGTTTGGTGAAGACAACCAAGCAAAATTGGAAAATTAGTTTCCTAAAAATAGTTAGATGAGATAGAAGAGATTTTGGATATCAGAGATGGAAGGAAAAATCATGGAAGACAGTACAAAGAATATCTTGTGAAGTGGAAAGGTAGAACAGTGGAGGATTCTTCTTGGATTTCTCAAGTTGAGGTAGACCATTTTGGTTTTCCTTTAGCCCCAAAAAAGTGAGGGACTCACTTTTCAATAACCTTGGATGTCTGATGCAAGAGCATCCTTGGTTTTTGGAAATCTTGCATCAACCAAAAAATATATTTTTTTTCTTTCAGTTTTATTCTTGTTCTATTCTTGCTTAGTTTATGTTGGTAGATTCATCATCTTTTCTCACCAGACCCTGTGGATATTTGTGTACATCATCGACATGTTCATTTTCCTTATTCCAAGATTTGAGCATGATTGGATCTTTTTCTGACAAGTTATCACTTCCGGATTTCATGGCAGTTTCTTGAAGCAACACCAAAATAATTTTCAAAATTTGTGGCTAGTTTGATCATTGTGGATCTGAATGGTGTGATTTTAATTGTTCTATGGAGTGTCCCCGACCTTCATTATAGGTCCACACTTCATTTTATGCACCTATTGAAGAGTAATTCAAATTTGAGGCTGACCTACTCATGCGTACGTTACATTTTCTTTCCTTGGATAATGTGATGATCTTTGGCCAATGCAGATGATTCCAAAATTGTGGATATGATATAAAGCTTGTAATCGATCATTTGAATGGTAGTAGTTGATTGAGAAGATTAAGATAGAGTTGATTTGTAAGATTTTTCTCGCATATAGGAGCATATTGGAATGTTGTATTTATGAGCATGTTTTATCACGTCTATGAGCTGAATCTATAACCCCAGATGTTGACAGTCGAATGTAATTGAGATTTATGTTAATGAGAATATTTGCATCTGCATTTGCCTCCATATTTGGTGTTTCTTTCATTGTGGTACTCTTGTTGCACGGTCTGGATTGTTCTCTTTGAGGACCCTCCTATCATGGCTAGGCCAATGCACCTCTGGTCTAGGGTGCCCACACCCCCATCTAGTCAGTTTGCCATCAAATTTTTTGTGGAAAACCCTATTTGTGGTCTCTATTCAAATCCAATTCTTTTTTTGGTTTTTTTTTTAAATTTTAAACTTTTTTGTGCATTGTTAGTTTTTCCCTAATTCACCTAATTTAGTGCATTACCCCTAAAAAATAAAAATATTTTTTCTTTTCCAAAATCTACTTTTAATATAACAAAATATGTCTTCCCTAAAAATTTTTTTTGGAGTGTTGCCTTGAACTACATTCCATGCCATCAAAAGGGATATACATCATCCTTCGATCGATCAAGAATTTTCCTACCAATGAGAATATCTTGGTGCAAAAGAATAAAATTATTGATACATGTATTAACATCACATTACCTAATCTTCATGAACTTCAAGTAATCATGATACTCGTATTTGTCCATCTCCTAATATCTCTCCTACTTGTGAGGATATCTTGGTGCAAGAGGATGCAATCATTGATACTCATGTTTATCCCTCTCCCAATATCTCTCCTACTTGTTAGGTTATCTTGGCACAAGAGGATGCAATCATTGATACTCATGTTTTTCCCTCTCCCAACATCTCTCCTAATTGTGAGGATATTTTGGTGCAAGAGGATGAAATCATTGACACTCCCCTCTCCCCATATCTCCACTACTTGTGAGGATATCTTGGCGCAAAAGGATGCAATCATTGATACCCTCTTGATAGAGTATTTTCAACAGATAGTCAACTTAATTAAAATTATAAGACTAAAAGTGATCATCTATCCTCATGTTCTTAAGCATCAAGCTATGCCTTCTCTTATTATAGGACCTCCTTCAAACCAACGTAAACCTCCTGGTCATATCCTAAATTTGCAAAAAAACTCACCCAAAAAAATTATATACATGAAAATATGTCACAACAACCAGAATATCATGCAATTTATCACACATATATAACACTCAAAATAACAAGAAACCAAAATAAACACAAACTTCCATTCCATTTCCTCAACCATATATTCCTCTGCACCTCATCTTCCTCAACATGTGGAAAAAGAGTATGATCTTGTTGATAAACTTCATAATACTCTAGCTAAGATCTCTCTTTGGGACTTAATTCAATCTTCACCTATCTACCATGGTATGCTCTAAGATAGTTTGCATAAGATTGTTGTACCATCTTCTAGATTAAACCAAGTGATGTAGTAGCCTTTTTAGATAGCATGAATGCAAAAAACTTGGATATTACATTCCTTCAATATGAATTGCCTCCTCCTAAATTCTAAAAAAACATGAAGCTTTTCTAGTATTTTTTTGTCATTAATAAAACTGGGGTTAGATGTACTCTCATTGACAATGGATTGGGTCTTAATGTTTGTAGCATTAACCTCTTAGACAAGATCGGTGTGGATAAGTTTCTCATAAAACTAGATAATCTTTTTATTTGTGGCTTTGATAGTGTTGGTAGGCAACCATTGGGTACAATCACACTACCCATTAAGGTAGGACTTGTGACTTTTCCTACCTCTATCTATATTATGGTAGATCCTCTTTCATATTTTATTCTTCTGGGTAGACCATGGATTCATGTCATGAAGGGAGTATTGTCTACTCTTATCTATAAAATAAAATATGAATGTAATAACAAGATATATATGGTTCAAGCAGGTAAAGAAAGTTATTTACATGCCCAAGCCAAGCGTAAAATTTTCAACTCACTTAGTTCTTTGATTCCATATTCAAAAGTGGAATATGAATGCACTCTTGTGTGATGATTGGGGATCATTAAATTTTACACCTACTTTCATTGGGGAGTCTAAAATATCACCATCAAAGCCCAAAGATTCTAAGGTTGTTTCAATGGCATCAACACAATCTACTACAAATAATGATAAAAAAAATGCTTCATCTTCACATACATGTTTTGGTGATGATTTCCCAAGGTTAATTAGATTTTACACCCTCCTTTGTGGGAGAGTACAAAATCTCAAAATCTCAACATAAGGAGTCTTGTGTTTCATTTTCTCAATCTTTTTCTACATCAACAAATCCAAAAATATCATCCCACAATGATGATAGAGCCTCTTTAGCTTTCATCCCTTGTGTGTTGGAGATTTCTAAAATTAACATTCAAACACCTAAAAAAGATATGCATTCTTATAAAATAATCAATTATTCTCATAGTCATTTAGACAACACTTCCCTATTTGTGTTGGATATAAAATTATTTCTAAAATTGGATATAATGAAAACATGGAACAAGGAGTCAAGGATAATGTGAAGTGGTGTAGTCATGGTAGGAGGGTTCCAAAAGGAATAGTCCAAATAGTGCAGCAATGAGTCAACACAATGAAAACAAAACAAAAAATAGATAGGAGAACATGAATCTTCATTAATATAGAATGCATACATGCAACATTGGCCACAAGGGCGAATATCCAGGACTCACATGCCTTGCCTTGAAGGCTTACAAACATACTGTATGCAGTGTTTTTACCCCATCTAAAATGCAAGAAATAAACTCAAGCAAGAAGATAAAAAACCAAAGACAACACTCAAGATTGGGCTTAGGATGAAACTCAAAATTAAAATGACAATAAAACCAAATTTTACTGTATTTGAGCTTGATGAGTTTTTTTGTCCTTTTTGATGGCTTGATATGTGTGCTCTATATTGATTTTATCAACATAACAACTTTATTTTTCCTTATTTGGTAACAAGATGGATGCAAGATGGCTATGGTTGCAAGGATTTGGTCATGGTGATAGTGTGAGAGATTGTGAGAGAGCTTGAGTGCTTGAGAATGGTTGAGAATGTGGTCGAATACAAAAATGGCTAAGTGTTAGTCATTTAGCAAGGGAGATAGGAATGGGTGATGGAGATTGAAAGGAGGAGGAAGATCAAGGGTTGAGATCAAAGATTTGAACAAAGGAATTAAAAATTCCTTTTTAATGTGCATGGGAATGATAAAAGGAATTAAATATTCCTTGGGGGATGAGAGAGGAATTAAAAATTCCTCAAAAGGACCTTGGGAAGACAAAAAGGAATTAAAAATTTCTTGGGGGATGGGGAGAGTTGACCAAGGGGTAGGTTAGGATAGCTAATGAATGATTAGGTTGTGTGAGATATTAGGAAAATGATTAGGTGGGTAATGAGTATTAATGATCCACTTGCATATTATGGAGGATGTGACACCTCCCTAATCAAGGATTAGGAATGTTAACATCCTTAATCTAGGATTATGCAAATTAATCAGGATTAGAAAAATGTTATGGAGGATGTGACATGAGGGGAGTGAAATAAATAGAATATTTATTTAATTCTTTAGAGGAAAAGAGATAAGTTATGGGAGTAAATAATTAAAGGTAATTATTTACTTGAGGCTAGGATTTAAAGATGATGGAAGAAATAAATTAGGATGAAGGGATAAGGGATAATGAATATTAATTAAATAATAGGGTATTATTTAATTAATATAGAGGATATGACATTAATCAAATTGGGGGTAAATTGACCAAATTAAAGTGGTCAATTTTCAATGTCTACATTTTTCCCATCTTTGAGATGGTGTTATGAAGTAGCATCATTTCAAAGAATATTAAAACATAGAAACTGGAAGAAGATGGTTAGATTTTGAAAGATGCCCCAGTCATTCAAAGGAGTGACTAGGAGGACAGCTGATGGGAATGAAGACTAGGGATTGATGGTAGGGATTGAGGATGCCCCCTCGAGAGGACATGCAAGTTCAAGAGAACACGGGTTTTCTCTCGAAATGGATGAGATGATGCAAAATGATAGATAAGAGAGGATGATAAGCAAGAGGAGATTGGGAAGAGAAGATGAGAAGAGAGAGCACAAATGGATTAAAGGACAAATATGATGTTGCCCCAATCAAAGGATAGGGAAGGATAAATCTTGACAATGATGATGAGAGTATTGTTGATGAGGGAATGATACATCCCAAAAAAGCACAAAAAGATAAGGAAGGGTGCATCTTGATGATGGTGAGAGTGTTGTTGATGAGGGAATAATATATCCCAAAAAAAACAAGGATAGGGAAGGATACATCCCAATGATGATGATGAGAGTTTTGTTGATGAGGGAACGATACATCCCACTGATGATGACGGTGATGATTATTGGATCAAGGCTTGTAGCAAGGTTGGGAACAAGACCAAGGATGCGATTAGATGATTTTTTCTAGATTGAATGGATGAGGGTTGGATTGAGATGTGAGATGGCTAAAATGAATGAAGATGATGGAGGAAAAGATGCTTAGAATAAAAAATCTATATTATCCTAAGAAGATTGAAGATATGATGAAATGATGAGGATGAAGAAAGTGGAGGGAGATCATGAAAATAGATAGGATAGAGAGATGACTAGAGTGATGAAGGATGAATGGATTAGAAAGATGGAGGGTGAGGGGATGGGGGGATGTTAATAAAGGAAAATGATAGATGAGAGGATGGGAGATGGGGGATATGAAAGGAGAGTGATCAAATCAAGTAATTTAATTGTTATGCATTATGTTGCCATGTAATGAGCACTAAATTTGATATAGCATGAGGTACTATGCACCGGGATATGAGGAACCAAGGTGACTTTGTATCACATGCATGGGATTGAGACAACAAACAAAAGGTCAGTCCAACATCCCAAAGTCACGGGGGCTTTGGTAGGGCCAATGTTGGAAAACCACAAGCACAAAGGATGACCTGGCGTAACACAAGACCACAAGGATATTGGTGGGTACTACGCGGGACAACCAAGAAGACAAGAATAGACAAAAGATCAAGATATACCCCTATGTTTACTTGTCAAAGTGCATCATGATATGAGGGATTGTGGCGACCTTGAGTAGGTATAATAGGAAGCTAAAATGATAAACAAAAGCCAAAAGCATCGAAAGATCACAATAAATTTCAAATGTCCTTTTCCATAGGATCAAAGAGGGTGGATGGGATTGATACGGTCTGATTTAGGAAGGATACATCCTATTAAGACCAAAGATGGAGGATAGATTAAATGATTGACATGACTTAGGATACTCGAAACTTATTAGACCTCAAGATACTAACAGATTTTGTTTGTTAGGAACCAGCTAGGTAGGGACACACTTGACGACACGACATGACAACAAGAAAAAATCTAATGACCTAGGGACTTAGGGGCTGATCAAAGATTAGCCTTGCCTACATGAAAGCACAGAGCCCTCGTAGTTCAATAAAACATTAACGACTGACCATGGATAAAAGCGGAAAGAGGACAATGGAGACATTGATGGATGAAAAAGATCGAACAAACAAATTCCTCGGTGGCTGATCAAATGATTAGCTTTTCCTATGTGAAATCTCAGAGGAAACAAAGTTTGACAAAAGACCAAATACAATTAATGGATAAAGGATGTTGAGATGACCATGATAAGTGGATACAAAGTTGGAACCTACATGATGAAACAAGACTGACCTAGTGGATAGGATGATGGTGCTCGCGTGAAGCTCAGGAATGGGAGAGTAATCCAAATCATCAAAAGATGAATTGGGAGGATGATATGATTGATAGATGAGTGGTAAAAAGTGATAGGAGATTGGAAAGATTTGTGAAAGAGGTGTGAGTGATGACAGTGAGAGGGATGGCATCGGGTTGCATGGGGAAGCCTATAACTAGATACCAATGACAATGAGATAGAATGAGGATAGGGATGAATGGATAGGGAGATAAGGGTGGGGATGGAAGGGATGATATGATGGGTGGAGAGGAAGATAAGGATGGGGAGTTAAAATTATTTTCACTTGGATGGATAGGGAGATAAGGATGGGGAGATGAAAGGGGTTGTTTGGATGGAGAGATGGAAGGGGTTTTTTGGATGGGTGAATGGAAAGATAAGGATGGGGAGATGGAAGAGATGACATGATGGGTAGACAAGAAATAAGATAGTATGGATAGAAAGGATGTATTCCAAGAGGGGTCCAAAGCATGTATAAAGATTTTCCCTGTCTTTATCAAGATCACAAGGAGGATGGATGGATTGGGATAAATGGGATATGATGGGGGTATGATAGTGCATAGGTTGGATGGAGGAGATGAAGGGGATGAAGTTGCCCCCAAGTTTGGAAGGAAACATGATGGGGGATTTACACATGATTCCTTTTTTCTAGGTTTTCATCATGGTACTTATCCAAGGTGATTGTTTTCCAAGTTTTCACCATTAGATGAATGTTTTTTTTTTGTTGACTTTTTAGACTTTTTTAGATAGTATGCAAATGGAAATAGATAAGGATAGGGATGTGGATAATTAGATTTAGAAGACATGTGATAAGGGGGATAGATGGACTCAAGCATCAAGTTCTATATGAGGTAATAGGAGCCCATGTATGAAGTGACTATTGGATGTTGGTACAACCTTATTAGGATGGATGGATTATGCAAGGGAATGGATTAAAGGGATTGGATGAGGGAGATGTGTGGGATAATGGATGGGATGTGAGAAAGTGTATGGATGGAATGATGGAGTAGATGTGTGATGGGGGGATGTTTTCAGGACCAACATTGGCACATATGGTGGGGGATTTGGAATGATAGGAGGATTATTGGATAGAGAATGTGGGGATGGTGGAAGAGTTGGGATAGTGGACTTTGAGACATAGGGACCCAAAATAGATTTAGGAGATGGAGGATGTGTTTGATTAGTTGTTGGATTAGCAACTTTGGATGTTGGATTGGATCTTTCATTTGAAGGCATTGCATCCTTTTTCTTCGGGATCCACATGGCTTTGATTTTTGCTTTGTTGGGCTTGTGTAGCCTTTGGGATTGATTTGGATTTTGGATCAAATTTTCCCTTTTTTCAACATGTCCTTTTAAGGGGACATGAGGAGCTTTAGATTCATGTGGATATTAGATTTATGCATTTTTACTTTGGCATCCAAAGTGCTTTTAATAGCAATGGGATAGGTGTGAGGAGATGGATGATGTGGAGAGGATATGAATGGAGTGATAGAGGTAGGATTTTGGGGATGATGTGTGGATTGGGGAAGTGTAGCTATGTTCCTTTGTTGATCCTGATTAGGGAATATGAAAGTGTGATTTTTATGATGGGTGATAGGAAGAGGTGATTGGTGGATGAAGGAATGAGGAAGATGAGATGGAGGAGGTGATTTTGGGATGTAAGGTCCTAAAATGGACTTAGTATGTGGAGGATGTGTGATGGTGGATGGAGGGACATAGGGACCCAAAATAGACGTAGTAGATGAAAGATGGGTGATGGTGGATGGAGGGACATAAGAACCCAAAATAGATTTGTAGGATGAAGGAGGACTATGGATGGTTGTTTTGAGGTGATATGATGGAGGAGGAGGAATGGAGAAATATGGGGTGGTGGAGTGATGGGAAGAGCCTATTGTTCTTTTGGAAGTGGATCACTTAGGATGTATGGAGGTTGTACCAACATGTTTGGATTGTGAGTCTTGAGATATATATCCAAGACCTTGTGCACGTGGGTGTTCTTTGACATGGATGGGCTCCAAAATACCTTGCTCATGAATTCCTAAGCCTTTTCCTTGATAGTTCATGATCTTGAGCATTTGGTTTATGGTAGGATGCTTATTATTCTAGAAACATGATGTGAGTCCATTATTAGGTGGAGGATGGGTGGTGTATACATGTTGTTCTTCTTTTTCAAGAAAACCACCATGGATGAATGTAAGAGTACCAAGGGTCCATATAAAAGTGGTGTTGGGATAGATTGATTAATGGCAATGAAGGATCATGAGATGGAGATGATGGGATGGTAGTATCTTTCTTTAGAGGAGGAGGTGATAAGGAATCA
The DNA here is from genome assembly GCA_007258455.2 of Sequoia sempervirens. Classification (NCBI taxonomy): domain Eukaryota; kingdom Viridiplantae; phylum Streptophyta; class Pinopsida; order Cupressales; family Cupressaceae; genus Sequoia; species Sequoia sempervirens. The sequence goes on from VDFB02281492.1 coordinate 120,496,455, forward strand.
TGAGGGGGATTAGGTGTAATGGTAAGATCTTGGTCTGGGGTAGAGGGTGATAAGGGATCATGAGATGGAGTGATTGGATTTGTAGTGACAAGGGGATCATGAGATGGAATGGATGGGGGACTATGATCTTGAGTTGGAGTAGATAGGATGGAAGGATCTTGATGTGGAGGGGATATTTTGGTATGCTTTGGATCAAGCTCTTGGCAGGACTCATTGTGTGTGGGAGGCGTGATGATGGAGTGTTGGAGGGACTCCTCAAGTGGGGGAGATGAAAGGGTGGAGGATTCATGAAGTTCATGGGAGTGGATTTCAGTGATACTAAGAGTAGTAGTGGATTGGCTTTGGGTGTCTTCAATGGATTGGGTGGATCTAGGAATAGAAGATGGGGATTCAATGGATTCAGTGGGTTTGATGGTTTCAACAGTTTGGGTGGTGCTAGGGGTGGTAATAGTAATGATAGGTGTGGGATGGAGAAGGGTCTCATCACTAGTGATCATACATGGGGGAGTGGGGCAACATGGTTCCATGCCTCCAGGATGTGGAGTTGGGGATGTCTTCTTTGTCACAAGTCCTTGGTTGACATATGGAATGAGGTACTTGCTTATTGTAGGCTCAGATGGTGTGGTGGAAGTAGATGAAGGATTATGAATGGGTGGAGGATTAGGATTATGGATTGGTGGATGAGGATTAGATGGAGGAATGGAATTGGATGGAGGAGTAGTAGTAGGTGGAGGATTAGGACATGATGGAGTGGAAGATGGAGTAATATAGGAGGATATGGATGGTGGATGAGAATCATGGAGTGGAGGATTAGGATATGATGGAGTGGAAGATGGAGTGACATAGGAGGATATGGATGGTGGATGGATGTTGGAGAAAGTTGGTGGGGAATTAAGGTACAAATATTGGAATAGAGGATTATGGTGGGAAGATTGGGATGGTGGATTAGGACAAGAGGATGTGGGTGGTGGATTAGTATAGGAGGACATTGATGGAGGATTGGGATAGCAATATGTGGATGGTGGATTGATGTTAGAGAGAGTGGATGGGGAATTAAGGTAGGAATATTGGGATGGTGGATTAGGATAGGAGGATTGGAATGGTGGGTTAAGGTGGGAAGATTGGGACGGTGGATTAGGATAGGAGGATGTGGATGATGGATTGATGTTGGAGAAAGTGGATGTGGAATTAAGGTAGGAATATTGGGATGGTGGATTAGGATAGGAGGATGTGGGTGTTGGATAAGAGAGAGATGTAGATGAAGGGTACAATAAATATGTGGATGGAGAAGATAACAAATATCCCTTGTCAAAGGTAGCAAAAGGACTAAGTTAGTGGATGTGGATGAAGGGGTGATAGGATAGCTCGGAGGAGTGATTGGATTTTGGAAGATGGCTGGGGAAATATTGCTAGTAATGATAGCATCAAGGGGATCTATATCATACTCATCTTAATTAACAAGACTTTCATTATCATCATCAATGTAATTGGGATTCCCATTGACTAATATTTTTCATTGCACTGATGGAGGATAAGGATTCATGACATTGGATTGAAAGGATGAGAGTAGATGATTAGAAGAGAAGGAGAGATGATGAAAAGATAAATAGAATGGATTAGAAGAACATGGTTCAGAAGGGGTCATAATATTTGTTTTGATATCAGAAGATCTTGGATGTGGATGGACTAAAGCTCAAATTGTGATTTAGACTAAGCTCAGATTGGGATTCAATTTAAGCTCAAATTAGGATTGGATTAAAGCTTAGATTAGGATTTGATTTAAGCTTAGATTAGGACGATTGGATTAAAGCTCAGATTAGGATGGGATTTAAGCTCAGATTTGGATGATTAGATTAAAGCTCATATTTGGATGATTAGATTAAAGCTCAGATTTGGATGATTAGATTAAAGCTCAAAATAGGATGATTAGAGTAGGTGATGGGAAAGATTCCTAAGTCTAAGTATATAGCAAAAATGATGAGGATGATTGTTGAATGAATGAAGGATAAAATTGGAGATGGATATGAACACGAAAAATGATTGGATTATGATTTTGGACTCAAGAAGATAGAGGCTAATTGTGACAAGAAGGATTGACTCTTTGGATTTTGGATATGAAGCGGATTTTCCCAAGAATACAATGCAATCACCTCTATAGGTAGCGAAAAAACCTATCTAGGAGACGATGGAATTGCCCTTGCGGGTAGTGGGATCGCCTATTGGTGAAGACATGATCACCTATGCAGAATGACTATACGGAGAGGTGTGTAAGATCACCCAAGAAAGAAGAAAATTTGTCTATTTGGGAAGGACTTAGTACGGATGCAAGATGACACAATTTCCTATACAAGGGACATAATTTCCTATCTAGGGATATGTATGGATAGGGATGGTATGAATGGATGTGGAATCTCCCCTATGGAAAATAGGTTCACCTATTCTAAGGGGTGTACAGACAATCAAGATGCAGACGTGACACAGGATCACCCCTGTGGATAGTAAGATTTCCTATTCAAGGAATAGGCAGACAAGGATGACATGGAAGAAACAAGAAATCGCCTAAAGGTGTGGCAAGATTGCTTGTCCAGGGAATAGGAAGGCGAGGATGGTACAGACTGACATGGACTCTCATAAGAGGATGGCAAGATCACCTATTCAGGGAGCAGGTGGATGGGGATGACACAAACAAAACAAAAAATTGCCGAAAAGGAAATCAGGATCGCCTATTCAGGAAACAGGCAGACGTGGATGGTATAGATTGACTTGGAATCACCTAAGAGGAAAGTAGGATCGCCTTTTTTAGGGAACAGGCAGATGCAGGGTCACCTAACTAGAGGAACTACAAGAAAATTTACCCCTGCCAAGGATGATTTCACCTAAAGGATGACTAAACTGATTGATCGAGATGTGGAATCATCCTTTTCAGGGCAGGATTGCCTATCCACAATGCAAGTTTACCCCTGTAAGAAGCAAAATCGCCACTGGGGGTAGGGGAAAACTATGGAAAAGGACAAAAACATAACAAACAAAAAGCAGTGGGCTAGACTAACTCAGACTAATGACAAGCACTAGTATCACACAAGAAAACACTCAAGATAGCACAATCCTAGAATTAGTGATAAGGGTTTACAAATTTAATGTAGGCCCACCACCTTGAGGGGATGCCCCCAAGGTTAATACTCTGTAATATCGAGGTGGTTCTTTGGATCACCTTTTCTCGTGAAGGCAGATAGCTAGTGATTCAGTGGCACAGGTTCATCAATAGACACCATGGGCTCACCTTCACGCTCTCTCTCAGAGACTATCATAGTCCACCACAAGTATTTCTATTTCAACCCAAGGGAGTATGTGGTGAGTAACTTTGGGGTACGATGTGAATCCCTTGCACTACACCAAGTCATGACTAAAACATGGGTCTCTATTTAGGCTGAACAAGGCCATCTTGTGCATCCTCAATATGCGCTAAGGTACGCGAGGCACAACCATGAACACCAATCCATCACAAGTGTGGATTGGGGGCCCCAGCGTGGTACTGGAAACTCATACCAAACCTGTTTGTCTTATCTAGGTATCACCCTAGCTTCAATGCTTCGCTAGACACGACATGACTGGATTGGGGTACAACTTTAGCTCTCCCCCCTTTATATACCCCACCGATAACACATGGTTGGGATCATCCCCCGGGTGATGAAATCCCAGGCATGTCCCACTAAGGGAAGGAAATACTAGATGCTTTGGTTGGTCCCCAAGCTCACATGTAGTGCAAGGGGAGAGCTTAGATGCACTAGCACTTCCTGGGTAAACTGGATTGGACTAGAATGAATTGTGATTTCTCATCACCTAGGATCACTGAAAAGTGCAAGGGGAGTGGATACGTCATCAATTCACCCCCAAACACAAAAAACAAGGTTAATTGACCCTCTAATTAATCTATGTGTGCCTAGATTAGTCAAAAAAATAATAGACAAAGCTAACTAAATACTTTGACTGATCATCATGCAACACGCATTAGTAGTTTTCACCACCGGTCCTAGTTAAGCGTGGGAGACAAGCTGCACAAATTATTTGTTAAATACCACAAAACACAAACAAACAAGTTAGTCAATTAGTACCCAAATCAAAAATCAAATGAATGCTGAAATCAAAAAATTTAAGGTTCTGGATTACCTCAAATTCACCTCTGTATGTCTCAGGTTCACCTATTAGCAGATTCGCCTATCAGCAAATTCACCCGTCAACAGACTCACCCATCAACAGATTTTCCCATTCATGTAGCGGATTCATCCATTAGTAGACCTGCCTGTTAGTAAACTCACTCATCGGCAAACTCACCCATTCAGGTAGTGGATTCGCTCATCAGCAGACTCACCCGTCAGCAGACCCACAAGCCAACAGACTAGCCCGTCAATAGACTTGCCCTTTTTTTTTGGAACGGTGGGAGCGCATTCACCTGTGCTTAATGTAGGTCTACCCCTGCGTTAGGTGGTCTCACCTGTCGGGGGCAGATTCTCCTATGTGTGTGAAATCCAAACTTGCAAAACTTCAAACAACAAAAAACATAAAAGAAGACCTATGATGTGGGTCCCACTAGGCATGCTAGAAATGTGTGCAGTTTTTTTACCCCATCTAAAATGTAATTTAAATAAACTCAATCAAGAAGATAAAAACCAAAGAAAACACTCAAGATTGGGCTTAAGATGAAACTCAAACTTAAAATGTTAATAAAACCAAATTTTACCATATTTGAGCTTGATGAGTTTTTTTTCCCTTTTTGATGGCTTGATATGTGTGCTCTATATTGATTTTATCAACATAACAACTTTATTTTTCTTGATTTGGTAACAAGATGGATGCAAGATGGCTATGGTTGCAAGGATTTGGTCATGGTGATAGTGTGAGAGATTGTGAGAGAGCTTGAGTGCTTGAGAATGGTTGAGAATGTGGTCAACTACAAAAATGGCTAAATGTTAGTCATTTAGAAAGGGAGATAGGAATGGGCGATGGAGATTGAAAGGGGGAGGAAGATCAAGGGTTGAGATCAAAGATTTGAACAAAGGAATTAAAAATTCCTTTTTAATGTGCATGGGAATGATAAAAGGAATTAAATATTCCTTGGGGGATGAGAGAGGAATTAAAAATTCCTCAAAAGGACCTTGGGAAGACAAAAAGGAATTAAAAATTCCTTGGGGGATGGGGAGAGTTGACCAAGGGGTAGGTTAGGATAGCTAATCAATGATTAGGTCGTGTAAGTGAGGGATTAGGAAAATGATTAGGTGGGTAATGAGGATTAATGATCCACTTGCATATTATGGAGGATGTGACACATCCCTAATCAAGGATTAGGAATGTGAACACCCTTAATCTAGGATTATACAAATTAATCAAGATTAGAAAAAGGCTATGGAGGATGTGGCATGAGGGGAATTAAATAAATAGATTATTTATTTAATTCTTTAGAGGAAAATGGATAAGTGATGAGTGTAAATAATTAAAGGTAAATATTTACTTGAGGCTAGGATTTAAAGATGATGGAAGAAATAAATTAGGATGAAGGGATAAGGGATAATGAATATTAATTAAATAATAGGGTATTATTAAATTAATAAAGAGGATATGACATTAGTCAAATTGGGGGTCAATTGACCAAATTAAAGTGGTCAATTTTCAGTGTCTACTCATACAATTGGCCAAATAGGCCTTATTACATGCCCCCAAAGGGTTATTGTGAAAATGTATTGATCTGAATCTAAATCTACTAAATAATGATTCCTAAATGATTACAATGCTTATAAATATTCTCCTCAAGCTCCAAAATAGGTTTGCATCTGCCACAAGGGTTAATAACACAATGAACATGATCAGCTAGGCATGTCAACCTCAAGATAGGAAAGGATAACTCCACGCGAAAAGGAATAACTTTTGGATTTCGAAGCTAGGTCCCAAATGAACCCATGATGCTTGTATGATGTCCTATTAGGCTTCACACGATATGGAATATGTCCACACTAAGAAACTAGACTAGGTTGGCCCCCAAATGCTCTGAATGGTAACATAGTGAAATTCTAAGAACGATAACTTCTAGTAGGCAAATGAAAATGGTCTAAATTTTGGATATGTAGTAGATGTCAATGTGTAGATGCTATATCCTGATATGTGAGCTAAGAAACAATGACACGGTAAAATATGGAATGATCTATTGAAATTTCTACTAAATGTAATGCAATAAAAGAAATATTTCTGGTTGATATAGGATTTCTTTACAACCAGGGATGCTCCTGCATCAGACACTTAGGGTTGGAAGAAAAGTGAGTCCCTCACTTCCCAAGGCTAAGAGAAAAACCAAGACGGTCCACCTCAACCTGAGAAATCCATGATGAATCTTCTACTGGTCTTCCTTTCCATTTCACAATATATTCCCTGTATTGCTTATTCCTAGTGCTTCTTCTGGTTTTGGTATCTAAAATCTACTCAATCTCCTCTAGTTCCCAATGTGGTAACTGCTCCTTCAAATTTGCTTCATCACTATTGCCACTTGTTTATCCTTTATGAAACTCATGTATGTATGCAACGTTGAAAATAGGTGATATACCCAAAGTCTCTAGTAATTCCACTTCGTATGCATTTCCAGAATTGAACTTCCTTAGAATCTTACATGGTCCAAACTTCCTCATCTTCAGCTTGTTGTATGTGCCAACTGGAAATATTTCCTTCCTCGAATATACCATTACTTCATCTCCAACAACAAATTCATTATGTCTCTAGTGCTCATCTACCTTTTCCTTACACTTATCATTCATGTCTTCCAAATGCTTCTGAACCTAATTGTGCAATGTTTCCATGAAATTTGTACTCTTTTTCCTCCACACTCCTTTTATTTTCCATAATGATGTCTCTTTAACTTTGCAGCTCCTCTAGGATTTACTTCGGTAAAAATTTGAAATGGTGTCTTCGCTATACTTCGGTTCATTGAATTATAGTATGCAAACTATGCCTATGGTAAAACTATATCCCATCTTCCTACCTTATCTCCAACCAAACATCTCAACAGGTTACCCAAACTTTTGTTCACTACCTCTATTTGTCCATCTATCTATGGGTGATATGTTGAACTAAACTTCAAATCTATCTTCATCTTCTTCCACAATGTCCTCCAAAAGTATCCAATGAATTTGGTGTCTCTGTCTAAAACAATACTCTTAGGTAATCCATGCAGTCTCACAATCTCTTTGAAAAATAAGTCAGCAACAGGCACATCATTAATCTTCTTACAAGGAAAAAATGTGTCATTTTAGAAAAAATTTCCACTACAACCATAATAGAATCATATCCTCTTTGTGTTCTTGGCAATCCCAAAATTAAATCCGAGTGTGTGCAAGAAGTTGAGTCCACTTTTTGGCCAAGAGGTGGAATTGTTTTCCCTGATATTTAGAATTTGTTACATTTTACCTTAAAATTTGAAGCATTTAGAGATGGAATCTTTAAAAAGGTCACTAATAATAAAATGTAGTACTCAGAGTTTAGTTTCCAAATATGTAATTTATTTCCATACCCAAATGATACAAATTGATTTAAATAGGTGTTTCTAAAAACCACTATTTAAAAGTCACTTTTTTTTACCATACTATGCATGTGTACCTCATCCATATTGTGACCTAAATAATCATATTTTTCAAAATCCTTTTGGGAAAAGATTTGTAACTCACTGAAGCACTCTTTTGATATTTTTTGTAATTTTTTATTGTATATTTTTTTGTTGATTTTTTATTGGTCATATTTGTTGGTTTGAAAAATCGTCGTGTACTCATGCATAAGATGTCCTAAACTTATCATTTTTTGATTTTATTTTCAAATTGAAAATAATTGTCTAAAGTATGTTTTTTTGTGAGCCCAAAATATGCTTATAATTTGGATATCATGGTGTAATTTTAATACCTTTACTTTTGTTGTTCATGGTTGTTTAACTCTCTTGAAACTTTTTATTAGGGGATATCCTGTAGCAATACACTTTCATGTTCCTGCAACCTATCATGTTGATTTGTCTATATTTATTACCCTGTTTGACTCCCCAAATGACTGGTATAACGTATGTAGTTTTTGAATGATGAAATAGATTTGAATATGTGATTAATGAATGGATATTGTATATGTGCCATGCACCTTTTCTTTTGCATCTGTTACCTTGTGTTTCATAGGTTGTTGAAGAAAGTATGATCGAGTCAAGCACAGCCAATCTCAGCCTTGCAATAAAGTCCATTTTCTGCATGACTTCGAGGAAGCTATGATGAAGACTCTTTGACCGAAACTGTTGGGATGGATTTTAAATGACATTTAATCTGGAAAGAGTGGAGTGCTAGATTCTGTTTGGATCTGGTTGAACAGATAAATTCATTTATGAAGTCTATTCCTCAATTTCATGATACATTTTATATCCACATCTTTCTCTGTTAGGGTTAGTTAGTTAGTTGTTCTCCTGATTTAAAAATAAGTGTTCCTCCTGCGTGGGTGAACAAGAAGGAGATAGATAGATAGAGAAGCAGATTATGTAAGAGTTAGAGTTATAATATGAATCAGAGTTTTTGTTAGTATTCTGAAGCAAAACAATCGATGTAAATGATTTCACGTTATGAATAAAAGTTGATGGATTTTTTAGCACAATCTTCTGTGTAAATTAGTTGATGCTTGCTAAGGGGGCCCACTTAGTAAGTATCTGTAGGAGAGTAGTTGTTTATCCTTTGTTAATTCAAGTTAGATTTCATTTTAGAAGTTTCAGCACAAGCTCAGTCTTATATTGTTCCTGCAGCATCAAGAATCCATCCTTGTGTTTGTTCCTGTAGCATAAGGCTAGTTTATAGTTTTTCTCTCAACTATAGCTATTATGATTTCTGCTTTGGTTAGATTATGGATGAGTTAAGAGAACTTTGCATTACCTTCCTGTAGCATAGGTAGAATTTCTTTCCAATTATTTATTTTCAATAGGTTGTGACTGAAACCGGTTCTTAGTGCACATATAGTGCCTCTCCATTTAAAGTTTACATTCCCTAGTTTGACAAGTAAATGAACAACCACCAAGAGGTATTAATCACCTGCTGGAATGTCCAATTCTCAGGATAGGTTTTTCCATGATTTTCATATCCTTTTGTAGGTGTGACCATTTTTGGCATCGTTGCTAGGGATGGTGTCAATCTAAGAACCTGCTATAGTCATTGTTAGTAGTAGTTTAGTAAGTTGTTCAAGTATTTTCAATTTTTTTTAAAATACCATCCATTTTTGTTGCATGCATAGAAGAAGAGACACTCAGGGAAGATTTCTCCCTAACCTACCATCCATTGCTAAGAAAATTGAACCAACTTATAGCCTATTTGAGGACGAAGGAGACTTAGATATTGACCCATTTGCTGAAGGTCTGTGTGCTGACTTGCTATTCAGCCCAGTTGACAAAGAACCTGAAGAAAATCCATTTGCTTCTATACTTGGTCAAGTGAATATGGCACGTAATCCACCTAATTGACCTCCTACTTTTTAATTCCCCATTATTGCTCAACAAAACAATGACAACCTTAAGAATATTCCTTCTTCATTACTTCCCAAGTTCTATGGCTTAGTTACAGAAGACCCTGAGACTTTCTTGTTTCAGTTTGATATCCTCTGTCGCAATTATGACTACACTTTAGATGCTCACAAACTAAAATTGTTTCCTACTACCTTGAAGGAGGGAGCTCTCAGATGGTTCATGAGTTTGGGAAGGGGTGTTGTAGATAGTTGGGCAGCCATGCAAACAAAATTTCTTGAGAAATACAAGGAATATTGTAAGAGTAGCAGTAAAGGTGATGATATATTCCGAATTCAATAGAAGGAAGATGAAATTCTAGAGGATTATATATCAAGATTCCTATTTTCTCTGAAAAAGAATTCATACCATACTCTTAATGAAGAATCTCAGAAATTACTTTTTCTAACTGGAATCAATGATACCTACATAGATGCCTTGGACTTGATGGGAGGTGGAGATATCACTCAAGCATCTTGGGATGATCTCATGAAGATATGTCTCAATTACTCCTGAGAAAATGTGAAGAAGGGTAGAGGTCATCAAACTACAATGGGAAAGTCTTCTTCCAGTGGAGTTTCCTGGATGGAGATCGCAAATTTGCTATCTGATTTCAAGCAAGACATCATAAAAAACATCACTACATAGTTGGATACCATGCAAGCTCACAAGAAATATGTGGAGGCTGAGGAAATCTTGGCTGAATTCTGTCTACATTGTAGACAGAAGAAATGTGACTGTAGATGCAAGATGGTGGCTAACATGGAGGCTAAACAGTTACCTACTAATTTTAAGATGATAGAAGGTGATGATGACCAAGTCTTCTTTATTGCACAAAGGAGACCATGGGCTCCAAGACAAGGTATGCCTCAAGATCCTTTGACTTTTGGTAATCCTTACTCTAATTATAATAACCAATGGCAACCTACATATGGCCCATCTCCACCTTGGAATGTTCCTCAACCATACTGTCCTAACTATCAGAGCCCTCAATGGCAACCCCCTCAAGGAGGTTGGTAGCACCTATAAGGACAATGGACTCCACCTCCAGGTAACTGGCAGTAGAACCCTCAATAGAGAGGTTCTCAGCAATGGCAGAACCAACCCCCTAGATTCCTGCAGTCTCAGCAGCCACAACCTCCAGCCCTTATGCCTCCTCCTGCAGCATCTGCAACAAATATTGGCCCTCCAAAACAAATGCCTATGTCTGCTCAACCATTTCCAAATCCCAATAATAAGCAGCAGCAACAACAACCTATGTATTTTGTAGAAGTTAACCAGTATCCAGCTTATGCCCTGAATATCAATGATATCCATCTCAGGTCTGGAACCACTCTCCCTGCTCCACAACCACCTGTAATTACAGAGATTCCAGACTCTGCTACTGAACAACCTATTGATCATGTAGAAGATATACCTGTATCAACTACTGCCTCTAAGGAACCTACCCTGTAGCCTCAGGCTACACCACCTTTTCCTTAGAGATTGAAAATTACTACACCCAAGACCATTGAAGAGCCCACCTTTGATATTTTGGAGCAGCTAAAGAATGTACAAGTTCAAATTCCTCTTTTTCAATCTATTAAAGATGTTCCAGTTTATGGAAAAGACATTAAAGAGGCTTGTTTAAAGAAACAAGGAAGAAAGAAAAAGGATCCCCAAACTATCCAAGTCCTAGGACAGTTAGCTGATATTATGTTGGGGAAGGTTGTCATTCCAAAATATACTGATCCTGGAAGTCCTGTAGTAAAAATAAATATCAATGGTCAAGTAGTAAGAAATGTTTTGTTTGACCTTGGTGCAGCCATTAATGTGATGACCAAGCACACTATGGAGTGTTTGAATATTCCAAACATTCGGTCTACACCGATTGTCTTGCAGCTTGTTGATAGTTCCACGGTTACACCTGATGGAGTGATAGAAGATGTCATTGTCACCCTTGAATCTTGGGAATACCCTATTGATTTCACCATATTGTCCTCTAAGACAACCTTAGGAGGATATCCTATTATCCTAGGCAAACCTTGGTTAACTATAGCTGATGCCCTTATAGGATGTCATTCAAGAGACATGACAATTTCTGATGGTTAGTCAAGGAAGAAATTGGCTTTATACCCACTGGCACAACCTCTACCATATTTGTCTCATCTAGTTTGGCCAGACATAGGAGAAGAATCTGAAGAAGTCAATTCATTAGCTCAGTTAATGATGCTATGAACTGATCTATTTTCCTAGCTTTAAAGTGAAGATAACCTGCTCCTACACATTTTGCAGTTTAGTTCTAGTTTGAATAGCCCATCTGTTTTGGATAGTCATTCTCAGCAATGTTTCCTACAACAACTAGATCCTGAAAGCCATCGTGATTTGCTATTATGTGATATACAGGCACCACCTTTATCAGTAACCTCAATAAATGATCTCACCAAACATATAGAAGTATCTCCAGGCCGCTGTCTGCATATTAATAATAAGTTGCCTCTGTCTCAACAAACTACCTTAGCCATAATGTTGTAAGCCCACAAAAGAGCTTTTGCATGGGACTATGGGGATATGAGGGGTTTAGACCCAAAACTCTGTACACATCGCATATATATTAATAGTGACTACAAACCTATCAGGCAGCCTCAAAGAAGAATTAATCCATCTTTAAGAGAAATTGTTAAAGAAAAGTTGTAGAAAATGTTAGCAGCTGGTTTTATCTACCCAATCTCCAATAGTCAATGGGTTTCCCCACTGGTCATTGTTCCTAAGGAAGGCGGAAAATGGAAGGTATGTGTAGATTACAGAGAGCTCAACTTGGCAACAAAGAAAGATTACTTTCCTCTTCCATTCATTGATCAAGTTCTAGATAATTTAGCTGAGAAAAGTATTTCTCATTCTTAGATGGCTTCAGTGGGTACAATCAAATCAAGATTGCTCCTGAGGATCAAGAAAATATTACTTTTACATGCCCTTGGGGAACGTTTGCCTATTCGGTTTTGTCTTTTGGTCTCTGTAATGCTCCTGCAACTTTCCAGAGGGCAGTCATAAGTATCTTCGTAGACATCTCATATGATTGCATGGAAATATACATGGATGACTTTACTATTTATGGTACGACATTTGAGGAAGCTCAAGCCAACTTGGAGAAAGTACTACAGAGATATGAAGATCACAACCTATTGCTGAATAGTCAAAAGTGCTTCATGATGATGCAAGAGGGAATAGTGCTTGGTCACTATATTTCTGCTGCAGGAATTCAGGTTGATCCTACTAAGATTGAGGTCATCTCTAAGCTACCCTCTCCTGCCAAGCACAAAGAGGTACGAAGCTTTCTAGGTTATGCTGGATACTATGGAAGATTCATCAAGGACTTCAGCCAAACAACATACCCCTTATACAGTATGCTGAAGAAAGATGTAGATTTTTCTTGGACAAAGGAATGTGAAAAATCATTCCTTGACTTAAAAGTCACCCTTACACAGGCACCTATTTTGAAAGGACCTGATTGGTCACTTCCATTTCATATTCATACTGATGCATCAGATTATGCCATTTGCACAGTGTTAGGGTAGAAGGATGGTTCAATAGAACATGCACTCTACTACATAAGCAAAAATCTGCAAGGGGCTGAATTAAACTACACTGTTACAGAAAAAAAAATGTTGGCAATCATCTATGTCCTCAATAAATTCAAGCATTATATCACTAGTTATCAGATATTCATCCATACTGATCATGCCGCAATCCGGTATCTCATGAACAAAGCCTCAATATCTGGGAGACTGGCAAGATGGTTATTACTGATGCAAGAATTTGATATTACAATTGTGGACAAGCCAGGTAAAGCCAACATGGTTGTTGATTTCCTCTCTAGAATTCAAAGGAAAGATGACTCTGCACTTATTGAAGACTCCTTTCCTGATGAGTACCTGTTTGCAATCAAGGTTATTCACCCATGGTATGCTGATATAACAAATTATCTAGCCACAGGAAGAACTCCTCAATTCTCCCCTAAGGAAAAGAGATTATTGGTAGAGAAAAGCTTTAACTTTTATTGGATTACAGATTGCATGTTTTATACAGGGCCAAATCAAGTTATGAGGAGATGTGTACTAGAGGAGGACACTCATGATATACTACATGCAAGCCATGATGAGCTGTGTGGTGGACATTTTGCTACCAAAAGGACAACAATGAAAATTTTAAATACTGGTTACTATTGACCCACTTTACATAGAGATGTAGCCAAATATACCAAGAGATGTGACAGATGCCAAAGCATGGGAAGACCAACTCGATCTAATGAGATGCCTCTATTTCCACAAGTTGTAGTTGCACCCTTCGACAAATGGGGATTGGATTTTGTAGGACCAATTGATCCACCTTTGAATGGTAAGTCCTACATCCTTGTATGCACAGATTATGTCACAAAATGGGTAGAGGCTAAGCCTATGAAACATGCTAGGGACAATAAAGTGGCTGAATTCCTCTATGAGGAAATATTTACTAGGTTTGGTGTCCCTAGGGAAATAGTGACAGATCAAGGAGCACAATTTACTTCTACACTTATCACAGCTTTAGTCAATGAATATAATATACGGCACATGAAATCAACTCCTTATCACCCCCAGGCCAATGGCCAGGTTGAGGTCACCAATAGAGACCTAGAGGCCATTTTGACTAAAACTGTAGATTTGCACAGGAAGGACTAGGCCACAAGGTTACCATAAGCTATATGGGCCTACCATACTACTTGAAATACTGCTACAGGATATACACCTTTTGAAATGGTGTATGGTAAAATAGCTGTGATGCAAATATAATTTGAACATAAGACTCTAAGAACAACACTGGAGATGGACATGGATTTAACAAATGCAAAAAAGGACAGAATCATGCAGCTCAATGCTCTGGATGAGCTCCGAAAGAATGCCCTACAACACACTGAGATAATACAAAATCAAAGAATAAGGTGGCATGATAAATACATTAAAGGAAAGAAATTCAAAGTAGGAGATTGGGCTCTGCTTTATGACTCATGATACAAGGATAGTCCAGGAAAATTACAAACCAGATGGTTGGGCCCGAATGAAATTAAGACTATATTTGCTAATGGTTCAGTTCAACTTGTTACAATTGATCATGTTAGATTCAAGTTGTTAGTTAATGGACACCGCCTCTGGTTGTACCATAAACCAGTCTCAAAAGAAGAATTCATGCAGTAGTTCATTTAAGATCCTGCCACTAATTCTCCTGCAGCCGAAGGCTTTAACCTTTCTCCTGCAGCTTCGCCATAATTTTGTAATACATGCTCATAATAAAGGTTTCCTTTTTAAGGAAACCCCTTTTTCTTCGTTTCTACTTATTGCCACATCTCACTTCTTTATCTTCCGTACCATCCATCCATTCATCCATTCATCTCATCCGTCCACATCACCCATCCACCTCATTCATCCACACCACCCTTAATTATGATCTCATTCCCAGCTGTCATCTCATGCCGAGGCCGTCATCTTTCTCAGCACATACAAGCATTTAATGAAAGGTACGCAATATCTTTTGTTATTGCATTTTTGATTTATTTCATTCTATTCATTTATTACGATGTCTGTATCAGTCATTATTACCTGATCTCCACCTATTTCTTAGTACATGTGTGGAAACATGTCATACTTTAAGTAGAGGGTGGGATAATCCATTTTTAAAACTTATCCTTTCGCCGCTGTCACAACTGCTCAGATAATCTTTCTTTATTATTTTCTGGTACTTTCCAAATATGATCGCATGTCTTTTTCATTGCATGTTTTTCATTGTAAATCACAATTAAAACTGCTTGTTTAAAAAGTTCATTTTTGGAAAAGAAGAGAAAAGTGATAGCGGAACAGAAAAGAACTAGAGCAGAAAGGGAAATTTTTGATTTTCAGAAAAGAGTTGAGTTCAGCTAAGGAAAAACTATGAATATGGGTGGTCATTTAGTAAGACATGAGCCTGCAGCTCATGAGTTATTAATGCAAAATCCTCAAACAGTTCAGGCATTCAACCTCTGTGGTTGGCTGAATTATTTTTTGAGTTTAGATGCTTTTAATGAGGAGGCTGCAGGTGAATTTTGAGAACCCTTTCTAAAGGGGAGGCTACTGTATGGGGTCTACCAGTTGTTGTAACTGAAGAAATAATTGTAGCGGTAACTGGGCTTCCAGCCGTTGGAGAAATTTTTTCTTCGAATGCTACCTCTGCAAGGGCAGAATTTTCAATACCCACCGATGGACCTTTGGAAGTCTCAAAGTAGGGATGCAAGCGTGTATCATTGCCTCCTCCATACCCAGAATACGCTGCTTTCATAATCAGGTATTTAACTTGTGAAGGTCATTTTTCTTACCTACATTCTTACCACTTCAAATTGCTAAGTCATATGAGGCATGGATTAGTTGTTAATGTTCCAAACTTTTTGTTAAAATTTTTGGAACAATGTGCCCACAGAACCCAACAGGGGAAAGATAATTCTATTGCTGACCATGGTCTTATAAAATTGTTGATTGAATGCTCTTTGAGAGATGTATCACCTCTTTCTTAGCAAGAATTTGTTGCCCAGAAGAGCCTGCAATGTCTAGAACCCCCTAGGGAACTTACCCCATGGCCTCAAAAAAAGAAAGAGGAAATGGCGTCTACCAGTAGGAGAACAGGGCAAGCGTCATCTGCTCCTGTAGCACCTAGTCCTGCAGCTCTCACACAAGAGTCCTCTGCTTGGGTGCAAACTAGGGCTGCCAGTAGGAGAGAGAGAGGAAAAACAAAGGCCGAAGAGTCATCTGGGGTGGAACAAACCCCAGAATCTGACCCTCATTCTCAGAAAAGACAACGCTCTTCTCCTGCAGAATCTCCCCCTACAGCATTGTCTCCTACAGTAACACCTGTTGCTGTCACCAGTTCACCATCATCCTCTGACAAGGTAGAACCTTCTAGGCAATTCAAAAAGAGGAAGGCTACGAGAGCACCTCCTACAACCACAACATTGCCAAGAAGAGTTTCCACAAGAACACAATGTAAAGTATCGGCTGCTTCACCTCAACCTGAGGTTATTATAATTTCAAAAAAATCTGTAGAGTCTGAATATGATGTTTCTTAGAATGTGTCTGAGAGTGTTGCACAGAGTTCATTTGTTATTCTTGAAAAAGAACAAGTTGAGACAATGGAAGTTGAGCATTATGAAAGGGGGGTACCAAGTCTCGATGACTTGGTTGTTGCGGCTATGTAGATTTCAGAGGAAGCATAGTCTTCTCCACTATAGCAACAAGAATTCATCCTATAGTAAGAGGAAGAAAAGGCTAAACAATTGGAAGTGGCCAATGAAACCTCAATTCCCCCTGCAACTTGTCAAGCCATTGTTGTTTATAAAAAGATATTTTTAATTGAATTTTTAGAATATTTCAAAGCTACATGGAGACCGGTTATATTACAAACCCTAAGTTTCTGCCACCTGGCCAAGACTAAAATGCAACAAAGTCTTTGGGAGGAGGAAAAGAAGAAACTAAAAAAGGAAATTGAAGGGCAGAAACATGAAATTCAGGAGTTAAAGGAGAAAATGGATGAAATGCTAAAGGTAACTGGTTAGATTATGGAATGTAGACTACCACCCAGAGTTTATGCTATGTGCCTCAAGGAACAGTTCTTGTGGTTCCAACTAATGAGAATTTCTAGAAATCAAGATCCTATTCTTCACACTGCTAAAGAATTCTATGATGCATACCAGGCAGCCCCTAATTGGCTAAGAAATTCTTTGTGTGAATTTTATTTACATGGATTCTTAATTCCATTTGGAATAGAGTGGAATCCCCTTCTGTATATTGGTGACATCCATTTGAGATCACTTATGTCTTGGGCAGCAAATGAAGCAAATTATGGTAGGCAATGGGAAACATATGAAGAAGCTGAAAGGAATGAGCCTGTTTCATTACGTTCTGAGAGTTCACACCCCCACACAATGTTAAAAAGTTGGCTTATTGTGGCATATGGGTTTAATAATGATACAGCCAGGATGAAAATATTTGATCTCAGGAAACAAATATATGATGAATTTCAAGAACAGACATACTCGTTTTGGAGACTATCATAATCCAGAATTGAAAAGAGGTGGGATAGATTAACTGTTGGGTTAAGAAAGTCTGAGCCTCACAGTCCCCTAAATTTTACGGCAACTCTTAAATGATCAGGCAGATACATACAGTTGGGGCTTCAAAACAGGTTTGAATTGTGGTTGCCATTAACATTTAGACCTCATGTGCTAATGTGGCCCCTTTATCCCTACCAGGCTACAAATATTAATGAAGATACTGAAGCTCATAAGTATGAAAGGTGGAAAATTTACAGAGGTTTTTATTACAAATTTGGAATTCCATTTCAGGGTCATCCCTCAACCACTGATTTTAGAGAGACCACCAGAAAGTTTAATGCTGGAGGACCAGCATTGGGTTAAGTAGGGGGCAAATGATGAGCCCAAAATATGCTCATAATTTGGATATCATGGTGTACTTTTAATACCTTTACTTTTGTTGTTCATGGTTGTTTAACTCTCTTGAAACCTTTTATTGGGGGATATCCTGTAGCAATACACTTTCATGTTCCTGCAGCCTATCATATTGATTTGTCTATATTTATTACCCTATTTGACTCCCCAAATGACTGGTATAACATATGTAGTTTTTGAATGATGAAATAAATTTGAATATGTGATTAATGAATGGATATTGTGTATGTGCCATGCGCCTTTTCTTTTGCATCTATTACCTTGTGTTTCACAGGTTGTTGAAGAAAGTATGATCGAGTCAAGAGCAGCCAATCTTCGCCTTGCAGTAAAGTCCATTTTCTGCATGACTTCGAGGAAGCTATGACGAAGACTCTTTGACCGAAACTATTGGGATGGATTTTAAATGACATTTAATCTGGAAAGAGTGGAGCGCTAGATTCTCTCTGGATTGGGTTGAACAGATAAATTCATTTATGAAGTCTATTCCTCGATTTTGGGATACATTTTATATCCATGTCTTTCTCTGTTAGGGTTAGTTAGTTAGTTGTTCTCCTAATTTAAAAATACGTGTTCCTCCTACACGGGTGAACAAGAAGGAGATAGATAGATAGAGAAGCAGATTATGTAAGAGTTAGAGTTATAATATGAATCAGATTTTTTGTTAGTTTTTTGAAGCAGAACAATCAATGTAAATGATTTCACGTTATGAATAAAAGTTGATGGAGTTCTGAGCACAATATTTTGTGTAAATTAGTTGATGCTTGCTAAGGGGGCCCACTTAATAAGTATCTATAGGAGAGTAGTTGTTTATCCTTTGTTAATTCAAGTTAGATTTCATTTTAGAAGTTTTAGCACAAAGCTCAGTCTTATACTGTTCCTGCAGCATCAGGAATCCATCCATGTGTTTGTTCCTGTAGCATAAGGCCAGTTTATAGTTTGTCTCTCAACTATAGCTATTATGATTTCTGCTTTGGTTAGATTATGGTTGAGTTAAGAGAACTTTGCATTACCTTCTGGTAGCATAGGTAGAATTTCTTTCCAAGTATTTATTTTCAATAGGTTGTGACTAAAATCAATTCTTAGTGCACATATAGTGCTCCTCCATTTAAAGTTTACATTCCCTGGTTTGACAAGTAAATGAACGACCATGAAGAGGTATTAGTCACCTACTAGAATTTCCAATTCCCAGGATAGGTTTTGCAATGATTTTCATATCCTTTTGTGGGCGTGACCATTTTCGTACAATTTTTTTTCAAAAAATTATGCTAATAAAAAAATATTAAAATATTAAAAAACCCTGATATTTCAAGTGTATGGACCTGCTTCATCATAAATTAATTAAAAAATAGAAAAAATAATCCAATTGTAAAAAAAATTACATATTTGGAATCTACACTGTCTCATCTATAATAGGTTTTAATTTCATAAAAAAAAAAATCTAAAAAAGGTCTTCAAACATATGTCCAAAGCCACTATTTTCTTGTGACATTGATAATGACCTTCAAGTTCTAGGTCAAACCAAGTCCAAAGTTTAGGTTCGGATCCCCAAGCCTTTTTTCGAATCGAAAAACAAAGAAAAAACCTGACCAAAAATTCAAATTTTAAAAAATGGGATTTTGTTCTAAAACAGAATCACGTTACATAAAAAAAAATTATATGCTTTTATGAAAGGAGATATCCCATTTCAAAAACATAAAAAGTTAATTTTTTTATGAAACAAGATCCCATTTTTGGCCCAGGGCCCCCAACCTAAACAAGATCACGTTTTGTTGAAGTCGAATTCGGGTTTTTCGCTGAGGAAAAAACTTCCACATTTCATGGACTCATCTTCTTGCATTTACCCATCCATGCTTGGGTCTTCCCAAGGTCTCTCCAATACTGTCAACGGTTTATATAATCCGATACTTTGAGTACTCCCTTTTGTAACTTGACAAATTCTACAATTTTGAACATATTTCCTCACATCCTTATATATTTGCAGCCAAAAATAGTGTTCACTTACCAAAGCTACTGCCTTATCCACTGGGTATGTGCAAGATTATGATGGGCCAAAAAGTGGCAATATGATGGGTATTTGTAGGGTATGTAGCTGATGACTTTTTTTTAACCCAAAATTAATGAAACGAAAAGGGTTTTTAAAAGAGATTATCAATTTTCCACCAATATAAATTATGCTTTACTTTGAATTTAATAAATAATTATTATTCATTTTCTATTTGAATTACGACTAAAGTTTTGATTGATAGGCTGATTGAAAAACATCTATAGCTTTCAAACAGTATCACATTTTTTGAATCCAAAACATGCATCACATTCTATGCTTCGTATACTAGAGGATTAAAAAAAAATGAATTTCATGAAGTTTTGACCAAGTTAGGGTGGTTAGATGTATGCGTTTTTATATTTTTTAAAAGTTGTAATAAAAAAATCATAATTAATTATTTACTTGGAAAAAAATTACAAAAAAATTTGCATCACATCGGGACATGAGTCCTCTACTTATATCTAAAATCTTATAAAAAAATATTATCATTTTATTGTGGTTAGGGTGGTTAGACAGACACCCACTTCTTATTTTTTCCCTGAAAATTAAGTACTACTGCATTGAAATTTAAAATTTTCACCAAATAGATTTTAAAAAAATAAAAATAAACCTAGTAGTTTAGAAACTACATTCAATTTTCTACAAATTTTATTCTTACATATTTTTGAAATAATATAGATAACTTATTTAAATTTTTACGTCAAATTACCTAACTCTGATTTTTCTAAATTTGTTGCCACTTAAGGGCCTATTTTTTCCATGATGATCCTGAACATACCCCACTCCAAAATGACCTGATAAACCTCCACTATGCTTCTCCTTGATCAAATTATCCTTCATTGAACTCCTTGATATAGACAATTGATTTCCTTTGAATAATATACCTTCTTGAATGAAATAATCCAACCACTTCCTCTAGTCTATCACTACTATTTCTTTCCATGCTTCACCAAAATTTGCATCACCTTCATACATATGCTTTAGTTCATCAAATACCAGTACTTCTACTCTCATCTTTGTTAGCAAATTCCTTCTACTCAATGCATTTGCAACTTTGTTCAACTTGCCACTCTTATCCTTCAAAACAAATGTATAACTCTGCAAGAACTCAACCCATCTCATATGTCTCTAGTTCAACTTCCCTTAATTGTTCAAATACTGCAATGCTTGATGATCAGTATATAACAAAAACTCCTTAGGTAACAAGTAATGTCTCCACCTATTCAAGGCTTGAATTATGGCATAGAATTCCTAATCATAAACTAAGTATCTTCTTCTGGAATCGTTCAATTTTTTACTGAAATAAGCTACAGGTCTTCCTTCTTGACTCAATACTACCCCAATTTCATTTACACTTGCATCACAATCCACTTGAAATACTTTTTCAAAATCTGGTAATGCTAACACTGGTTGTTTTTCTCACCTTTTTCTTCAATAATTCAAAACTCTTTAATGCTCCAGACATCCACTTGAAATCCTTCTTGTCTCCTCTCATTGTCTCTGTCATAGGGTTACAAACATTACTGAAACTTCTAATAAACATCTGGTAGAAACTTGATAATCCATGAAATGATCTTAATTCTCCAATGTTTACCGGTGTAGGCCAATCTAAGATTGCTTTCATTTTCTCCAGATCCATTTTCAGTGCTTCAACAGAAATAACAAACCCAAGATATACCAACTTTGTTTTCATGAACTACATTTCTTGATATTTATCAGCAACTTCTCTTCTCTTAACCTCTGTAATACTTTCCTAATGTGCAACAAGTGTTCTTTGGTTTTACTGAAAATTAGAATATCATCCAAGTAAACAATGACAAACTTACCCAAGAATTTTTTCAATGCCTCATTCATCAATCTCATAAAAGTGCTCAATACATTGGCCAATCCAAAAGGCATCACTAACCACTCATGCAATCCCTCATTTATCTTAAATACAATCTTCCATTCATCTCCTTTGTTGATTCTCATCTGATGATATCCACTCTTGAGATCAATCTTCATAAAATATTTTTCTCCACTCAAACAGTCCATAATGTCATCCATCCTTGGCAATGGAAATCTATATTTCACAGTGATCTTATTGATTGATCTCAATTTTGTGAACATTCTCCACTCTTCATCCTTCTTAGGTGCAAGTATAGTAGGTACTGCACATGGACTCAACCTTTCCTTTATCAATCCTTTTCTCAACAACTCTTGTATCTTTTGGTTCAATTGTACATTCTATGTCAGTGTCATTCTATGTGTTTCTCTATTTGGAGAAATAGCTCCCAGTATTAGATCTATCTAATGGATGATACTCTAGACCTCTGGTAAACTGTCTGGTACATTGTTTGAAATGATGTCCTTATACTCGGTTAGCAACTCTGCAACTTCTTCACTCTCTCTGGTGGGATTCTCTATCTTTCGACCATTGCTTTTCTTTAGAATCAATGAAAAACACATGTTCTCATGCCTCAATCCATCAAGAAATTTCCTTCCATCTACCAAACATAGTCTGGTAATGCCACAAAACTTAGTCTTCTCCTCTTCCTCCAAAAGTATCAACTTGATTCTTCTTCCATTTTGATGTCATAGTATAAGTATTCCTTCTTCCATCATGAATAAATTTCTTATCATATTGTCATGGTCTTCCTAATAGTAAATGACATGTATCCATAGCCATAGTATCACACAATACTTCATACCTATATGATTCAATATGAACTTTCACCAAACATTTTTGATTCACCAATATCTTATGTTCATCTTGAATCCATGCTATCCTATAAGGGTTTGGATTTTTTAGTCTCTTCAAATTCAATTTGGTTACCATCTCCTCTTAAACTATATTATCAGTACTACCACTATCAATGATAACTTTACATAACTTTCCTCTAGACTTACATCTGGTTTTGAATAGACTTGTCCTCTACAGTGGTTCCTCAATTACTTTTTCATGCATCAAAGCTCTTCTCATTACCAATGATTCACCTTTCTCTAGTTTTCCACATGAATTCGGGGATCCAACATGTTCTTCCTCCATATATGTTGTTCTTATGGTATGCTCAGATTTCTTTCTGATACTTCCTTGATGACACTTAAATGCTCTATGTCCTTCACCTCCACACTTGAAATAAGTTCCTCTGAATGGTCTTCTCTTAGATATTCCTTTAGCTCTCTAAAATTCATCATTGTAGTGATAATTATGACCTCCTATGTTACTAGGGTAGAAATTTCTATCTTCTCTACCTCTACGGTGTTAATTAGCATCCTTTTCTTCACTCCAATAGGAATTTGAATCTTTGTTCTGCTCCACATAAGGTCTTCTTTCTCTGGACTGGTTTCCATTCTTTTGAAATCTTCCTCTTGCACTTTTATGCCTTTGTTCAAAATAATTGTTCAACTTCTCTTCAACCTTTAATGCAAATTGGTATGCTTCTTCAATAGATGTCATCTTGACCAGGCTTAATTCTTCTTGAATGTTTGTTCTTAGCCCATTGATATATCTAGAACCTTTTCTTTGCTTGCCTCACTATGACCAGTTCTGATTATCATCTTGTAGAATTCTTTAGTATACTCCACAAATCTCTCCTTTCGTCTTAGGTTTTGTATTCTTTTCAACAATTCTAGTTCATGATCTGCTGTTATGAATTGATTCTTCAATTTTGTCACCATTTTATCCCATTTTATGATTCTTTCTTTTCATCTTCTATTTCAGTTTAATTGAACTTCTTTCCACCATAATACATGTCCTTTCAACTTTTTTTTTGCAAATTAGACTCTTTGAATCTTCAATTTCTTCATATTCAAAGTATTCCTCCATTTCATCTATCCAATCAATAAATTCTTCAGGATTCAAATTTCCCATATAATTTTGAATTTCAACTCTAGGTTGCTTTCCAATCTTCAAAATCACCTTCAACATCTTTAATTGATTTGATTCTTCTTCTTCATCATCTAGGGTTTCTGCAATTTGATTCACATGTTCCACTCCATCATCACTTTCATCATTCTACCAAGGGTTTAGGCCTCACCTTCGATCTTCTTAGACTAGATCTAACCTAACTCACGTGTAGTGCATCATCTCCAACATTTCATCCATTCTTCCAGCAACATTTAACATAGCATGAATTCTCCATGGTGGCATCTCTCCCATCAAATCCAGTATAATTGCCTCAATTCAGCAGTCTATCTACAAGGGTTTCACTTGCCTCACAATTGGAAAATTGGTTGAAAATAAATGTAGTTTGCCTTAGGTCAGTGATCTATTCACCTCAAGGAATACCTTTAGGAATCAAATCTCACTTTGATACCACTTGGTGCAATCACAGTAGGAGGGTTCTAGAAGGAACAGTCTATACCATGCAGCAATGAGTCAACAAAGCGGAAGCAACACAGAAAATAGATAGGAAAACATCAATCTTCATTAATATAGAACACTTACATGCAACATTGGCCACAAGGGTGAATATCTAGGGCTCATAGGCCTTGCCTTAAAGGATTACAAACATACAACTAGCCAAATAGGCCTTATTACATGCCCTCGAAGGGTTATTGCAAAAATGTATTGATCTGAATCTAAATCTACTGAATGATGATTCCTAGATTACAATACTTATAAATATGCTCCTCAAGCTCCAAAATAGGTTTGCTTCAGCCACAAGGGTTAATAACCCGATGAATGATCAACTAGGCATGTCAGCCTCAAGATAGGAAAAGATAACTCCACACAAAAAGGAATAACTTGTGGATCTCCAAGGTAGGTCCCAAATGAACCCACAGTCCTTGAATGATTTCTTATTAGGCTTCACATGATCTAGAATAGGTCTGCACTAAGAAACTGGACTAGGTCGGCCCCCAAATGCTCTAACTGGTAACATAGTGAAATTTTGAGAGTGATAACTTTTGGTAGGAAAATGAAAATGGTCTAAAATTTGGATATGTAGTAGATTTCAATTTTTAGATGTTATATCCTACTCCACAAGTTGAGAAACAATGATGTAGTAAAATTTGGAATGAGCTACTGAAACTATTACTAAATGCAATGCAATAAAAGAACTATTTTTGGTTGATACAGGATTGCTTTACAACTAGGGATGCTCCTGCATCCTGAAGTCTACATTGTACTTTGCTAAAATGGGTTTAGGTTTCCAACTTTCTCCCTTGTCTATATCACATCCTCCATCATCTACTATATTTATAACTTCTTGTGGTAAGCAAACTTTTCTTCAAAAGAGAAAGGACTGTCTCCTACTCCTCATCCTCTATCCAAGAAAGAGCATATTTTTGAGGCTTCTCAAAGCCCAATAAATTACTCTTCCTCCTCTAACACATAAGAAGTTTCATAATAATCACTCTTTTTATGCATATCATCGAGTGCATGGTCATTCCACCAATTAATTTCAAGCCTTGAGCAATAAAATACAAAAAAAAAAATTGTGGTTCTCTTCCATGTGTTTATGCACCTATTCATTCTAAATAATAAAATTTCCTTATTTTGTGTTTCTCCTTACTATGCGTCATTTGTAGCTTCATATGTTTTCTCATTTCCATTCATGGTGGTACAATCTTGTGTACAACCACATTTCATCTATAGTAGAAAAATGATATTCTCTAGCATGGTTATCATTTCCTTTACACTTGGGGGCAATGATAACTAGTTTTGGAGGTGTGCATCCTTCTTAAGGATCCCATCTTCCCCTTTCTTTTCCTTAAACTATCAACATAAAAGGTATATTTAAATTTTAAGGGGGCATATCACCCTATCTATTTCATTGGCGCCTTGTGAGATTTGACTTATTGACATAACCCCTTGGTGGTGGTGTTGTTTATAATGCCCCCTGAAGTGTGGTTATCAATTTGTCCCCTGTGATGTTAATAATTTATTTATCCCCCATGATGTTAAACTTTTATGTTCTCCCTAAGGCATGATTGTAAAAATATTCCATAGATTTGGCATAACAAATCTTGTTGGTCTATGAACTTGAGCATTTTTACATGTCCACCTAGTATAACACAACTTGCTTTCTAATGGAGCCATGTGTTTCATGAGTAAACTAGCATAATGTTTCTTTCTAGCCTTGTAAAACGTGTTATATTGCATGGACAACTAACATAACATAGCTTGCTAGCTAGTAGATCTATGTAATTTAGTATTTTTAGATGTGTATGTTGTGAATTTGATGGATGATACTTGGTAGCTAAGACAACCTTACATACAAAGGTCTCCTTACCTTGCTAACTTGAATATTTAGTTATGGTGCACTAAAAAAATTTGTTCTTTATTTCATGTGCATGTTTTTTATTAGTGATAAACAGATTTTGAAGGGTCCCTAAAACCTTGTACAAAAAAGGAAAAAGGCAACAAAGATATAGCCTATTGGGTGCCCAACCAGAAACCAAAAAATAGGCTGATTACGAAACAATCAACACCCCATCAGCACACAAACGACCAGTAGAACAAAAAACCAAACAAAAAGAAAACAAAACAAGCATCATTTAAAGAAGATCCTTTAACATTCTGGATGCTTCTAGATCCTTACTAACCACCTTTTCATGCATTTCCATGATCTCCTCAACATCCTGCCTCGACACAGTCTTTCTTTTCTCGGTCTTGCTTTGAGTGCAAGCACTCAGTCTCATGCTCGTATCCATAATCTGCACCCTCTTGTCAGCATCCTCTCCTTCATCTTGGATCACCGACTCATCAAACAAAGACCTCCCCATCCATTCCATAGCCTTCTCATTTAGGAACACTAGACATTTAGCTGAAGATTCAAGCTTTTCCTTGCTGAGGTTGATCACCATGCTGAGATCTCTACACAACAGCAAGGAGTTTTTCTCCACCATGGATAACCTCATACCGTAATCTTTCTTCAAATTGGCCATGTCTTCCACCATAAGGCTAAGGCTAGAATTCAAAGATTTGACTATACTGAAGATGGAGTCCTTCTCTTTAAGGCTTCTAAGAGTAGAAATAGTGCACCAATAAATCATATTATATTTGTTATGGAGGTCCTAAACTTCCTTAACCAACCACATAAGCAAGTTAAAGTAAATATCAGTGCCATCTTTGACTAGCCTAAAAGCCTACATGTAGTCCATGGCAACCCAGTACAAGCCCCTCCCCTAATGGGAACTCATGGGAAGATCACCATCTTGAAAGTCCTCAAGATCATCAAACTTAACGTTTCCCTTCTCTTTAGATGCAGACACGGCAGGGGACTCATCCACCTCCACCACACTTTTCGCCTTCCCCACAACATGGGCCCCCTCAACATGACCATAACCCAAGTCCTTATTAACCACATCCGCCACCTCCTTGAACTCTTCAACCCTAATACCCTCTGACCGCTTTTCCTTGACATCCTTGGAGGAGCCTGACCCTTGTTTTGTGGTCTTCCTCCTACTAGATTTACCCTCCACACCCTCTTCACCACCTATTGCATGAATTTTGTGTTTCACATGTGGGTTAGAGGGTTTACCCTTTTTAGCAGAGCCTTTCTTACTGCCAAAAGGAGTATAATCCAAGTTTGTGTAGAAGCCATCTGACCACGCATCAAACTCCTCAATTTTAGTCCCAACACTACCATACACCTCCTCAATCTATCATTTCCCACTCCCCTTCATCCTCTTCTTCAATTTATAAGAATTAACAAAAATAGGGGACTCAATAACATAATTAGCTATTATATAATCCATAATAAGAAGCATTAAACCCTCATGTAGGAAGGGGTTCTTTAGATTCCTTCTATAGGCTGCTATCCCATCTTCCAAAGAAGCAGAAGATAGAATGGGAAAGAGATGAGCTTACCATGATGGAAGTGATTGAGCATCACAGAATGATGGCCATATAGAGCAGAAAACCTCCCATCCAGAGTAAAATAATGCACCAACACCATAGCCACCTCACGCCAAATGGGTTTGATCTTCGAATGGATTTCTCCCTATCTTGTAGAAAAATATTTCTGGCAGCCCCCAACATGGCTTTCTCCCTATAGAATTTCCTTCCTTCGGTAGACAACCCAGTGAATTTTGCAATAATTTCCTTGATGATATCAATGTGCCTGCCAAACATGCTCAACACCCAGCCATGCCAAGCATCAATGAACTCCTGGGATACATTCAACTTAAACCCATGGAGTTTCTCCATAAAAGGAGTAACCTCACCTTTCTATAATATTTCCCAGACATCAACATTATCTTTTAATTCCTTGCATGAAAGAGGCTCAATCCTACACCTATCCCCACCCAACTTCAATGGGGAGTACTTCTCAGAATCAAGAACACATAGTTTGCAAATGTAACTAAACACTAAGGCCAAAGAAAGAAAAGCACCCAAAAAGTGTGTGGGCCTGCCAACTGAGGTACTGGGAATAATGGTCAGGCGCCTCCTACAAATATGATTTAGATAGCCACAAATTCCAATAAACCTCACAAGCACAAAGTGTCTAATCAGCCAGGCCTAAACATGATTACCACACAAGGAAAGAGCTGAAAAGACGACATCCTCTGATGAGCTAGGAAGTATCATTAAATTAAAGAGAGCAATTAAATCGATGGGAATGTTATCATTAACCTCCCAAGATCTAGCTAATTTCACCCCACGATTCGCCAGCAAGTCTGCCACCCCATTTACCTCATGAAAGGCATGAGAAATATACACCTCATCGAATTTAAGCAACATAGAATGAGTGTCGAAAATAAAACTTTCAATTGATCAAGATGGAGGGGAGAAATTCTTTAGGAAATTAATTATGTTCAAAGAGTCCCCTTCGACCCATAATCTAGCAATCCCCTTCTCCCTAGCAAGCTTGATACCATGATAGGTTGTTGCTTCTTTAGGTTCCATGTGCATGTTATGTTTTCTTTATGTGTGTATTATATTTGCCTCATTTATTTTGCATGTTTACTTTATGTATTTAGTGTGTTTTATTTGTGTATTCCATTTCTTTTCTTCGTGTAATTTTTGTATGCATCATATTTTCTTTATGTATTCTTTTATGTGTACTCCATCGATTATCATCGATTTCTCTATGTATGAATGAATCTTGTCTTATCTTACATGTAATAAATATTTTTCATGTTTTCATTAACATTGTGGATTAATGAGATCTTAAGTTAGGGTCTTGCACACTCCTCAACTTGGTGTCATCTTGTTGCAAGATTTTGGATTCAACTGTGTATGTTTTTGTGGTGACGTTTCATATCACATGATCTGAAACATCAACACAGAAACATACACAATTGAATCCAAAATCTTGCAACAATTTTAATGGACTGTGGAAAATTCATTCCAACTATTGGTGTCATCTTGTCTCTTCAACATTTTGATAGAATAATTTATTCCTTTAGTGTGATTATGAACATAAGTTCATACTGTCACTAAAGTGGGGGCTAAATGTAGCATCATAAATTATCACCCCCAATAATTTCACACTACCTGGAAACCTTATTTTTCTTACAAAATTAATAATAATAATAATTTATTCATTTTGGGGAAAAATCATAAAAAATACATTAAACTCCCTAGCATCTTGATAAATTTGGGCAAAAATCACCTAGACAAGTGAGGTAGCCTCATTGTCCCTAAAGGGGGCCTAATTCAAATTTGATACTTTGGTGTCAGTCCTTGGAGGATTCTAAAGATCTCACGTTGTCCTATAATCAAAATTGTCAATTAGAATACATATACACAAGTTTTATTCTCACTTTAACACTAGAAAGAGAAAAAGAAGGAAATATGAATAAGAAACTATTATGATACAATTATGAAGATGTATTAAATTATCCTCTACATTCTAGCTACAAAAATCTATTATATTTTTTTGACTAACCTATTGCAAGTATTCAATCCATTCAAGCATCCATCAAACAACCTTTGGTGGCAATGCATGGTGTGGACATCACTTTGACAGAGAGTTCATACAAAGGTAACATTATATCCATTTACTATTTGTCATTTTAGTCAATTATTGTTTTTTCCTCTACCTAGCCTAGGGCACTCCCTCTTCATTATCATCATCTATTGTACGTGGAGGTGGAAACACCAAAATGGGGTTTGACTCAGGCAAACCCCTATATAGCACAACATTTTCCCCTCTTTCCATTTGTATAGGATAGATCTAGAAGTTTCATCAAGATCAGGTCACACAAAACACAAAGCATACTATAACCTACCTTTCAAAGTTTCCAGATCCCAAAAAATCAACTTTCATGGACAAGAGTGGTATCAAATTCTCCCCTAAAATTTAGTCCCAGTTTTCAACCACAATTTCATCTCTATATCTATTTTCCATATTTACAATTGTTCTATCAATTTCCATTTTCATTTGTGTGATAAATTACATTTTTTAGAACTAGGGTGTATGTCAAATAGTCTTGTTAAAACACACATAAAAAATTTCATCTTTACAACTCAAAAGGAACAAACCTTAGGATATGTCCTCTCCCTTGTGGCAACTAGCCAATCATCAAAACCCTATTTTCTTTTGTGTCTAAATTCAGAAGGGAAGTGAAAAGAAGCTAATCCTAGTTGGATCAAGGATCACTTTTCCTACTCTATAGAAGGTTCTGCCAATAATGGATTTAGTGAGAAAATCAGGGTATCCTAAAGATTACAAAAGTTTTTATAGGCATGGATTTAATAGGAGAATCAGGGCATGTCCAATATATCAAGAAATTTCTACCATGCATGGATTTAGTGGGAAAATTAAGGCATCTAGGAAAGCAATAATTTTTTTCTAGGCATTGATTTAGTGGGAAAATAAGGTCATCAATAAAGTTCTACAACATCTTGTACTAGGAAATTTTTCTACAACTCCACAACTTACTAAATATTGCTCATATCTTCACCAAATTTGAAATATAGAAACCCATTTGGCCCTCCTTAAAAGTGAAGTTTTACTTGGTCATTAACCCACTGGAATTCTCTAGAATTTGATCATGAAATCCTAAAAGAAAAAACAAGGAAGAAACAAACAACATAAAAATAAAATATGTTAGGTTGACATAGGATTGCTCATGGACCTCAATAATCATGCATTAGATACTGTTACCCATTTTTCACCTACGGGCTCAATCAGGTAGGGTAACGTGTGTTTTAGATGTTCATGAAGGCGAGATGGAGGCATTGTTTTGCATGATTAAATCATACCCCTAATGCGAAACAAGGGAGTTCAGTTGAAAGGTCGGCCTTAGTCAAGTTTGACATAATTTTCCTTTAAGGAGAAAGTTGGCAAGACCTTCCAGATGTCTTGCCGACTAGTAGGGGTTCCATCAAGTCTATACGCTTCATATTAGGGATCCTATCAGCATGAGATTATCTAGGTCTCCCCGACCCATAATGCATTTGGTTAAATATGCTTCCGTGTTGCCTATCGGCAAAACCCCAAGAATGCCATGGTGAGTGGAATTCACCTACAGGTTCCTATCGGCAAGACATCGATCATCGTCCTGGTGACTAGGGGTTTCCCATCGGCATGAAGGTCTCCTTCGGAGAAGGGTCTCGGCGAGATCTTTATGTCTCACCGACCAGAAAAAAAGGGATATGCATATCGACAGGAGATTTTTCCTTCGGGGTGAAGTCTAGGCGACTTCTTTGGGTCTCATTGACTAATCAAATTGGGTAAGCACTTCGGCTGGAGTGATCTTCTTTGGTGTGTGGTCTTGCCGAGTCCCTTAGGTCTTACTGACCACCGATAAAGATATGTGTTTCAGTGGGAAACTTTGCGGTGGAAAGAAAGTCTGGCCAAAGCTCGAGGGTCTCCCCAAAATAAAAAGATCTGAAAAAGGTTATGCCTTTAGCATAATGTTTGGCCAACATGCTAGAGTCTTAGCACACAGAAGAGATATCGCCATAGGTGTGCCCGAAAGAAGAAGGCCCCACCAAAGTTTTAGTTCAGCAATAATTTTTCCTTCCGCAATATGTTTGGCCGATAGGCCGATGTCTCGCTAATAGAAAGGGGACCCCACTGAAAGAAATGGAGTTCAACATAAGGTCTTGTTGACTCGTGGTGTCAGCCAAAGAAAGTAGTTTCGCCATGATGTCTCAGCAATGCGGAGGTGGTCTCGCCGAAAGATAAAAGGGCGCCTTGATATGTGTTTTTCCTTTAGCAAGAGTCTCGCCGACAACAAAAAGACCTCGCCAAGAAATTTTGACATTGGCATAAGGTCTTGTCTATATAAAGATGTCTCCTCGATAGAAAAAAGAGCTTGCCAAAGAAATTATGGCCTTCGGCATAAGGTCTCGGCGACCTGGGGATGACCTACCGACCAGTGAACAACTCAGTGAAGGAGAGGTCCTCGGGGTAAGGTCTGGGTGAAGAAAGGAGGTCTCACTGACATAAAGGAGCTCGCCGAAGAGTAAGCAGCATCGGCATGGCAATTTGAGCTCGCTAAGAAGTCTCAGTGACCTGGGAATGTCTTGGCGATGGAATCAAGTGAGCTAGGGGAGAAAAAGGAGAGATCGAGAAGATGTCTCGCTGATTGCCATTGGTCCTGCCGAAGGGATTCTGCCCTCAGTGTAGTATTTTTGAATTTTCCAAGGGTCTTTCTGAAGGGTGAAGGTCTCAGTGATGAAAGAGATTTTTGTGTGACTCCAAGGGGCTCGTTGTAACATCTTGCCGAAAGTGATATGTCTTGCCAATATTCTGGGCGATAACAAAGGCAATATTGGCATGACTTTTGGGCTCACTAAGAGCTCTCATCAATAGTTCCATGTTATGTTGATGGTTGTAGGAGGATTTAATCACATTAGGGAGACATGATTAGTGTCTCACTGACATGTGATTCTATAGGAGGAGCTTTTGACTGCTCAAAGAATCTACGTGGAGTATGCTCAACCAATTAGAGAAAGCTACGAGTGAATCATTTGCAGCTAAACTAGATGAAGAAGATGAACAGGATGAAAAGCAACATGTATCTATTCTGAGCTCAGGATCATTCAAAGCACTTGATGGGGAGGTTCAAAGGTGGACATAAGGATAAAAAATGAATGCGGTAGCTGTGAAAGATCTGAAGGCTTCTTCGGGAATGTTTCTTCATCGACATAGGCAACATGGACACGAGGATGCAACATTAATTTCATCAAAAAGATCTGAGGGGGATTTATCCTGAAGGGAGATATTTTTGTAAGCCCTAGTGGCTGACACACTTTTGTATATAAGGCATTTTTTTCCTCTTTGTAAGGGGGTTCTCCGAATGCTTTTTCTGAAGTCTATGACTTTTCCAATCCTCTCTCAAATTAGCAAACTTTTGTAACTCAATTTTGGAGATTAAATTCAATAAAGACCTTGATTATTATTGATTTAAAGCTCTTGCCTACTTTCTCTCTGCATTTTTGTGTTCAGTCAGCTGATTGATCAAGTTTTTAGTGAGGTAAATGTTTATTTCCTTCGAGCTTTGTCTCAGATTTTAGAACCTTTGTGCAGAAAGCATGTTTTTGCAGGTCACAAATTGTGTCAAAAGCATGTAATGAATTCTAGATGTGAAATTAACTTTCCTTCTAGGAATCTTAGCACGAAGACCTGTTTGTGAAACACTTTTACAAAAATATATGTGGAAGTAAATTGTACAAATTTATCTTCAGTCATTGAAAGCAAGTGTATGAAGTCTAGTTTCAAATCCAAGTAACATTCGGTGTATCACCATAGAGTTTAATTTTCATTTTTATGCATTATCTTTCTCCCTTTTCCTTCTAAAATCTGTAGCTTTAGGTGACACCAAAGGAAGCCGGCCTTCTCCGGAGGTTGACCTCTACTTACAAGAAACCCACATCTTTGGAGGTCTTCCCATGTTACACTAGATTGTCTAATTTTACATTCTGCAAGGTGCAAATCCAGGTGATAACAGTTTTGGCACGCCCGGTGGGACTGTCGAACAAACAATTTGGAAATTATATGTCTCCTACTAGTTTTTGATATGCAGCCAGTAAATTTCATTCCTTTCAGAGGTAAAATATCAGCATATCATGGTGACTCCAACTTCATAACAACTGGTTCTAGTAGCCCAGGTGTCTGCAATTAATAAGCCATACTATACAGAACAACCTACTATTTTTATGTCAAATAACCCAATATCAGTAGATTACCAGTATTTTCATCATATTTCCCACCCTCCCACTCCTGGTCAACCCTTATGTCAGCCATTATATAATCAAAATCAACCCCAGGAGGAGGTTTTTGATGCTAACCAGCATGATTATTTACATAATCAGCCTCTAAAGCATCCTTGTGAAGCTATAATGGACTTGCTCCAACAGTTTGATCATGTGTTGTGGGCTTTGAGCTAGAGGTTTGAACATATGCAGATTAATGATGTGAGTAGGGTGTTCTCCTACATGTATGGCATGTTGGTCGATGCCAAGAAACATAAAAGGCTTATTTCACAGTAGTAGGAGTTGGGATGTCAATTTGAAGAAGATCTTAAGAGAGAGATAGCAGCCAAAGAGGAGCAAATGAAATTCTTGTCTACTAGGTACAAGGTAGTTAGGCTTATTTAGATTATCAAGCACAAAGGTATGAGACATAGGCGGTCCTTTACATTCCTAGTTTCAGCTCACCTCCTCCTGTAATGTTGAATCATCTGATGAAAGAGGATGCTTCCAGAGATAGGTTTCCTAGCTTTAAACAAGAGAAACCTTCCAAGCTCTTTAGTGAGCCTATCAATAAGTCTTCTACCCTTAGGATTCCAAGTTGGAAAGTCCCATTTTAGTCACCTTGTGAGTTTCCTTGCCTATCATGCAAATGAAATCATGCTCTGGCATCCAGGAAGTAAAAGAAGGGTAGATATTTGACCAGTACAACTCACTCAACTTGGAGGAGACTAGAAATATTGATTTGCTACATCTAGCTATGGAGGAATATAGAAAACAATAGCAGCAAATGATTGAACAGCAAGAAAGCATGGGTGAGTTGCTTATCGATGATAATAAGCAAGACAATAGGGCCTTAATTCAGGGAGAAAAGCCTGAGATTAAACCTGAATCCTCCAAGGTGAGAGCTTTGATGTTTTCGAACATGTTGTGGTTGAAAAAGCTACTGTTGAGTTTTTTGAGGAGGAAGCTAATTTTGATCCTTATGAAGACTTAGAAGTAGTTGATAGTCATGATGAACTAGAACAACAGGTTCATAAACTTGAACAAATGTTGAAACAGCAGCAGGAGCCTAATAAGCCTAATTTGCAAAGTCATAACTGGTTGGAGGAGCTTCCATTCCATTGTATAGAGGAACTTGGTACTTTATCACCACTTGAATTATTGTCTTCTTGCATTGAAAGAGACAAGCCCGAGTCAGAATGTAACTCTTCCAGTGATGATGAGAATTATGAGCAGCTTCCATTTTGGTCTATAAAGGAGCCTGAGGTTGATGAATTGATTGAAAGTGTGTTAGAGGAAGCCATCTCATTATTCATTAAAGGAGTGAATGTTCATTTTGGAAAGCACGAGAATATTGGAGAGGCTACTAATCTTCCATCAAGTTAGCCACAGGGGTTATACCTTTCCAGCCAGCAAGGTGATAGAATGGCAGCTCAAGCAAAAGATCAGCAAGGAAAGTGCAAGCTTTTCCCTTACTAGAGGCTGCCCTATCAGGCATCTAGCCAACGTGGAGACCAGCAAAGATATTGATACCTTGCTTACACCCAAGCATGAGGGTACTGCTGAGGAGGAGCACACTCAAGTTACCTTTCCACCTCAAAACATGAATGTTTACATTCCATATGAAAAGGTTAGTAAGCTTGAATACATTTTGCAAGAGATCTTGCAGCTATCAGTTGAATTGTCTGCATGCTTCATTTCTCTTTAGTTGTTCTCCAGCGTAGTAAACATTGTAAATTTTTTAGAAAGGGCAGTTATTTTACCCAACCTGTTAATGGGTTTGTTTGACCAATTTCTTACTAGTTAGTGTAGGGTAGGTTTAGTTGTTATTTCTTTCCCTAAGTGTTGTTCCAACACAAATAAGTAGTTTCCTTTCAGCAGTTTTTCCTGTTTTCCATAAATTATCTAAGTGATATGTTTCTTGAGTTACAATGTGCTATATTCATGTACAAGGCTACTCTCAAGTCTGTTTCCTGAGTTTTCCCAATGACTCCATGCCCAATAGATAGGCTTAGGCTACTGGTTTATGTGTTTAGTAGGCAAACATCCAGCAAAGGTCACCAGAAATGTTACCCATTTTTCACCTATGGGCTCAATCACGCAGGGTAACCTGTGTTTCAGATTTTCATGAAGGCTAGATGGAGGCATTGTTGTGCACAATTAAATCATATCCCTGATGTGAAACAAGGGAGTTCAGTTGAAAGGTTGGCCTTAGTCAAGTTTGACATAATTTTCCTTTAAGGAGAAAGTCGGCAAGACCTTCTAGATGTCTTACTGACTAGTAGGCGTTCCATCAAGTCTGTATGCTTCATATTAGGGATCCTATCGGCATGAGATTATTTGGGTCTCCCCAACCCATAATGCATTTGGTTAAATATGCTTTTGTGTTGCCTATTTGCAAGACCCCAAGAATGTCACAGCGAGTGGAATTCACCTACAGGTTCCTATCGGCAAGACATCGATCATCGTCTCGACGACTGGGGGTTTCCCATTGGTGTAAAGGTCTCCTTCAAAGAAGTGTCTTGACGAGATCTTTATGTCTCACCGACTGGCGACAAAGGGATATGCATATCGGCGAGAGATTTTTCCTTCGAGGTGAAGTATCAGCGACTTCTTTGGGTCTCACCAACTAATCACATTGGGTAAGCACTTCAGAAGGAGTGATCTTCTTTAGTGTGTGGTCTTGCCGAGTCCCTTAGGTCTTGCCGACCACCAATAAAGATATGCGTCTCAGTGGGAAACTTTGCGGTAGAAAGAAAGTCTAGCCGAAGCTCGAGGGTCTCCCCGAAATGAAAAGATCGGTAAAAGGTTATGCCTTTGGCATAAAGTCTGGCCGACGTGCTAGAGTCTTGGCGACACAAAAGAGATATCGCTATAGGTCTGCCCGAAAGAAGAAGGTCCCACCAAAGTTTTAGTTCGGCGATAATTTTTCCTTCGACAAGAGGTCTGGCCGATAGGCCGATGTCTCGCAGATAGAAAGGGAACCCCACCGAAAGAAATGGAGTTCGGCATAAGGTCTTTCTGACTTGTGGTGTCAGCCAAAGAAAGTAGTTTTTTCGTGATGTCTTTGCGATGTAGAGGTGGTCTCACCGAAAGATAAAAGGGGGCCTTGATATGTGTTTTTCCTTCGGCAGGAGTCTCGCCGACAACAAAAAGACCTCGCCAAGAAATTTTGACATCGGCATAAGGTCTTGCCAATATAAAGATGTCTCCCCGATAGAAAAAAGAGCTTACCAAAGAAAGTATGGCCTTTGGCATAAGGTCTCGGTGACCCGGGGATGTCCTGCCGACCAGTGAACAACTCGGTGAAGGAGAGGTCCTCGGTGTAAGGTCTAGGTGAAGAAAGGAGGTCTCTCTGACATAAAGGAGCTCACCAAAGAGTAAGTAGCATCGGCATGGAAATTTGAGCTTGCTAAGAAGTCTCGGCGACTCGAGAATGTCTTGGCGACGAAATCAAGTGAGCTCAGGGAGAAAAAGGAGATATCGACAAGATGTCTCGCCGATTGTTGTTGGTCCTACTGAAGGGATTGTGCCCTTAGTGTAGTATTTTTGAATTCTCCAAGGGTCTTGCCAGAGGGTGAAGGTCTCAGCAATGAAAGAGATTTATGTGTGACTCCAAGGGGCTCGTTGTAACATCTTTGTCAAAGTGATATGTCTTGCTAATATTCTGGGTGATAACAAAGGTGATATTGGCATGACTTTTTGGCTCACTAAGAGCTCTCATTGACAGTTCCATGTTATGCCGATGGTTGTAGGAGGATTTAATCACATTGGGGAGACACGATTAGTGTCTCACCAACATACGATTCTATAGGAGGAGCTTTTGACCACCCAAAGAACCTACGTGGAGTATGCTCAACCAATCAGAGAAAGATATGAGTGAATCATTGGCAGCTAAATGAGATGAAGAAGATCAATAGGATGAAAAGCAACGTGTATCTGTTATGAGCTTAGGAGCATTCAAAGCACTCGACGGGGAGGTTCAAAGGTGGACACGAGGATCAAAAATGGATGCGGTAGCTGTGAAAGATCTGAAGGCTTCATCGGGAATGTTTCTTCACTGACATAGGCAGCATGGACATGGGGATGCAACATTAATTTCATTAAAAAGATCTGAGGGGGATTTATCCCGAAGGGAGATATTTTTGTAAGCCCTAGGGGCCAACACACTTTTTTATATAAGCAATTTTTTGCCTCTTTGTAAGGGGGTTCTCCATATGCTTTTTCTGAAGTTTGTGACTTTTCCAGTCCTCTCTCAGATTAGCAAACTTTTGTAACTCAATTTTGGAGATGAAATTTAGTAAAGACCTTGATTATTATTGATTTGAAGCTCTTTCCTACTTTCTCTCCGCATTTTTGTGTTTAGTTAGCTGATTGATCAAGCTTTAAGTGAGGTAAATTTTATTTCCTTCAAGCTTTGTCTTATATTTTAGAACCTTTGTGCAAAAAGCATGCTTTTGCAGGTCACAAATTGTGTCAAAAGGATGTAATGAATTCTAGATGTGAAATTAACTTTCCTTCTAGGAATCTTAGTACCAAGACCTATTTGTGAAACACTTTTGCAAAAATATATGCGGAAGTTCTTCCCATGTTACACTGGATTGTCGAATTTTACATTCTGCAAGGTGCAAATCTAGGTGATAATAGATACATCGAGTAAGTTAAATGTTTCATGAGTTATAAACTCATAAACATTTTGGAAAGTATAGAATTATAATTTCATACTTGGATATTTTTACAGCATTTAACCAAGAAGCTTAATTTTTAGCTCTATTCTTCCAATGAACTAGGTACTCTGTATTCTCCTTTCTCCTAGTTCTCTTAACCATTCGAGATTCAATCACTCTATCTACTTCTTCAATATTATTTTTAGGAAATTGATGTATCCATTATTATGCATCTTAAAAACTTGAGCATGTATCCCCTTGTAAACTTGTCTCATTTTTATGAAACTTATACATATTAGCAACATTAAATATGGGGCATATGTATATACCTTCTAGAAGTTCAATTTCATAGGTATTGGATGAGAATTTCTTAACACCCTATATGATACTATTTTCTTCCATTTTAACTTGTTTTATGTTCCCTATGGAAGTCTCTCTTATCTAAAATGTTCCCAAACCAAGTGACCCACATGGAATTATCATTCTCTTCTATGCATATAAACTTGTTCCTTATACTTCATGGCACTCTTCTCCAGATTCTAGTTCACCTCCTTGTGTAAATCGTGAATGTATATAGAAATTCCTCTACCACAACACTCTTCTTGTTTAAATCTACATTATTCCTCAACTCATCAAGACCTATAAGGTTATACCCATAGACTATTTGGAATGGTCTCTTACCTACACTTATGTTTCTTGAGTTATTGTAAGAAAACTCTACTTGTTTTGAGATAAGAGACCTCATTTAAGTGGTTTATCTCTCTCCAAAAAAAATTAACAGGTCTCCTAAAATTTTTTTACAACCTCTATTTTGATTAGATTAAAATGGGAAAGGCTTGTAACCATTACAAAATAGCTATAGAGGTCAAACAAGGGGCTCATGAGAAGTGAAACACCTAGAAAGCAAAAACAAAAGAAACAACAACTAACCGACTAGTAAGAGAAATAAAAATAGCACACAGAAAAACAAGTAGGGGAAAAAAACTATATTAGTCTCCCAAAAGCCTAAAACCATTTATTTCCTTCCACTCCTTAGCTAATAAATGGAGCTTCTCATCGAATGATAGGGGTCCCTTCTAAATAGGTTGGGTCTCCACGGTAGTGTTCTGAACTAAACTACCCACCATCTTGCCTTTATTTTGTGTGTGACTATCATCAAGACCACCCTCAACCACCCTTTTTCCATGATTGTTCCTTAGTTCTTGTTGAAATACCTAGATGCTCACAGTGGTATTCTTCACAGTCTCCTTGTAATTAATAATCTCTTGGATACATTGCATAGTTTTGTCTCAGTTGTTGTCAACAGTTGCAATCTCCTCCTGTAATTTCATTTTATCCTCCTCCATGCCCATAATGGATTTGATCTCATCCACATCATTGTCCCAATTAGCACATTTATAAAATATTTGGAAAGGAAGGAAAGCATATCCCAAAACCCACCATCCTCAACCTCATTTGGCCATGGAGCCTACTAGTTAAGCACCTTGTTTTCTAGCACCTAAATTTTTTCCTCTTCAATAATGAGCTGAACCAGAAGCCACTTTAGGATTTCATTTTGTATGTTGAAAATTACCAAAATTTCATTCATTTCATGCGAAAGGGGAACACAGGAGTAACAAATATCATTACCCACATTGGGTTTAGTAGAGGTCCCATCCAAATTAATGCAGATTTTAGGGGATTTTTTGGGGTTATAAGGGTTGATGATAGGAGGGGGTATTGGGGACATCAGACACCTCATCATGAATAGGGGAGTGCATGGGAGAATTTCCAAGGGTAGGTTTCTAGGACTCTTCATCTAGGTTATCTAAATTATCAGAGACAGAGGTAGAAATAGCAGTGGTCTCAGGGAAAGAAACACTTTTGATGGGGTCAAGAGGGGTTTCCTCATTGACAGGAGTTTTTCCCTAGGCTTTGGTGATATGGAAAGTGGTGATCATGATTTCATCTAGGGTAAAAGTGGAAATGGGGCCCTCAGAGGGGTTAGTAGCATTGCGGATGACCAAAGTGTTCCTCTTGAAAGTGGCTAGGGATGGTAAAAGAGTGGCCTGATGATGGAAAGGCATAATATTGAACCCTAGTGAATGGGGATTTTTTTAATTTTACTCTAGACATTCTTAATGGACTATTCAAGAGAAGAAAAAATATAGAATGCAAAATTCATTTTGACATTATAGTGGAAATGGTTAAGAATGGGAAAGAGATGGGCATGAAAATGATGCAAACGACCCTCTAATGTGGTGTATCTCATCAGCACCTTCATAATTTTACTCCACACCCCAGGGAAGTTAGCCCTATTGAAACCATTTTGGAGTCTGTTAACCTTTTCACCTTCTTTAAAAAACCTCTCCATATCTTTCTAGTACTACCCCTTAGGCTTTTGAGGGATGCAAGCACCATCTAATGAAATCCCTATCACCTTAGAAATCAACTCAGCATTCACAAGGAAGGAGCACCCACTAATGGTGATGGTGTTTCCATTCTAGGAGTTAGAGAACTTGATGGACAACTTGGGGTCATGCCCCTTCATGCCCTCCACATATGAGGCCAATTTAACTCATTGAATAATAGTCCAAAGCTCCCTATCCTACTTCCACACCTTGTATGTGGCGAGTTTTTCTTGGACAAGCTCTCCTCCCATGGAAAAAATCACAGACAACTGAGCAAGAGAAATATTTTTGTAGAAATGTCAAGAAGAATACCAAAGCCAAGAATAGAAAGGCTTATGAAAAGACTTCTTAGAGAGGGTAATTTTCCATAATTGTAAGTTGTGGAAAATGACAAAGGGAGCTGACAAGAGATCTAGCTCAATCTCTTTTATGTAGTACTTTGACAACTTTATTAATTAACTCACACACATGCTTGGGGATATGAGAGATAGTATCCCAAATAACTAAATTTGGAGTAAAAGTGTCAAGGTTAGCTAGCATATCCACTAATTTGTTTCCATTTCTATACATGTGAATAGATCTGTTATTTCCAAGAGTAATCATGAGATTGTGAGCTAATAGGATGGGGTCACAGAGGGACTAGTAGGGTTTATCCATCTCAGTCAGCAATAAAATGGTGTTTCTAGAGTCTCCTTCAATGGCCAAGTTTGAAAATCTATCGTTCATCCCAATTTGAATACTATAGAACATCATCGCCACCTCTGCAAAGCTGGAGGAGTGAATGCTAAGATTCACTACATAAGCCAAAATCATTTTCCCATTATGATCATGAATGACCCCACCCCCACCCACCCAACCCAAGTTACGTTTAGCTAATCCATCAAAGTTAAGCTTAAGCCAACCAGGCTCGAGGGGGACCAAGGAGTATTGCTCTAGTTTGGAGGAATGCAGGAGCTTAGAGCATTGAGAGCCTCAAATATATTCCCGGCTAAAGTAATTGAGAGCTCCAAGTTATTAAGATTCTTTTTAGGCTTGTAGGAGGTCATGGTGATGTTCTGAACAATCTAATTGGTAACCTTATTGGAAACAACTAGCTAAGGAGATTTTTTCTCTCTGAATATCATGTTGTTGCATTCCTTCCAAATCACCCACCCTATGAAAAAAGAGTTTTCCACCATAACTCAATGAGCATGGGGTGAGAAACCAATAGGTGCCAACTATCTAGAATTCCTTTAACATCCTTCTTCCAAACCTAGCTGATATTGAAAAGAGATTGAATTCTTTGCCAAAATTTCCAAGAGTAGGTACAATAAAGTAAAAGGTGGGATATGGATTTAGCTTCATCTTCACACAAGAAACAATAGTTTCCAAGATGGAGACCTTTCTTCTGCAAATTATCCAGAGTGAATCTATTTATGGCAAGCAATCCACCAAAAGAATTTAACTTTGGGTAGAGAATTATTTCTCCAAATCTTCATCTAGTCAAACAAAGGATACTAGGCACTAGAAAGAATATTGTAACCAAACTTAATAGAGTAATTCCCATCCTTAGAGTCTACCCAAACTAAGGAGTGTGGAAAATTGGAGTTAAAGAACTTGTGATTCTTAATGGCTATGAGAAGCTCTTCAGCAGCCAAGCAAAGGGGGGATCAAACCAATTGGGATCAATCTTCCAACAAGGCGGGTACAAGGTAAGGTCCAAGTAATCAAAAACCTTATTCCACAAATGATTACAAAGGTCTGACTTCATGGCAGAAAGAATTGGATGTAGACTAAGGGCATACGAGGAAATCCATTTACCATCCCAAAAAGACATTAGAGTACCAGACCGGACCTACTAGGCAGAACCTAAGGAGAGAAAATTCCTAGACTTGATGAGGTTATTCTAGATTATGAATCTCAAAGGAAGAACACAATTATCAAGAAGGAAAAGACAATCTCTACCCTATAGATACTTATCCTTAAGGATAGAAATCCATTCCACCTGATTGCTCATAAGCTTCCAAGTGATTTTAGTAATGAGGGTCATGTTCATCTGCCTGGTCTTTCTCAAGTCGAGGCCCCCATAACATTTTCTAGAGCACACAACTTACCAATTCACCAAAGAGAAGCAAATCCTCACTTTTGTTCCCAACCAATAGAATGTTCTCTGAATTTTCTCAAATTTCTCAAACCATGTAGTGGGCATAAAAAAAAGACATTAGGTACACAACTGAACTCTAGAGAGTGGACTTAAGAAGGAGAAGCTTACCTACATTTTTTGAGAGTGCCCTTCCACACTGTCATATTTCTTTGCACTCTTTCAAGTAGGTAAGACCAAATAGAGTTTTCCACCTTACCAACAGTGAGAGGCATTCCTAGGTACGTCAAGAGAAGGGGAAGAATCTAGCAATTAAGGATTCTAGATATCCAGGTTTGAAGTGAAGGTTCAACATTGAGAAAGAAGATGGAACTTTTAGTAAAATTGATACATTGGCTAGAGACCATAGATTTTTTTTTAAGAACATTGGTCCACCCCTTGGCCTTTGCTATAGTGGCTTCCCCCAAAAGGATCGTATCATCCACATATTTTTGATGAGAAATCGATTGAGAAATAGAGCAGGGGGTAAAGCCAGCAAGGTACCATTCAAAACTTTATGTTCAAAGTTGTGCAAAGAACTTTAGCCATAAAAATGAAGAGATAGGGGGATAAGGGGTCCCCTTGATGGATACCTTCAGATGTTGAGA
This sequence comes from Sequoia sempervirens, assembly GCA_007258455.2. NCBI lineage: Eukaryota > Viridiplantae > Streptophyta > Pinopsida > Cupressales > Cupressaceae > Sequoia > Sequoia sempervirens. The sequence goes on from VDFB02281492.1 coordinate 120,540,410, forward strand.
AAAACCCTTGTCGAGTACCATTAATAATCACAGAAAACTTGGAAAGGGTAACACACCCTTGAATGAGTTTCAAGATTATACCAGAGAACCCAAACCTTAGTAAAACTTCAAATAGAAAATTTAGGACACTTTTTCATAGGCTTTAGATATATCCATCTTAAAATTCATACTTTCTTTTTTTCTTTTTCCCATGGAGTGGAGGGTTTTATCGAACAACATAATAGCATCTATAATTTTCCACACCAGAACAAAACCTTTTTGAGTGGGATGGATCAAATTTTCTAGAGAAGATTTAATGCAAATGACCAATAGCTTAGAGAAAATTTAATAGAACATGTTGCAAAGACTGATGGGTCAGAAATCAGATAGTCTATTGGCCCAAATAGGCTTTGGAATGAGAACAATGAAGGTGTTATTGAATTCCTTGAGGATATTACCAGAAGATAGGAATTCCATAACAGCAGAGGTGACATCTTTCCCAATGATATCCCAGAACTTCTAGAAGAAGAAATGTGGGAAACCATTAGGACTAGGGGCCTTAAAAGGGCTAAGGGAGAAGACAAATTCCTATATCTCATCAGCCAAAACACATCTTTCCATAAATAAAACATCTTGTGGGGATAGAAAAAGGGGGATAACATCAAGGAGGTCATCAGGTTCAAAGAACTAGTCTTGGGTGGATTGAGGAGGTTATGAAAGTAAGAAACACTAGCACAAACCAAATCTTCCTCAGAAGACAGCAAGAAGGGAACTATCATCAGAAACCAACTCTGAAATGGTATTCCTCTTCCTATGTCTAGAAGCCATCATATGAAATAGCCTGGTATTTTTATCCCCCTCATAGAGCCATTGATTGTTGGCCCGCTATTTCTAGTAAACCTCTTCCTTCTCAATAATGTTATGGAGATCACTTAACAAATTCTTTTCCTTATCAACCAAATCTTCCTAGGCACCCACCTCCATATCCATTTGGACCTATCTAAGTTGATCTTAAGATTTTTTTTTTAAAATAAAATATTACCAAAGCAACTCCTACTCGATTATTTTAGATTGAATTTGAGGGCTTTAAGTTTGAAATATAGATTAAACATAGCAGAACTACAACCCCTAATATTCCACCACTTAGAGAGAAGGTCTCTAAACTATAGGTGATATGTCCACATTAGCTCAAATCGAAAGGGGCACTTAGCCTCAGGAGGAGGGGTATTCCATTGAAGAAGCAACAGGGTATGATTAGAGCCAATCCTTACAAGAGAATACAAAGAGAGGGAGGACATATCCTAGATGGAGGAAACCAAACATCTATCGAGCCTTACTTGAATAATATTGTCTCCAACATGTTTATTTGACCAAGCGAAAGAACTTCCCTCAAGGTCTAGATTAGACAAACTTCCATCATATAGGAAGATATTAAGGTCCAACATACTGTTCGAAAAATCCATAATACCACCCAACTTCTTGGAGGGAAAAAGGGGGTATTGAAGTCTCCCATCACCATCTAGTTACTATGTAGAAAGGTGCTCCTACACCCCAATAGGTCAAGCCAAGTATTCCTCCTTAGAACCACATTATTAGGTGCATAGACATTGGATAGAACCCATTCATGAAGATTGATACATTGAGAGAAGCAAACATTGAGAAGGCTTTTGTCCTTAGAAATTAGGGAGACCTTGAGAAAAGGTTTCCACATCGTAACTAGCCCACCAAAAGCCCCAACTGCATCAACTATCAAATGGAGTGCATTGGGCCAAATAAAATTGCTAGATTTGTCAAACTCAATAGCAGTCATCTTAGTTTCCTATGAAACTAGAATGCTAGGCCTAAATTTTTTAATAAAATATTTGACAATATGCTTCTTATGAAGGCTATTGAACCCTCATATATTCTAAGAGAGGATCTATATTTCTTATTATGTCTAGAGCCAATCTGCTCCAAAGTTTTTAGATTTCTATTAGCAATATCTCTCACCATATTCTTCTATTTGGTGGTTTTAGTTGACTTTCTCTTGACCTTAGAATTGGTCCCAACATTAGCTGACTTCCTTGGGCTAGCCAGCTTGGGTGAGTTGGGTAGACCATCCAAACCCATGGCATTCAGTATAGGAGGAACCACACAAGGGATAACCAAATTAGGAGAAGACACCACAACTTTAGGGATCACCGCAAGGATATCAATCGAATTCACCTCAAGAACAACATTCCGCAAGGGGTTTGAGGTCAACACAAAAGAGGGCACCACTAGGCTAGCATCTAGCAGGGGAGAATCCATGGGAAAACATTGGTCCATCAAAAGAGACTGGGAGAAAAGCAACGAGATGGGATTCTGGGTAGAAGGAGTAGGCTCAGCATGCTCAGACACTAGTGAGGGTGAAGGACTAGCAAACTAGGGAGGTCAAGCTCACTAGTTTAGGTAGGGAGCAAGAATGGAAGCTTAGGATCAGCTAGTAATGCCAACACTGAAACTAACTTGGGTGGGGAGTAGAAAACCTCCAATCTAGGGGACTGGGATGCCACATTCTTGCCCTTTCCCAAGGAGGAAGAAACCTTAGGCAAACCTTTAGGACATGCATTGCACAAATGTCCAACAGAAGAAAAAATTTGAAGAAATAGAGTATATTTTTCATTTTCAATGGCTTAAGACCACTTACCAAGCTTGGATTCAAGAGTAACCGAAGTTGAGAGCACCTTATTTGGTTCAATGTTGACGCAAAAATGAGAAAACACCAACCTAGTTCATTCCTTCATGAAGTAATCTAGAGAAAGAAAGTTTCCAAAGGATTTGGCCACTCTTGCAATAATCTCCTCACCCAAAACTCCAAGGGAGGCCTGGGAGCCAAACCTAGGTTGGGAGCGCGGCTACCAAGTGAGCAGAAGGATCAAAGCTCGATCGCCACTTGCACAGAGCAAGACTTTTCTTTCCAAAGAACCAAGGGCCCCTGGTTAGAGTAGACAAGAAATCCTCATGAAGGGTGAAGATGAAGCAGAATAGGCCTTTTGGGAGAGCCAAAGTGGAAAATGAACCTTTAACAGCCCAACGGGAAGAATCCCACTTGTAAATAGACTCATTTTTAGGCTGCCTTCCCACAAACCTTCCAATAAGACAATTTTCCATTTTGTCCAATAAATGATCAATGGAGGGTTCCTTGATTTTTATAGTGGTGTCATTATCCGAGTACAGAATCTAGACCCCATCCCAAACTGCACATGCCTTTTTGGGACCTTCGAAAATCTCTTTCTAATTAAGTGATGGGGGTACCTTTCGTAGATTAGAAGAGACAAGTGGTGACCCATTAGGCCCATGATTTCTATTGGGAGACACACCCTACCTGAAAGAAGTGCCAAAAACATCTCTCACTAGAGGATGGGAACCAGGAGATTCCCGCCCAACTCCATCAGCCTGCACACCACACATTTGAAAAAAAATGATATACAAGTTAATTGCTTTTTACAACCTCTATTTTCCCATCAGTATGGGGATGATAGGCTGAGCTAAACTCTAACTCAATTCCCACCTTCTTCCATAATGTATGCCAAAAATTTCCAATAAACTTAGTGTTTTTATCTAAAACAATACTCTTTGGTAATGCATACAACTTGAATACCTCATTGAGAGCTAAAGTAGCTATGTTGGATGCATTATTACTCTTTTGACATGGTATGAAATGAACCATCTTATAAAATATGTCCACTACAACAAAAATCAAATAATTACCTCTCTATGTTTGAGATAATCTTAAAAAAAATCCATATTTATGTGCTCCCATGGTCTCTTTGGTATGGGTAGTAGTTAACACAACCCTCTATTTTTGCTTACTCCTTTAGCATGTTGGAAAAATTTGTAATTTTGTATCGATCTCTTCACATCTACACTCATTATAGGCCAAAAATACCCTTCATTTAGTTGTGTCAACATTTTATCCACTCCAAAATGTCCACCCAAGCATCCATTATGGTTTTCTCTTATTAGGTTCTCTCTCATGGAACCCTTGGGTTTACATAATATCTTCCCTTTGAACAACAAGTCATTCTAAATGAAGTACTCCAGCCATGGAATCCTATCCTTCTCCAGTGGACTTTGAATATCTCTCCATGCTTCCTTAAAATTAGGATCGTCAAGACACAACTCTTTCATTGCATCAAATCCAACAAAATTAACTCTTACCTCATTCATTAACAAACATATTGTAGACACGTAAAATGTACTGATTGACATTGTACATATGATCCTAACCACTAACATCATTTCATCCTGAATCATCCTTTGGTCTAACCATTTAATCAAATACCTTTATCTAATTAAATTCTTCAATATTCCTATCTTAATTAAATAAATCAGTTATCTAATTAAGTCACCTTTTCTTGATAATTAAATTGACCATTTTTTATCTAATTATCCTATTTAATTAAATAATAATTTTATTTGATTAAATCTCTTAAGTCTATCTATTAAATTAAATAAATTAAAACCTTATTTAGTTTAATCTAACATCATCTCTTTTAATTAAATAAATCAAAATCCTTATTTAATTAATTCCTTATCGCATTCTTCTCATATTTGATTTAAATAAATCCACAAATTTAAGTCAAATAGGTCACATCATTTAATCCCTTAATTAAATTAATTAACCTTGATTAATTTAATCTCTCCTCATGTCCCATCCTCCATCTTTTACCACTTGCACATGAAAATAGACTTATTTGATTTATTAAATCTCTATTTTCCTCAACAAGGCATCTTTTAAGGAATATTCTCCAAGTCTAAATTCAAAATCCAAGTAGGATGAGTCCTTCCAACAAGGTATTTACTCTCTTACATGTCCTTTGCCTTGAGCCAAGTGGCATTCAATGCATTCTTCCTTCCCTCTTGCATGTCATTTCAACAATTTCAAAATTCAAATATATGCATTTATTGGCACAATCCTAAAAACTTGCACATCCTCCATCCATTCACAAGTGGACAAGTGGCACTTTTCCATTGGCTAATTCTTAGTTCCACATTGCTCTATTTTGGACATTCATCCATCTTCTGATTATATAAATAAGAGGCTAATTCCCTCATTTCATCATCCACAATTTGAGTAAACTTACTATGCTCAAATCATTAGCAACTTTCATCCATCATTAGTGAGTTCATAGCTAGGTTATGCATATTTTTCTATTAGAACACTCATCAAGCATCAAAAAAGTGGATCACTCTTCATCACACATCAATCTTGCATCATAGGAATTGGGAAAGGGCCAATTTTCACATCAAATTGGCACTAATTCCCCCATGGGATCAAGAGTTTTATTTGTTTTCAATAGGATTAGCTTGCTTTATTGTTCTTTCATTTCACTCTTGCTTTATTTCTTATTTGAAACTTTGCTAATGGATTTCATGGGGAATCCTTGTTCTTGCTGCATTTCATCTTCTAATGAGTTTTTTCATTGTTGTTTTGCAGGTATTAGGATTGGGGTTCGACATTTTGGCGCTAGAAGGAGGGCTTGAACCTTTTAATCATGTTTTTTTATCAAAATTACGCATTTTTCTTTGTTTACAGGCTCAACGTCATTGTTTAGCACTGCTAGTTTTCTAGTGTTGCTATATAGGACTGCCGACAATTCAAACTGCGACGCTCCTGTTTCCCGCCCAGGATTTTGAATTTTAAACTACGCCGTTGGACCTGTCTAACCCGTGGGAATTTTCAAAAAAATCAAACTGCACCACTGGACAAAAGTGTGATTCCTTCATGCTCATTGGCCTGACTGCAAAGCGACGTTGAATGGCATGCGGTGCTATACAACACTGATGGAGAAATCAAAATGTGATTCCTTCATGGATTGCTCTGCTGGAGGGGAGTATGAAGTGAAATTTAATTTACAGCACGTGCTTTTTTTCAAATTATGCTTCTTCTGTTTGTTTTCTTTCTTTTTGACCTCTATTTTGTAGAATATAACTAATTTTTTTCTTGTAGGTTGAATCAATTAAAGACGAAGAGAAAGAGAGGAATGATGATGTCATTTCACAAAAAACAAGTGTTTTTAAACACTTTAGTGTTTGTTTGACACTATTTGAGGATATATTAGTCCTCTTAAGAAAAATTTGTCATCTTTTATGCTTAGGATCCACTATTTTTGTTTGGGCTTTAAAAAGAACATTTTAATTTTTGCTACAAAAAAGCTTAAAATGAATATTAGGACTCAAATCTACTAAAGTTTTTTTTCGGATTAAAAATTTAACAAGGAAAATTGTCACACTTACTTTGGTGCTTTTAAAACGAACTCACAATTGCTTTGAAAGGTTAAAATGAACATGTGCAACTTTGTTTTTGTGATTTCTTACTTAAACTAACATCATCAAAAAGGATGTATGCACTTCTCTAATGCTTTATAGTGATCTTGAGAATCAAAAGGCCTTTTTTATGATCTTAGGTTGAGATAAAGTAGTCACCTCCACACTTCATTTTTGGGAAATAAAATTGAACAAATCTTGCGCGTGTGAGTTAGGTATATCATGTGGGTTCTCCCTTTGTTTCAAAATGAAGGTCGATCGAACTATGAATGTGCTTTCTTGCTATTTTTTACCTTTAGAGGGGCCTACCTAAGAGACACATCCGCAAGGAGAACTCGAAGGTGACTCCAACCGATTTTTCATTTGGGCCGGTATATAAATGGATAAGACTAAACTGTAAAGTCCTCATGGTATGTAGGCCTTAGCCGTACAGTTTCTTTAAGAATGGGGTACTACCATAAAAAGTATAAGAGCCCCTAGTAGGATTGATTAAAGCCTTTAGTGGCTTGTTGGATGCTCGCAAGGTGCCATGTCCCCAATGTCCCATCATTAAGAACCTTGTTTGTAGTAACCAACTAGTCCATCCAACGAGTTTATCAAATTGGTGCATTGGAACTTAGATTCCAAGAAGTTACTTGCCATGTTCGATCTTGGTTAAAATATAGGGGTTAAGACTTCATTCTTAACATACCTTTATATTTTTTTCTTGGTTGCATGTAAAATCATCTCTTCTACTACGAAGGGCATGAGGCAAGCCCACCAAGAAAAACGTACCAATTGAGCTAGGATGTTATATTTCTTGTGAGTCAAAACACTTTTCTTGTTCGAAAACATTTGGAAACAAACACTTAACATCATCATCCAAATTTCAAACCCTTTAGGAGGTAAATACAGTTGACCAAGTTCATGTGTTATTGCTTTCCCTTGGGATTCCCATCCTTCGAGGTTTCTAAACACTTGAACTTACATCTCAAATTTCCTACTAAATATCAACAATAGGTAACCCTTGCCTTGAATTCATCAAATTTCTACATAACATACTTTGTGGGATTCGAAGAAATTAAGACATTGGACATCTAGTTTGGAAAACCTAATCAAAGAAGTGTTTGTGATAAAATAAAGTCACTAAGAAAAGATAAAAAAATGGACTCTCACATGTGTTGAAACCTCATCATTTCCAAGAAAGTCAAAATCCCAAAATGAAAGTCCTTGAGTTAAAGTTCAAAATCTGGAAATGTACGCTCAATTTGAACCACTTCTTAGTTATAGAGGTCATAGAAGCATTGCATGTTCTTCAATACCTAGGTCTAGAAAACAAAGCGTATTTTTTAGGTACATCCTAGGATCAAAATGAAATATTTTTCATCCATCCTTCAATAGCAAACCAAAAATCATCTCACCATCATCTTTTGAGAAATCTTGAAATTATCCTTCATGCTAGGCTTTTTTGGAAAAAATCAAAATCATCAAATCCTTGAGACAAAATCCTTGAAATCTTTATCTAATCATCTTTGGCTAGGTATGTGTAGATGGATCCTTTTGCATATGCTTAGTCAAAATTATCAAACCATCTTATTTAGCTAGGTATATGTAGATGCATCCTTCTTCATATGCTTGGTTAAATTATCATCTTGTTTGAATAGGTGTGGGTAGATGCATCCTTCTCCCTACACATATTCAAATTATCATCCTTTGAGAAAATCTATCCCTTAGATAATCATCCAACATCTTAGGGTCTATTTGTTCAAATCAAAGCAAACATCAATCAAGTCAAGGAAAATCCGAAAAATCAAAATCAAAATCCAAAACATATCCAAAAGTCCTAAAAGTCTAGCATTCCCCTCAATATTTTTCAAAAGATCAAACATCCACATCATCCATCTCTTGTATCACCATCATCATATCACCTTTTGATCCTCAAGACATCCTAAAAATTTCTCTTTTGTGCCTAAAATTAGATCAATCCAAAGAATTAGAGATTCATCTCCCATATTCTTGAAAATTGATCCTTGTTTTATGGTTCAAACTAGATCTCAATACAAGAAGAACATGGAAGCTGACAAAGAAACACCCGCTTCAAGTGACCTAAGCCAAAAAAATGCCAAAATGAATCATGTCAAATCAAGAAATCCTTTGACTATCTCATCATCACAAAATCCACAAGAGGAAATTCAAGAAGTAGATCTTACCTTTGGGATGTCACATGATGAAATAATAGAAATGATCCAAAATCTGGAGAACCATAAGATCATCAATATCATGATGAGGCTTAACCCTTCACTATACATGCTCGAACTAGCAAAACAAGGGGCCAAATTACCTTCTAATTTCAACGTGAGCTCTATAGTGGAACCACCTTTGGAGGTCATGCCTCTAATTTCATCCACACTTCCCATCTCATCTACACCCCCATCCCAAAGCATCACTCAAAACATTCCAAAAATCAAAACATATTTTGCACCAACTCAACCTAATGTTAATAAGGGAAACACATTTCTTAATTCCATTCAAACAAACCCCCTTTTTAATAATCAAGACTTGGATGCAAATACCATTTTGGAATAAAACATACCCCAAAATCCACTACATAAGTATGCCCATCTCACTTTCCATGATACTAATGATCCATCATCATCATCCTTGCGTGCAACACCCCATACCTCTCTCCTCATAACTACACAAGGAGAAGGTGACATGTTCGGACCTAGGGGGAATTTTCTACACCACATCATTTTCTCAAGAGATCACGCCCCTCACATTTTTACCTCTTCCACCATTACCACCATTATCCACACCTCTACTTGGCTTGGGACTCCCACCTTTACCAAATATTAATCAACATCAAACCAATATCCCAAACAACAATCAAAGAATCATGCCAAACTCTCAAAACTTGTCATCGATATCACAACAATAGATGACAACTACAAAAGCAATCATGACATCATCGACTACCCCCCTAACATCTCAAAGCATGGGCTCTCAAGGACCAACCACATCGATAGCACTATCCACCACTCAAACCACCAACATGACATCACTTCTCACCACCACCACAAGCACCATTTTGAATCCACCACCACATCCACCACCACCAAATTCCAATTTATCAAGCCAATACAACATGGAATTGCAAGCCGCTCAACAAGCTACTTATCAAAAGACATTTCTACAAGTGCAAAAGCAAAAATCTACACAAATAGCTGCCCAAAAAGTCACACAAGCAGTGCAAGATGCTCAAGCTGCCCAAATTGCACAACAAGCACAACAGGTTGCACAAGCCCAAGCCTTACTGCAACAACAACAACAACAAGCCGCTCAAGTTGCACAAGCTGCTCAAGCAGCCCAAGCTGCATTACAAGCACAAAAGGTTGCTTAAGCCCAAATTCTATTGCAACAACAAGTGGCACAAGCCCAAGCCCAAGCCCAAGCACAAGCCCAAGCTCAAGCTCAAGCGCACGCCCAATATCAAGCATAAGCACAGTTTCTTGCACAAAAACAAGTAGCACAACTACAAGCATATCAGCAAGTGATAAAACAATACCAAGAGTAGAAAGAAGAAGCCCAATTGGCAGCCCAACAACAAGCGTTGTTGGAACAACAACAAGTACAACAACAAGCTCAACAATAGGCAATCCTAGCACAACAACAACAAGACCAACAACAAGCATTATTTATACAGCAACAAGTGCAAGCATACCTGGCTCGAAAAAATGTGCAAATACCATCAAACAACACACCAAACAACCCACCCATCCAACCAACAAGTGAAACACCCTAGAACACCTTCATCCCACTCCCTGATCTGCAAAATGATGTAACAACACAAATCAGGTTGCTCTCGCAACAAGTGCCCGATCCCCAATTAGGGCAAACCACAAAAACACCAAGCAACTTGTGTCCCTATCCATTTGACAGGAGCCTTGTGATGAAACCATTCTTGAAGGGATTTGAGATCCCCAAGTTTGAAAAATCTCATGGGACGGGAAACCCTGAAGATCACATTAGGGAATTCCAGGTTCATTGCATGGAAGTCGCGTATGATGATACCTATCTGATACAGCTATTTCCTAGGAGTTTGGCTGGCCATGCTATGTAATGGTTCTCTCACCTACCTATAGGAATCAAAACATTCCAAGAAATTATAGACACATTCATTAAAAACTATGCATGCAATATCGCAATGGATGTCAGTCTAGAAGAACTCTCAGCTTTGAAACAAGGTAAGAATGAATCATTCACTTCATTCCTACAATGATGGCAATCCAAGTCCAATCGAAGAAAATGGGTCATGCCCGAGGAACAACAAGTTTGCACCATCATATCCAACCTTTACAGCCTCTTGGCATTCCATCTAAGGTACAAGGGATTACCATGTATGACCAGTTGATCTCCAAGGTGCTCAACATCGAACGAGCCCTTGTGACACAACCTGGAGGATCAACTTCATACCCCGAACGACAAAATAATTACCCACCCGCCAATTACAATGACAAACCTTGCACATGGGAAAGAAACAAAAATGTTACCAATGATGGTGTTGTCAATGCCAAAGTGGTCATCAGTGCCCCTCGCCAAAATACACCCGCACCACAAATCCAAATCCAACACCAAAACAATCATCAAGCAACACAACAACCAAACAACAATCAAGCAATTAACAATTTCAATGATCAAAGGGGACCACCCCAATGGAACAAGAATTACCCCAAGCAAAAGTACACCACTCTAGGGGAACCACTCATAGTCATCATGAAGAAGCTGATAAATGAAAAACTCATCAAAGCTCCCACCTATGAGAATTACCAAGAACTAGATGTGAAACCTCCTTGGTATAATGAGAATCAACTCTGTCACTTCCATAAAATCAAAGGGAATACCATGAATATTTGTATGAGGTTAAAAAACATAGTCCAATATCTCATCGATCAAAGAATAATAAACGTGGAACAGCCAATAGGAAACCAAAACCTTAAGATATACACGAATCTGATGCCTAACCATGGCAATAAAGGGAATAATAACATGGATAAGGGGAAAGAAACCTTCAAGAATGTAAATCATGTGTATGACAATGTCATTGCATCTCTGGATGACTACTGCACTACCATCACTATCAAAGGAGCCCATGCCGATTGTGGAGTCACCACCAGAGGCGAAAAAGTTACCATCGCAGGATCATCCTAGCCAAATAGAGTCCCTACACCTAGATCTATTCCCAATGGATATAATGTCCTTGATCAGCTCAAAAGAACGTCAACACAAATCTCCATCATAGAGCTACTAAAAATATCATCTGCTCATAAGAAAATCCTTGAGGAAGCGTTGGCTTCATCCACTGTCCCCACAAATCTTGATGCGGAACAATTCCAAGCTATGGTCGGAAATATCATTACACCAAATCTCCTCACATTCTCCGAACAATATTTTCCTGCCCAACCATCTCATAACCGTGCACTCCACTTAGAATTCCTAGTACAGAAAAGAAAAGTCAAAAGGGTCTTGATGGATGGAGGTGCGGGCTTGAATATTTGTTCTCTCAAGCTCATCAAACAATTAAAAATCTTAGAGTATTCTATCGACAAATAAAAGGGTATCACAATAAGAGCATATGATGATCAAGAAAGATTGTCCGAGGGAACAATCAAAATCCCTATTCAAGTAGGGCCATCTATTATGGAAACCACTTGTCAAGTCCTGGACCTCAACTTACCATATAACATACTTCTAGGATGCCTGTGGATTCATGCAATGCAAGCGGTAGCGTCAACTTTCCATCAATGTGTCAAATTCACATTTGAAGGACAAGAAGTCACCATCCATGGAGATCCCAAACCATTCTCCTACTGCAAAATCCTTGAGGCAAAGTACTATAAAATCCCCCAAGTACCAAAAAATGATGACGGCCCATCTACACCATACATTGATCCCGCCACTCTTGCTTCCACTTTTGCGACACAGACACCTACCATTCCCACCATTCCCACCATCTCGTATATTAAGGTCATCATCCAAGATAGTTTAGTTGTGGAAACTACACGCTTCCTAAAAATGCTTTTGTGATAGGAGAGTTACCACAATCTCCTAGATCACAGGGACGTCCACAAATAAATGAAGCCTCCACATCTTAAAAGTCTCCTGAAGACTATCCCAACTTTACAAGTTGGGGAGATCTTGGCCAAGAGGTCATTGAGGTGGATCCATCTCATATGCTATACCAAGATGAGAGACCAATAGCTGATTTACCAATGGATGACAAAAACAAGGGTCTACAAATGATGCTCACAATGGGCTATGACAGAAATACAAGACTTGAAAAAAATGACAATGGGTTTATAATACCTATCATTCCAGAGATGCGAATGGGAAGTCTTGGCCTCAGATGTACCCCTCTAAGTATAACCATACATGGCCAAGGTCCTCCAGTTAGAAAGGTCAAAAATCCTCCTCAGCAAACTGCAGCTGAACTGCGCTTACCAGTATCTACAGGTCGCATCATAGATAACTTCACATTTGACATAACCGATGGTTGTAGTAGTAGTGATGATGAGGATCCCATGACCAACTTACCTAGGCTATTTGAGGATACCACTCTTTTCATGATTAGCACCTTAGCCTTTGAATCAGACCATCAATATCATGAAATCCACCTAGTATACCCCCAACTCATCGACTACGACCAACGAGGACCACTAGTTCTTGATACATTCAAAAATGATGAGGCACTCTCAGAATTCATGGAACTACGGGATAACTTTCCATGTGGGGATCACAAAGCAGGGTTCATAATTGAGCTATATACACATGCCTATTATGGGGAAATGATTGAATCCCTTAGTCGCAAAAGTGAAAAGTTGAGAATAATATCTAAGTCCTTGAGTGAAAACCACATTGTGGCACTCTCCGACCAGAAAAAAGTAAAAATAAAGGATGCATCCAATGGTGAAAACCTCTCTGAGGTGCCTGAGGATGGGGGATTCAATCTTCCTTTTAGAGCTCTTCATCAAGAAAAATCAATAGTCCTGGCAGAAAAATAAAATCCGGTCAATCTAGGAACAAAGGAAACCCCACACATCACATTCTATGTGGAATCATTACTATCAGAAGAACAAGAGATCCTAGTAGCCTTCCTAAGAGAGAGACGGATAAAATTCTCATGGAGCTATACTGACATGCCAGGGCTTGATCCAAAAATCATGGTTCACCACTTAGCAGTATACCCAAAAGCAAATCATGTTAGAGAAAACTCAGGAAAATGCACCCTCAGATCGCCCTGCTAGTAAAAATGGAACTAAAGAAGCTATTAGATGTAGGATTCATTCAACCAATAGACTATCCAGAATGGGTGTAAAACCTGGTGCCTGTCTCAAAAGTCGATGGGGGCATCAGAATCTGCACAAACTTTAGAGACTTGAACAAAGCATGTCTGAAAGATGATTTCCCGTTGCCCAATATTGACATGATCGTAGACATGACAACAGGACATGAAATGCTTTCCTTGATGGATGGTTTCTCAGGTTATAACCAAATAATGATTGCTAAAGAAGACCAACACAAAACAACCTTCACTCATTGGGGGCTTACTACTAGAATATCATGCCATTCGGCTTAAAGAATGTAGGAGCAACATACCAAAGAGCCATGACGTTAATCTTCCATGACATGATCCATAAGACTATCGAATATTATGTGGATGACATTCTAGCCAAGTCCAGAAGGAGAAAGGATCACATAGCAACCCTAAGTGCCATTTTTGACAGGCTAGAGGAGTACAAGGTCGGGTTAAACCCAAATAAGTGCATCTTCAGCATACAATCAAGAAATTTGCTAGGATACATAGTGTCAATGAGAGGTATTTAGGTAGATCCAGCAAAGGTAAAAGAAATCCTTGAGATGGAGGCACCAAAAACATTAAAGCAATTGAGAGGTCTCCAAGGTAGGCTTCAATCTATTTGAAGGTTCATAGCACAACTGGTAGATAAGCATAATCCATATTCTCACCTACTTCACAAGGGAGTAGCGTACAAATGGGATAACAAGTGTGAAGAAGCCTTCAATAAAATCAAAGAATATCTACTTACACCACTAGTCCTATTGCCACTAATCCCAAGAAAACCATTAATTCTCTACATGTCAGCAACAACAACAGCACTTGGAGCTCTCCTAGCTTAGCATGATGAAATGAAATACAAAGGGCCATCTATTACATCAGTAGAACAATGGTTGGGCATGAGTTAAATTACTCATTCATTGAGAAAGAAATCCTAGCAGTAGTGTTTACATAAAAAAAAATCAGACATTACATGTTGGCACACAAAATAAAACTCATCGCCAAAATTGACCCTCTCAAGTACTTACTATGAAAAGCAATGCTCACTGGAAGAATGGCCAAATGGGTGATGATACTATCATAATACAACAATAAATATGTGGAGAGAAAAGTAATCAAAGGCCAAGTCATCGTAGATCAGCTTACAAAAGCACCAATCTATTCAGAGAATCCTCTCATCTCAGAGTTTCTAAACGAATCTATTTTTAAACTCAACATAGCTGACCACTGGAAACTTTACTTTGATGGCTCATACATGCAGCATGGATTAGGAGCCGATGTCTTCTTTATCACCCCGCAAGGGGACTGCATACCAAGGTCCTACAAACTAGTGTTTCCCTGCACCAATAACATTGTAGAATATGAGGCTTTAACCATAGGTCTCAGAATAGTAGTGCAGTAGAACATTATAGCTCTTAGAGTATACAAAGACTCTCAATTGATAATAAACCAAGTGAATGATGAATACCAAACTAAAGACAACAAGCTCACTCCATACAAGAAACTGGTGGAGACTCTCAAAGATTCCTTCATCGAAATCACATCTGAGCAGATTCCCAGAGCCAACAATAGAGTAGTAGATGCCATGGCAATGATTGGATCCTTACTGGACATCCCTCACAATGTCCCAAAATATGAATTCTTGATAGAGCAACTTCTCGTGCATGCATTTGAGGCACCAAAATCAGAATTTGTGAGTGAAATCATTGGTCCCGGTGATCCTTGGTACCACGAAATTTATACATACCTTCGAATAGGTGTCACACCTACCAAATTACCCTCAACCTTAAAATGAACCTTTGTCAAAAAGGCATCTCGATTCGTCATCCTGGGAGATACCCTATATCGTAGGAGCATAGAAGGAACCTTACTGCGCTGCTTAAACATTGAGGAGGCATTGACTGCTCTAACTAAAGTACATAATAGTATTTTTGGTTCACACTCGAGTGGAATGACCATAGCCAAGAAATTGCTGAGGATGGGGTATTATTGGCCTACAATGGAAAGAGAGGCACATGCCTACATCCAAAGGTGTCTACAATGTCAGCAACATGGAGACCTCATCCATGCTCCAGCTCAAGGACTTCATCCCATCATCACACCATGGCCCTTTTCACAGTGGGGACTCGATCTCATTGGAAAAATCATGTCCACTTCATCTAATAGCCACATGTTCATCATAACTACCACAAAGTATTTTACTAAGTGGGTGGAAGCCATACCCATGACGTATATAACTGGGACGCAGATATCAAAGTTCATCCTAAACTATCTCATTTGCCGCTATGGTTTCTCACAAGCCATTATCTCAGATAATGGGACACCATTTAAGAATCGAGATGTTCATGACAATTGCGAAAAATTTAAAATCCAACATCGCTTCTCCACCCCATACTATCCCCAAGGCAATGGCCAAGTAGAAGCCACAAACAAAACCATTTTGAAAATCCTCAAAAAAACAATCAATGATGGAGGTCATGACTGGCATCTACAACTCAATCCCATCCTCTGGGCCTATCGAACCAGTATCCACACACCCACTGGCACCACCCCCTTCTCCCTAGTCTATGGGTTAGAAGCAGTACTCCCCATTGAGATTGAGCTCTCATCACTAATAATATCACTACAAAACCTCATCACAGATGAAGAGCACTTAGTATCAAGATTGAATGGGCTGGAGCTACTAGATGAGTGACATATAGATGCTTTAAATCATTTGCAAGTCTATTAGAATAGACTCAAGAGGAGCTATAACAAGAAAATCAGAAGCAGGACTTTCTAAGTCAGAGAATTGGTACTAAAGGAGAATCAGAAGAATGTCCCAAATCCAAACAATAAAGGAAAATTTGAACCCAACTAGTTGGGACCATTTGTCATCATAGCAAGCTATAAGTCAGGGGCATATCAGTTATCAACACTCGAAGGGGAACCCCTGCAAGAGCCCATGAATAGCTCCCATCTCAAAAAGTTTTATGCCTAAGGTATAGAACCAAAAAATCAAAAAATTAGAAAATATCCTAAAAAAATGGTTACTTTGGTGAAAACCTGGTAAGCAGCGCCTTGGGACAACATAAAAATCAAAAAAGCAAAAAATCCAAAAAAAAAAATCAGAAAAAGGATTAAAAATAGTAAAAGAGAAAAATCGTCCTCTAGTGAAAACCACTTCGGTGGCACTTTGGGCAGGTACCTTGGTGAAAATCTGGAAAATAGGTGCCTTGTGTAAATAAGCAGCTTCCATCCACCAGGATCTTTATGGCTTGTTCTGCATCATCCATCCATTATGTTTCCACCATCCATCGCATTCAGATCTCCATCCATCTCTCATCCACTCGCATCTGCACCATAGCTTGGTCCTATTTTCGTATCATGATCCCTCCTAGTACTACTCGGCCCATCCTCAAGGTCAGTTTGTCCTGCCTTTATTGGAGTAGTCTATTGTATCATGTTGGGGGCATGTTCTCATCGGATCAGATTTGTGTATATTTTTGAAGTCCTAAAAATCAGAAAATACAAAAACATCAAAACATTAGAAAATCCAAAAACATCAAAAAATCACCAAAATCCAAAAAACATTCAAAACATATCAAAATCCCAAAAATAGGTCAAAATTTAGTCAAAAAGTCAAAAAACAAAGTCGTCTAGTTGAACTACGGGTCTCTGAGCCTTGAACGTAGGCAAGGTTGATCTTTGATCATCCCCCGAGACACTTAGGTGAGTCCTTTAGGAGTCTGTCATAATAAATTGACATTGCATCATGTAAATCGTCATCTGTAAATCAGTCAAGTCATCATCCAAACTACATCATCTCTGAGCTTAAACGTAGGCAAGGCTAATCTTTGATCAGCCCCTGAGACATCAAAATCCAAAAACATTCAAAAAACACCAAATCCAAAAACATTCATAAAATTTCAGAAAACCCCAAAACATTTGAAAAATAAAAAATCAAAACATTGAAAAACTCCAAAAACATCCAAATATTTGAAAAATCCATCTGTCTCATCTCATTTACACTTGCAATAACATCACTCATAATAAGCGATCGTCATCCTCAACCTTTGGTGAAACAATTGGAAACAAGTCTAGCAGGTGAAAAGTGAAAACTCAAAACGTCAAGTCTCAGGTCTAAGTCAGTACGTAAACAAGTTGATCAATTCTTTGAGTCAATAGCCCATCATCCAATTGGTCCCATATCAATCATTTGAAAGAAAGCTTTGGATAAACAAAATCGCATGCCGTCATCCACTAACATGTCCTAGGATGCATCCTTCCTACAATGGGCATTATCTTTTGGAAATAGTTTTGGTCCTTATCCTTAAAAACACATCCCCTTTTGGTTAGCGATATTGAAGAACATCAGCTTGTTTGTTTACTTTATCTTTGTCTTTTTACTTATCTTATTGCGCCCATTCCAAGGACCTCTTGATGATATCCGAATAGAGAATTTAGAGAAATAGGAATGGGGAAATGATCATTATCTTTTTATCTGTTGTGCTTGTAGGACATTCTTGTAAGATAACCTTGGCGAATACTTGCTTTGTTAGGTATGTATGGAGGAATTTTTGGGAAACTTGTTGACTATTGCATTGATAGGTTATGCCTTTCCGTGTTTTGGTCTGAGGTGTTTGAAACTTCTAAAGTGCATCCAAGAAAGGTTTCCATATGTTAGGTGTGAACAAGAATACTCCTATCTGTTTGTCAAGTCAAAGTCCATCACACTAGGTACAATGCCATCCTGGTTCTCTATACCTTGATGCATCGTACCATGTGTGTTAACAAACATAAGAAAATTAGCCCTTTGAAAATCCCAACTCCTCAGAAAGTAATCATCATCATTTGCATATTCATCATCTTGTGTCTTGTTGAAATGTCTTCTTCTCTTTCATCCCTTCTTGCTCATCACGCTAACAAGGTACTATGACAATTCATCATCATCATCATCATCATCATCATCATCGTCATCGATCCTGCATCCACAAATCATTAGCATAGTGCATAAACGTATCATATAGGAAACATATGCATTGCATTTCCATCATCATATAAACATGTTATTATAAGCATTTTTCATAGATAAGCACATCCATTTTTATCACATTACATCCATTTTTCCATCACATGAACCATCGCATAACATTCATTTGCATAAACATTTCACATTACCACCCACTACATAACCACACATAATAGGTACAATATCATTATAGATAATGCATTGCATTATAAGCATACATACTTGTATAACATCATAAAGTCATCTCCCAAATTACGTTCATAAAATATCATCATACCACTTTGCATTAACATATCATTTCATATATTACATCACATCACATTAAATGCATCACATACATTATCATTTAACATGTTTAGGATAATATATTTGTTATTCTAAGCATCTTAAAAAACCATCTCATTTACATCATCAATATATATCATATAAAGCATGACCATTGCATTTACATCACATTATATCATCCATTAGTCATCCATATTATATAAAACACCTCATAAATAACCATGTAGCAATCATTTTTTGCATTGCATTCACATAAATCATTCCACACCATTATAAGCATAAATAGGAACATAAAAAATCCATTACATGCAAAGCGTACATCCATCCATAATCATTTTATATAAGCATGGTTCACATATCATTTTGCATATACATCATAGATTATCTCCATATCATTTTGCATATTACATTTCATATCACATATCATTTGCATCAACATAAATAGATTATAAACGTACATCATCATCCATTCACATAACATATCATACAAATCCATCTGCATATCATGAATAAAACAACATAATATAAGATCTAGTCATAATGCATACGTCATCAGAAAGAAATGAATCCATATACATATCGCATCACATCATAGCATGATTACATAGCATATAGAAATAAAACCATCCATAAATGCATAAATAAATGATACACATAACATCATATCAAAATCATCATCTCATATATATCATCATTGGGTAACTGTCATAGCACAAAATAATCGGATCACTGTACATGTGTGTCAATAAGTACAAAAAGCCCCATTGGGCTATCAAAAAGGAGCCCTTAAGGCATGAAAAGTATCATCTTGATCAAAACAAGGTCTACCCATCCTGTCTACTACCCTCACCCCTGTCACCATGACCCTCTGTGGGTCTATGGCTGGTTCAATGTGAGTAATCTGGGGCCCACTCTGCTCTAGGTATGGTTTGATGATAGTGCATACAGTAATAATCTGCCTCCCAGACGACCTCCCTGTAAGATTGAAGGGACACTATGCTCTGAGAGGAGGAGGATTCTTTACTCTCTAATTGTTATCTCTAACCCATCTTTGTGGCCGTCTGTAGCTCTGCAGCCTACCTCTGTAGAACGGCTTGGTCACTCTCAGTCTTGACCTGATCTCTCTCGGCCCTGGCCTGATCCCTCTCCCCTGTCAAAGTCTGAACTTGACCCTGCAGCTGTGCAATCAGTGCATCTCTAGGATTTGGTTGCCCTATTGGATGTGCTCATGCAGGCTACACGTAAGGCTGATCCTCACCCTCGGCTCATGGCAGTGCATTTTCCTGCTCCTACTACCTAGCTGGCACTTGCTGCTAGTCCTACATCTGAACATTAGCCTGACCTGGCTGAGGTAGAACCTTGACCAGCTGATCCTGTCATGCACCATCTCTTCATCCTCATCCTCCCCCTCTGCCCCTCATCCTCCACCGAGCGGGGACTGCTCCTGGAACTGTCAACTATAGGGGAGGTTGGAACCATTCTTTGTATGCTTGTGTAACACTTGGATCTGCAGGCCCCTGATTGTATACCCATGGTTGAGCCACCAACTATCTAATGTTGTCAACGGCCTCAGAAGTAGGAATGTATCAACCCCATGAAGCCTGTGACATAGTGTGGGAAAATATGGCCACATAATCATCATCTAGTTGGTCCTATGGCTCACCGAACTGGTGTTGAACTCACTCGGGTAGGTATCTCCACCATGGTATGCTTTCGCCCCTGCATAAACCGGTCCTGATGGGCAAAGAAAATCTGCTATGGATCGTCGACCCATCCGGGCCAACCGAGGTATGGGCACCATGTAAAAGCATGTATCTCATCTAGGACTCTCCTCTAGTAGGGAATCTTGTGCTTGCCCATGTGTGTGAAGGACACACCACCTCTGTAACACCACACGAGGGGATCATCAGGCCCCATCGATACTGCAACAACTCATGGCCAAAGAACAATGATGTGCTCCCACGCCCATACGTGGAGAAGTGTAACGCCTACCCCAAGTGCTCTGCCATCGAGGTAGATGTACTTGTGTAAATCTCTGTAGAGTGAAGCAAGAAGAATAGGCCCCCAAGCAAAATGAACTGGCCTATCACGCATCACCGTGCGCTCCCAGCAGAGTCCCCAACCAGGACTGAAGTACCGGCCTCGCCGATTTGGGGTAACGAGACCTAAAATGATAGCCACAACAACCAAGTGGAAGGTAGAGGCTAGAGACCTATGACGCTCAAGCTCAATCTGACCCTCACAATAGATAATGTCCTCTATAGTGAGGATTGTGTGACAATCATTCCACCTGACATCCATATCAAAAATAACGCATCGACCATGAATCGACAATCTCAGGATGCACCACACATCTTATATGGTGATGGTAGCCTCACCAATAGGAAGGTGGAAAGATGAGGTCTCGTTGTGCCATCTCTTGGAAAGCGTTGACGTCATCCCAAGATGGGTGTGCACAGGTGTTGTGTATGCGATGTGCCACAGCCCCATGTCCCGTAATCGATCCTGCTCTATGTCACTGAGGTCTCACAAGTAACTGAGGATCTCCCATGACCTGTGCTCTCAGGAATATAGCTCCCTCGCTGCATCCTGCATCAAGAAGGGTTACCATGTTAAAATTTTTGAAAAATTTCATGTCGAGTGTCCAAAAAATCACTCCAGCATCACTATCTGTGAAGGCATCACAGTTTGAAATTTTTCAAATTGTGATGCTGGAGCACAAAATGCCGAAAGCACACCATCGCAATGCACTTTTCTACTGAGCGGCACAGTTTGGAAATATTCCTATTTGATGGAGCACTGTCACATCTCACTTTAAAAATGACCCTGCAGGCCATGACATCAATGTTGGAGTTTGGAATTTGTTTCCAAACTCCACCACCATGGCACAATTTGACACCGAGCAGCACAGTTTGATTTTTGAACAGTGCTCTATGGCGCTGCTGCAGAAGAACTAAGTTTAAAAGTAAAAAATAAGCACGAAAAATGAGAAATAAAGCTCAAGTAGGGATCACTTACCGGTGCCCCAATGTCGGGTGGCCGATGGTATGTCCAGACTCGATCAAAAATGTGCATCGAGAGCTTTCATTGCACCATATCATCAGGAGGTCAGAGCTCAAATCTCAGAATTGCTAGAGGTATGCGTGTGAAAATGAATTGAAAGTGACCCCTCCGGGCCTTTTTAACCTTGAAAATTAGGGTTTTTTGACCCTGTTTGACTATCCTGCTAGGGTTTTGAACCCTTGAACCCATTTTTGTCTATTTGAGGCCTATTTTACATCGTTTTATTGCGTTTAGACATGTTTTTGGCTTCCTGGAGTCTTTCTGGACCTATCAGACACCTTGTCCTCTTTTTTCACGAGATCACCCAAAAAACCAAAAATTTTGTCCAATCTCTCGAGGGGGCAGTATAGCGGCATGTTTTCTCTCACCGAGCAGGAATGGGGCAAGATTTTAAAAATGAAATTTTTTTGGCTTTGATTGATATTGTTTATTCTTTGAACCAACACAATGAGTGCATTGCTTCAAAGAGGGGAAAAATGTAGACACGTAAAATGTACTAATTGACATTGTGCATTTGATCCTAACCACTAACATCGTTTCATCCTAAATCATTCTTCGGTCTAACCATTTAATCAAATACCTTTATTTGATTAAATTCATCAATATTCCTCTCTTAATTAAATAAATCAGTTATCTAATTAAGTCACCTTTTCTTGATAATTAAATTGACCATATCTAATTATCTTATTTAATTAAATAATTAATTTTATTTGATTAAATCTCTGAAGTCTATCTATTAAATTAAATAAATTAAAACCTTATTTAGTTTAATCTATCATCTTTTTTAATTAAATAAATCAAAATCCTTATTTAATTAATTCCTTATCACATTTTCTCATATTTGATTTAGAAATAAATCCACAAATTTAAAGTCAAATGGAGGTCACATCATTAATCCCTTCATTAAATTAATTAGCTTGTAGTTAGTTTAATCTCTCTCCTCATGTCGCACATCCTCCATCTTTTGCCACTTGCACATAAAAATAGATTTAATTGATTTATTAAATTTCTATTTTCCTTCAACAAGGCATCTTTTAAGGAATATTCCCCAAGTTTGAATTCAAAATCCAAGTGGGATGAGTCCTTCCAACAAGGAATTTACTCTCTCTCTTACATGTCCTTTTCCTTGAGCCAAGTGGCATTCAATACATTCTTCCTTCCCTCTTGCATGTCATTTCAACAATTTCAAAATTCAAATATATACATTTATTGGCACAATCCTCAAAACTTGCACATCCTCCATCCACTCATAAGTTGACAAGTGGCACTTTCATTGAAGCGTTCTTAGTCCCACATTGCTCTATTTTGGACATTCATCCATCTTCTCATTCTATAAATAAGAGGCTAATTACCTCATTTCATCATCCACAATTTGAGTAAACTTACTATGCTCAAATCATTAGCAACTTTCATCCATCATTAGTGATTTCATAGCTAGGTTATGCAAATTTTTCTATTGGAGCACTCATCAAGCATCAAAAAAATGGATCACTCTTCATCACACATCAATCTTGCATCATAGGAATTTGGAAAGGGCCAATTTTCACATCAAATTGGCACCAATTCCCTCATGGGATCAAGAGTTTGTATTTTTTTTCAATAGGATTAGATTGCTTTATTGTTCTTTCATCTCATTCTTGCTTTATTTCTTATTTGAAACTTTGCTAATGGATTTCATGGGGAATCCTTGTTCTTGCTTGTATTTCATCTTCTAATGTGTTTGTTCATTGTTGTTTTGCAGGTATTAGGATTGGGGTTCGACACATATTATGCTAAGTGTATCTTCCATCCTATTGGACTTACCCCTTCTATGCTTCAAGATAATAGAGTAACTTTTTAATAACTTCACCCATTTCATATGTCTATGGTTCAACTTACCTTGATTATTAATGACTTGCAAGGCATGGTGGTCTATGTACAATATAAATTCCTTAGGCAATAGGTAATGTCTCCACTTCTTCAACGCTTGCGCAATAGCATATAATTATTGTTTATAGACTAAGTATTTCCTCTTTGCTTCATTTAAATTCTCACTAAAGTAGGAAATGGTTCTTCCTTCTTGAGTTAAAACTCATCTTCAATTGCACATCCACTATCATCATAGTCAACCTGAAATACTTTTCCAAAGTCTAGTAATGACAACACTAGTTGTTTTATCACCTTCTTCTTCAATATCTAAAAACTCTTCTAGAATAGATATGCACTAAAACTCTTTACTACCACCCTCCATTGTTTCCATGATAGGTGTACATATCCTAATAGAATTTCTTATGAACTGTAGTGTAGGAAAAAATATCCCTTTTTAAGACTTAACTTGGGAATGAATAATTAATAACAAAATGAGCTTAATGATGCCTTAATTTAGTGTTGTAATATGTATTTTACATACTCACATTAAGTTTAAGGTCCTATTTATTAAAATGGACTTAATTGTTCCTTATTTTTGGTGTTGTAAGGTGTGCCTTTACACTTTCACACTAACCTAGGGATTCGTTAATTGATTGAGGTTAGTTTTCCTTAATTGGCCCCTTTAATTCAAATCCAATCCTAATTAATTGCAATTTCTAAAGGAGAAACCCCAAAATTCATTAATGATATAACATAACACTCATCCTTGAAGAATGTGTTTCCTAGGTAAGTGAACTTGGACCCATTTTCCATAGGGAAAATGGGTCCTCACTTAGACCTAGGACCCTAATTTAAAATATGTTTTTGGTATTTTTTCAATGATTTCAATTGTGTATTCATATGTCGGCTTGTGATATTTGAATTTTGGGAATTAATGTTAAGATATGTATAAATAAGAGGTCATTTCACTATGTTTCACCTAGAAAGCTTGATTCAAGCATCCTAAGATTTCACAAGAGCATTTCAAGGCATTCAAGGGCATAATTATAGAAGAATTATTGTAGCAATCAAGATTCCATTATCATTCCAAAGTCTTCTTGCATCATGCATGTTGTTTGAGCTAATGTGGTGATGTAGAGTTCAAGATCCATTCTATTATTCAAAGAAATTGTTTCAAATCAAGTTTCATGATCAAGATCCACATCCATTGAAGCTAATTCATGCAAGTTACAGATCTACAATCCAAGGTTCAAATAAAGGTTTGGTGAGTTGTGACATTGCTTGTTCATTCATCATTCCTTTATGTTATATGATTTCATTTCACAGTTTAATTACCAAAATTGGGTTTGACGAAGGAAAACCCCCATCAACCTAACAAACAACATTTTTCTCTTTTTGATGTGTGATTGCACATTTTAGGTGAACGATCCTTTGAAGAGAAAAATTGAAGAAAGTTGCAAAGTTGTCAAAGTTACAAGGAAAGTTATCATTTCAAGGAAACTCTTCTACAAGATTTATTTTTGGTTGTCTAGCAGTGAGAATCGAGAATCTAGGAGTGTAGACACAACAAAAGAGAACCCAAAAATGAATTTTGTAGAGCCCTAGCCAGGACCCATTTTCCATAGGGTGAATGAGTCCTTAGTGAGCTTCAAAAAGTGACTTTTGGTGACTAGTACACATTAATTTCCTCTTTCTGTATCTGCATTTTGATTGATGTTTCCATCAATTTTGAGTACAGTATCTATTGCATTTGCATTTTATGGCTTGCATTTTGGAGTTAATTTGATGGTTTTAATATTTCTCCCCAAAGTGCTATTTGACTCACACTCCCATCCTTGCATAAAGGATAAATTTGTTGATTCATACCTTGATTTTACTCACCTTTTTTTGTTAGTCATCTCATTGTTTGGATCTCATTTCTTGAGTGAAATGGAGGAAAATAGGGTTATTTTCTTACCATATTTAGTTCACTCCACATTTAAGTTTGTAGCTCCTCCTAATCAAAACTTGCAAATCTTTACCAATTCCATGCCAAAACACACTATTTCATTTGTCAAAGCTAGTAAAACAAACAATAATGTGATGAATATTGACACAAATGACGAAAACATAAAAGATGACAATGAGCAGGAAATGGAAAAAGTAGTGGCATTTAAAGAAGCTAAACCTCATAAGGGCCAAACCAAAATGCCCCTTGATATTTCTTTCTCACAAAATGACATAATCAATGGTCCTCTTTACATAGCTAATTGATCCCAATGGGATCAATGACAAGCCTACCAATGGGATATTAATTGATCCCGTCTATGTAGAGAACGTGATCACTAAATAATTCTTATTTGTGCATGAACTCTATCAAGATACATGAAACATTGAAAGCATGGATCAAAATGCATAATGTTTTTACTTTCCCTATGGTTGGCTCGATAAATCTCCCTCCAAAGGTTGGTCCTAAAATAGTAAATGTCTCATTCACCATCAGCCCGACATTGGATCAATTTTTTGTGAAGTTAAGTTATCCATGGATTTGCTCCATGAATATCATCCCATTGGTTGTGCATAAATGTTTAAAGTTTCCCTATGGAAATGAGATCTTTACTGTGCACCATAGTGGCTTTAATCTTGTGTCTTCCCATGGGAACTTTTCATTGAATTTCTTTTGGCCTGAGCCTATTAAAATTATTAGACCTCATGAGAACTTCTTTTTCAAATCATATCAAAAGTTTAAGGAAAATGACATAGCAAAATTATCCTTTAGAAATATGCCTCAACCCGTGATTGAGCCACCTATCCTTGACAAAACCATGATTGAACAAAAATCCCTTCCAACTAACAAAAAATAGCCTATTACAAATCCTTCACCGATTTCATATAAGAGACCACAAGACAATCGAATAAATCCCATTGTGCCTCCTATATTTAAAAAAGTTTACAAAGCCAAAGAGAAAGTGGTTGAACAACCTCCCATGTTTCCTTCCATTCCTCCCCTAAGGAAAGAAAAGAAACCTATAGTTGACAAACCTTCTCCTACACAATCACAAATTGAAAAAAAAAAAGGAAAAGGAACTGAAATTCTAGAGAGCATAAGCGTAGACGTAGTGTTATTGCTTGTATGTTACAAACTAAAGAAAAAAAGAGCAACATAGAAAATAAAAATCCAAAATTTCCTAAAGCAATGCATGATAATTCTATACCTTTTCCACAACGTAAACAACACCAAACTCCTATGGACATTATCATTCGACCTCTTGTTGTGATTAATTTAGATGATGATAATGACATTACAAAGATTGATGAACAAGTGCATAATGAGTTGAATTCATTGTTCTCCTCTTCCATGAGCTTAAATGATGTTTCTACTAATAAGAGTGTTGAACTTGGTGTGTTATCTAGTTCAACACTTGATGTTTCCCCTTTGGCTACTTTTCCACCTTTCATATATACTGACCGAGATTGGGATCTGGACAGCCTGCTATAGGTTGACTCACATGTTCCTTACCAGTATTTTGTTTTGTTTTATTTTTCATGTTTCTTTGTGTGATTGCATGTGCATAATGTGATCCCCCTTACTATTGTGTTTGATGTATCTCTCTCTTTTTGTGCATTCATCTATTACCTACATTCTTCTATATGTCATAAAAATTTGTCCTTTTTTGTTATTCTTATGTTTTCCTTTTGGGGATGATACAAGGCGTTGAGACATTTAGGTCTCTTCCATGTTGACCTGAAATATTTTCTTTGTTTCCACTCTCTATGTGTCATTCTTCTTGTTCTACACATATTTAGGGAATGATGATGTTTCTGAG
The DNA here is from genome assembly GCA_007258455.2 of Sequoia sempervirens. Lineage (NCBI taxonomy): Eukaryota > Viridiplantae > Streptophyta > Pinopsida > Cupressales > Cupressaceae > Sequoia > Sequoia sempervirens. The sequence goes on from VDFB02281492.1 coordinate 120,568,023, forward strand.
CTCTATAACAATATTTTAGCAAATATATAGTGGCCCCAAATTTTTATATCCCTTATGTATTTTTTGGGGGAAACCCCTCCTTTCTTTTTCATGGCATAGCTTCATTTCGGAAACATATGACTTGGCATAGGGCTTTCCTATTAAGCTTTCATGTCTGAAGATTGAACATTGGCTACTTTAAAGCAATTTCTCATAGCTATGGTGTTAGCAACCACTTTAAAGTGGGGGAATACATTGACAATATCTTTCGACATTTCTCATGTTTCATGGTGTGGTTTTCTTTATTTTTGTGATGCATCCTTTTCTTGGTGTTGTTGTTAAGTTTGATGTCCTCCAAGAGTGTGATATTTCATAGTGTATGACTTTCCTCTTAGTGGTGATGTGATGCACTACATGTGTGAATCTTTTACTCTTGACTTGGTCTCTCTTGGAGACATTAGGCATGATGTTCCCTACGAAGAAGACCTTACATGAACTAAGCAAAATCCCTTTGAACAAAAAAAAATTTACCAACATTATTTTTTATAAGTGTTTAGCATAACACAAATTTTTAACCTTATAAAGCTCTAAACCCTAAATTCAAGGCCACCTAGCATAACACACCTTGCTTGCCTATAGAGCCTTGCCTTGTTCATAGGTTCTTAGCATAACACGGTTTGTTAAGCCCTATGGAGCTTAAAAGTTTATCTTGTGGTGCCTTATTGAAGTTGTCAGGAGGATTGCTTTGATATGGTATGGGAGCCTTATATGATTCTCTCTCTATTTTCAATTTTCTTTGGAAGACTCCACCTAGTGGACAGCTTGAAGTCTGACTGAATTTCTCAAGTGAACACATGACAAAAGCTTTTATCGCCGGGCCTAGGCTTGATCTTCCTTGTCTTTGATGTTGTATGATTGTGTATCTTTTTCATTGTTGCATACATAAGTTTCTTGAATGTCTACTTCAGTGTGAGTTTGACATGGGGTCATACTCTCACTAAAGTGAGGGAAAAATGTAGTAATAGAAAAAGTATCTCTTTTTCCACACTTAATTTGGAAATTAGTATTACAATGAACTAAATTATGCCTTAATTTAGTGTTTTAATATGTATTTTTACATATTCACATTAAGTTTAGGAACCCATTTGTTAAAATGGACTTATTATGCCTTATTTTTTATGTTGTAAGGTGTACCATTATACTTTCACACTAACCTAGGGATTTATTAATTAATCGAGGTTAATTATGCCTTAATTGGCCCCTTTAATTCACATCCAAGTGTAATTAATTACAATTTTTGAAGGAGAAAATCTGACATTCATTAATGATATAAAATAACACTCATCCTTGAAGAATGCATGTCCTAGGTAAGTGACTCAGACCCATTCACCATAGGGCAGGGTCCCTCACTCTAGACCTAGGGACCCCTAATTTCAAAATATTATTTTGGTGATTTTCAAAAATTTCAAATGTGTATTCACATGTTGGCTTGTGTTATTTGAATTTTGGGAATTTATACTAACATATGTATAAATAAGAGGTCATTTCACCATGTTTCACCTAGCAAGTTTGATCTAAGCATTCCAAGATTTCACAAGAGAATTCCAAGAGTAATTCAAGAGAATTTTTGAGGCATTCAAGGGTATATTTATTGAATATTATTGTAGCAATCAAGATTCCATTATCATGTGAAAGTCTTCTTGCATCATGCATGTTATTCGAGCTAATATGTTGATGTATTGTTCAAGATCCATTCAAGTATTCAAAGGAATTGTTTCAAATCAAGTTTAATGATCAAAGATCCACATTCATCGGGGCTTTCAATTCACCAAGTTGGGTGCATCTAGAATCCAAGGTTCAACAAAGAAGTTGTTTGGTGATAGGACATTGCTTGTTCTGTCTATCATCTTCTTCATTCCTATTTGATTTCATTTCAAGGTTTAATATCAAATGGGGTTTGACCTCAAGGCAAACCCCATTCACCTAACAAACAACATTTTTCTCTTTGATGTGTGATTATAGATTTTAGGTGAAAGATCCTTTGAAGAGAAAAATTGAAGAAAGTTGCAAAGTTATCAAAGTTACAAGGAAAGTTTTCATTTCACATAAACTCTTTTATAGGATTTATTTTTTATTGTCTGACAGTGAGAATTGGGAATCTGGGAGGGCAAACATAACAGAAGAGAACCCAAAAAGGATTTTTGCAGAGCCCTAGCCAGAACCCACTCGTCATAGGGCGAATTATTCCTCAATGAGATTCAAAAAGTGACTTTTGGTGACTGGTACACATTATTTTCCTCTTTCTAGATCTTCCTTTTGATTATTGTTTCCATCAGTTTGAGTACAGTCTTTTATTTGCATTTTATAGCTTGCATTTTGGAGTTTACTTGATAGTTTTAATCTTTCCCCCCAAAGTGCAATTTGACTCACACCCTCATCCTTGCATAAAGGATAAATTTGTTTATTCATACCTTGATTTGACTCACCTTTTGGTTGTTAGTCATATCATTGTTTGGATCTCATTTCTTGAGTGAAATAGAGGAAAATAGGGTTATTTTCTTACCATATTTGGTTCACTTTGCATTTAACCACCATTTTTTTTGTTGTTTCATGAACTTCTTGTAGAATCTCACCAATCCATGTTAACTTTTGGCTTCAAACATGCTCTTAGGTGAAGTCCAATTATGTATTAACTTAAACTTATCTAGGTCCATCTTTAACCCTTCTTTAGACACTAAAAAACTAATTAAACTAACTTCCTTATCATAAAAATATACTTTTTCAAGTTTACCAACAATTTTTTTGTTTTAACCTCTACAAGATTACCCTAAGATGCAACGAGTGTTCTTATTTTTTAGTAAAAATTAAGATATCATCCAAGTAAAAAAAAATATTAGGAAAGGATTCAATACCTCATTCATTAGTCTCATGAAGGTTTTGGGTGCATTTTCAACCCAAAAGGGGTCACTATCCACTCATATAACCCATTCTTGATCTTGAACGTTATCTTCTATTTGTATCCTTCCCTAATTTAGATTTGGTGATGAAACAAAGAAAAATAGGTGAATTGGGTTAGGAGTAAAATGGGTTCACCAAAATGAAATGATGACTTAACACACCTATTATTCCTTTAGTTTCATTAGGAAAAAGGAGATCTCTCCCAAGGATATAATTGACTTTCAACCTTGAGGTGAGTTAACTCTATGGGGATAGGGGATCTCTGATTTTTCCTTATGACAGAAAATGACTGAAATGCACTTTTGGGAGATGAAAATGAAATTCCTAATGAACTCAATTATGTGATGGAAATACTTGAAATTTTAAAATAAAGGATAGCACAAACAAAAAATACAACTTTCAGGTAGATCTGAGAAGGGCAGAATGATGTGTACCTATCACCAAAATTTGTTATTGAGTGTCCTGCCAAGATAGATTTTCCCTAGGGTGAATGGGTCTCTGTACAGGGATCCAAAATATGATTTCACAATCCTCTGTTCTCGGATCTCCACTCTTGATTCCTTTAGATTCCACTATTGGAAAGTCAAAAATAAATTTTGTAGGTGAGTTTCTATGGCTTGATAGCTTTGATGAAAACTTTGAAAACTTTGTAAAATTACTCTTTTGATCTGATTTCAGTTCTTCTTCACCTGCAAATCTACACACACAAAGAGAGGTAAAATAGGGGTTTTCCTTGGTCAAACCCTAGTTTGGTAATTAAACTTTGATGACAAAAGATAATGATAAACGATAAGGATTGATGAATGAAAAAATCTATGTCACAACTCACCAAACCCTTAATGGCTACCCTTAGAGGACTAAAGTCTAACACATCTCTCTAAGGATAGGATCTTGCATGAATGGCTTGAATAATTGCTTGATTTTATGCTTGAATGCTTGAAACATACATCATGATGTTAGCTCCAAAACATAATATGAACACATATAACTTTGAAATGATGATATGATCTTGATTGTTGTTGTAGATGCTTGATAAATTCTCTTCAATGCTCTTGACAATATTTTTTTCTCTAGGAATGCTTGCATAAAAGTCTTAGAATTTGATTTTAAAAAATGACTATGTATTTATAAGTGTTTATCTAATTTCCTAGAAATTAGATTTCATAAGCTCATATTTGAAACTTGAATTTGAACCATTAAAATACTGCCAAAAATGTATTATAAATTAGGTCTTCAAACTTAATGAGGACCCATTCACCCTTGGGTGAATGGGTCCTAAGACCTAAATCTAGGACACAATTTCCAAGGTGTTTAAAATAATGTTATCATTTGTTTAATGGCAGTTCCCCTTTCAGAAAATGGGAATAATAAGGCTTAGGAATGCATAATTTAGGAAATTAGAAGCTTAATTATGTCCAATTAATTAAGGGGATGCAAACATAGTGCGAAAATGTAAAGGAGTACATTTTTCTACACTACATTTAGCCCCCACTTTAGTGAGAGTATTGGCCCTACACTCAAAGTCACTCTAAATTAGACAAATAAGTCAAGACAGGTCTAATTGTACACTTTTTAGAAAGATGAGATAACAAAGATCAAGGAGGATGATCAAGCCCCCAAGATCAAATATCCCATGGAAAACCAACAAAGGAACAAAGAGACATATGAATGTAGCAGCAACACAAGATGCAACATCATATAATGTCAAAATTAATGCAAAGATAAAAAAAAAAAAATAGATCAAGCCTCAGCTATTTGTCCAAATGATATTGATCAAGCCTAGGTTATTTGTCCAAAAATACACTCACATGGCACCACAAGCAAGAAATTTGTGTTATGTTAGTTGGCCATGAAAAATATGCTCACAAAGGCTAGTGCGGTCTGATATACACTATATGAGAAACACACTATGGTTTGGTGTAGTCTGATATACACCAGGTGTGTACCCATAACCATACCGAAGTTATACTCCCTGATAAATTTGATAAGGTGCCACATACGAAAATCACAAGGCTAGCAAGCTATGTTATGCTAGACACTCATGAAACAAAGGCACCACCAAGCAAGTTGTATTATTCTTAGTGGCCAAAAAAATTGCTTTAAGATAGTCAAAGGGGTTTTTCTTAGTTCATGAAAGGTCTCGCTTTAGGGAACGTCATGCTCAGTTTCACTATCAAGAGAGGACTAGTTGAGAGATAAAAGATTTGCACCTTAGGGAATGCAAGCCATAGCATTACCACTAAGAGGAATGCCATATGTCAAGAAAGGTCATGCTCTTGAAGGAAATCAATCCCAATGTAACCAATGAGAAGACACATCACATGAAATAAGAAGACCACGCTTTGAATGAGAGGTCACAACATCAAGCAAGCAACAAGTGGGAGGCATAATGCCCCCCACTTTAAAGAAATTGCTAAACACCATGCTATGAGAAATTAATTTAAAGTATAATATGATAAAAGCCAATAGATGAAAGAGACATGAAAGCTTGTTTGGAAAGCCCTATTCCAAACATATGTTTCCAAATAAAGATATGTCATAGAAAAAGGAGGTTTTCCCCCACATGCAATCCTAAGATACCAAATAAGGGATCCATGGATTCAGGGTCAGCGTATGTCTTTGCTACAGTGATATACTTGATCCTGAAATTGTCATCATTCCCCAAATAACTCATGGACCAACAAGCACAAAGGAAGAATGGCACATAGAGAGAAAAAACAAGGGTAAATCCTTTTGGGTCAACATGGAAGAGGCCTAAATGTCTCAATTCTTTGCATCATCC
>VDFB02281492.1:120573841-120766580 GCA_007258455.2 Sequoia sempervirens
AAAACTCAAGCTACAGGAAGAGATCAATAAGAAAAATGAAGAATTGAGGAGAAGAATGCAAAGATTATTGCATTAAAGGATAAGGTAGACAATGTGGTGGCTCTAGTACCACAAGTTATGGAATGCAGAACTCCCCCAAGGGTATATGCATTGCATTTAAAGGAGCTTCATCTTTATTTCAAGTTTTCAAGGGTCATTTCTCATCTAAGCCTTTCCATTGAAACCCCACAAGAATTTTTCCAAGCTTACCAATCCTCTCCTCTTGAAGTTAAAAATTTATTGTGTGAATTGTATTTGCATAACTATGTTATTCCCAATGACCATGGATGGAATCCATTGTTGGACATTGGGGATATTCACTTGAGGGAATTAATGTCATGGATTCAAAATGAAATCAGCTAGGGGCAACAATTCAAAATATATAGAGAAAGAGAACTCCATACCCCCTATCTCTAAGAGCTAAATCAAGCAATCCTGTAGATATCTACTACACATGGAAAAAAATTCTCTATAATCCAGAGTACAAAAAGAGGATCATACCTTCTAGGGAGGAAGCATGCCTAGAATATGAGCAGGTAGCTACCACTAGAGGAAAGATAGTATTGGGATATATATCACAGAGATGGAATAATATTCTAGATCAGTTAAAATAGGCTGAACCCCATTCCCTACAAAATTATTATGCAGCTTGTGAATGGAGCATAAGGTATATACATCTTGGTAGGATGAAGCAACACTATTAGCTCCCATTGATATTTCAAAAACCTATTCTGTTGTGGCCAGTACCAAACTACAAAACCTAGTAGTATGATGTAGATATAGAGAGGCTAAGGTGGGGTAGACTGGAAAGCAAGCAAGGGTTCTATTGGGATCCAAATTCAAATACTACAGAGACTGATCAAGGGAAGCTAACAATTGGTGATTTCAAGGCTTTGATAAGGAAAAGGAATTGAGTTTCCTTTGCTAGAGAACCAATAGATTATTAGGTTGGGGGGAGATGATGAGTCCAAATAATGACTCATTTTTTATAGGTTTTATCATATATTTTTTGTTGTTACCATGGGATTTTAGCACCTGGTTATTGATACTCTCTATTTTATTTCCCTAAATCTATGACCTTTGGGCATGAACTTATCCCTATGACTTTTGATAGTATTATCCTACTATGTGATATATCTATATTAATTTATATGTGATTGAATGAATGTTATTCTAAGGCGATTATGGATATACAATTTTTTTGTGCATGCTAATGTCAATATGCAGGTTCACATTAAGATGCAGATATAAATGAAGCTTGCAAGGTGGAAGAAGTTCATGCCAGCTAGCCATTTGCTAGAGAATTCAAAGAGATGGACATTTAAGAGGTCAATGGAGGGTAACTTTGAATGGAGGGAAGCTTCCAATGGAAGGAAACTCCCAGCTCGTGTGGAAGTTGTATATTATCTTTAAATGACCATGTCTATTAGTTGAGTAGATTTAGGAGGTGTTGCTATGCTGGATCGTCATTGAGGCAAGACTGGTTTGACTAAAGTCTTTTTCATGCATAACTTCCTTCCTCTTTTTCATGCTTTCAATAAATAGTGTCCTCCTATTTTGATGGAGTGAACTACCCAGTTAGTTAGGGTTAGTTAGAAGATTTCCTTCTATAAATAATAATGTTGGATATTTTGATATTGTACTTGCATTTTTAGTTTCAAGGAATATAGTCATGTTACTATTATGATGTACCAATGTTCTCAATGAATAAAATGATACTTTGATTTGTTGCATCTGAGTTAGCTTAGATAAGACTCATTCAAGGGGGTCCACTTGATGAGAATTTCATCCATTTAGTTTAGTTGTTACTTCTCTATTTACTAATTAGTTACAATCTTAGTAGTTGTCTATTCTTACAGCCATTGGAACTTTGTTCTATGTCTGTTCCTGTAGCCAAGGTGGACAAAGTAACTTTCTGTCTATTTCCTAAGATTTCTATTTTTTTCATTCATTCTAGTTCAGTTTAGTTGTTGATTCATGCTCAATAATTATGCTAATTCCTTTCAAGCATTTTACTTTCAGTACATTTTCCTTTCTAGTTATAGGATAAGGATGACTATAGTTGAGTCCTAGTGCATAGACAGTGCTGATCCATTTCAAGTTCATGTCCCTAGGTTGACAATGAAATGAACCTTCATGATGAGCAAGATCTAACTACTTAGTGTAGATATCTAATATCTAAGTTATAGCTTTAAGGGCTTAGTTATTGAACCATTAGAGGAGGCCAACACTTCCCATGGATTGCATGATATTGTAGTCCAATTTAGCTAGATTTAGAATATCTTTATTACCAGCAATCTTGAAAATCAGAGGTAGAAGGTGTAACTTTCGATAAAATAACAAGCCCCCTAGAAGAAAGGGAAAAAGAAAAAAATTATTGAAGGGTAATGCCATTACTCGGTCCAATATTTTTTTCACTATATATTTCCATGTAATTCCTTGCTTCGACTCGAGGTAGATTTGTGTGTCAGCCGTACTCCATGTTGTTCTTTATTTGTGTGTTCAAATTTTTGGGTAAGACTTAAATGAAAAATTTCTCCATGGTACGGGTAGATTTAAAACTAGAGCTTCTAGCCAACATCACCTCTTGTGAAAGAGTGGAACTGATATCAGTCTTTTGTAAAGCTTGATATAAACATTTTGTTGCAAAAAATTTAGTCTCGTCCATAACATTCTCATCTAGAAAAGCAATTAACGAAGCTCTATATAGATTTAGAATACTTTTTATCTTCTGTTCCCATGATTGAGTTGATGGACACAAGAATTATCCATCATTTCCTTTGAATTGTCTTAAAACATCTACAAATATATCAAACAATATAAATGATAAAATATATCAAAATCAAACATCTATTGGTTTTTAAATTATTGTAGACATATGCAATAAAAAGGAAACAATAGGAATGGGCAGAAGAGTATAAACAATAAAGAGATAGCCACACATTCCAGCACCTGGAGGAACTAGGTATCTATTCGGTCAAAGGATTGAAAGTCCCAAGGTTACAGTATTGAGATCTCTAAGGCATTCACTCCAATATTTTCTAAAAAATTATTGTATTTACATAACAATCATATAAATTTTAACATTTTGGAAAGAAAAAAACAAATATATTGTCAAATGTTTTTGAATGAGAATTATAAAATTAATATAATGTTTTGATAAGAGGCATTTTTTACTGAGTGTCAAATTGTGATATTGCTATGGGAATTCAACTATACAATTTCATGAGAAAAACTCATTGATCCATGTTTCATGACTAACGATTTAGAAGAACACATATCTCATTATAATGAATGATCCACTTGAAATAATATATTTTTATTATAAGTTTTTTTGCAAAACTATAAACATAATCAAGTGCTTCTTTTATTTCATTTTAGAAATGTCAGTCTATTGCAAGGTGTTAAACCTTATCCACCATGACAAGCCACTCAAAAGAATTATCTACAAAAGATTTACCACTTTTTGTTGTAGGAATTACATTGAACATGTTCTTGATCTCTCCAGTAAGCCTCTTAGCATGCTCCATATAATGAGAATCCTATAAAATTACAACATTCTCGTCACATGATCATGTTAAAAACTATAAAAAGAAGAAAAAAATGTAAAAATGACATAAAATGAAATTTGCTTGCCTCATAAGGATGTTCTTGGATAGATTTTATAAAATCATCATCCCAAAAGTTGGTATGATGGTTGCCTATGCACTTGATCATACTTTCAATAGTGGTGGTCGAAGCCTTATTAATGAAGGCATTAGTCGCCTCCTTCTCAAGCTTGGAAATTCTTTATTGAAAATCTTGACATGATGGTAGGGTGTAGATTTCAAGGATGAGCTAAAAATATAGGGGGAAACACAGAAAATAGCCATTGAAAGAATTGTACACCGCTAAAGAGCCTTTGATGGCCTTTTATAACAAGAGTTGATGGACTTTGTGACAAATTTTCAACTCTTACTACACTTTTAATCTAAGGCTCTGGTGTCATTACTAAATATATGTTCAACTACCTTTTCTATTTATCCTTGAGCTTCCATTATTAGGAAAAAATTAAGTCTACCTTCACCCACAATTGACAACACACGCATATAAATACAACTATAGTATCAATTGAAAGAGTTATTTTTTAATAATTTAAAAATTTAATAAATTGAATTTAGTAATTTAAGTTTTTTAAAAATATCATTTATAATGTGTGATTTTGGATTAAATTGTGTATATATTTTTTTGGTCTTCTTTCTGATGATGGATCATTGAGTGTGATTTGAAATGTCGATTAAAAAAATCATACACAGATTAATCTAGAAACACATCTTACATTCTTCATGGACTATGGAAAGCTTATTCCTAATATCATTTATATTGATTGTATGGATTTCTTAAAAAATTCCTTTGTTACAAATAAAGGTGGGTTGAGAAAGTTAAGTTGCATCATTTATGACATGTGTAATTTTTAGCACCTAGAAATTTCCTTCATTTCTAGTGCTTGATGATCTTTCACTTGACAATAGAACCTTGATTTTAGAACCCATGACAAACTTCAACCTTAATTTTCCACCATTAAAATTTATCAATCTATGATTCATCATGAAAATATGGTGGGTATAAGTTTTTTGATAAACCATTAAGAGTGTGCACACCCATTTTCATGGTTTTTGGGTGAATTATGATAACGATTTTAATGTGTTGTTGCTTTTGAGTGGGTCCGTAACATCCCATAAAAAAGTTTGATTTTCTCCATTCTGACAACAACCTAATTGTTCAACTTTCATAAATGGCCTCTAGTTCGAGTTTCATGATGATCAATTTTTTTTCAAAATTAGAAAAAAATTGTTGTTAAACTGGTTGTTGGAAGATCTAGTTTACAAAGGAAGTCTCAAAAATTGATTTTTTGTGCATGTGTAAATGAAACAATAGGGATATAAATAATAAATCATGACCCCCTACAAGTTTCTACAGGTCTTGGAGGTCATTTTCTCCTGTGACATTGATACTATCATTTGACTATTGAACACTTGAAATACTGAGGGGGGGGGGGGTGAATCAATATTCTCTTAAACCATTCAAACATTAAACATCCAATTACCAAAACATATTCAACTCAAGTAAGTCCAAAGAAAGCATGAAACATCAAAAAAATCACATAACACATGAACACCAAAATTTTAATATGGAAAACCCAAAATGGGAAAAACCACGGTGAGGATTAGCTCACAATATATTATAACCAATTATATTATATTTATAGAAGTGCTCACTATAGGTGGAATCACTGTCCAAGTGGAAACACTGTCCATAGAGAAAAAGATAAAAGAGAGATGGTGGCTCACAAGCTATTTTGAACTATTACAATTGCATCTTTCATATGCATGAAATACAGTTCCAATGAAGCTCAATAAACTAATTTTACACACTTCATTCGATTTAGATTTAACACTCTAACTTTATCTACATTCACATCACTTTAATCTTCTACTTAACATTCACAACTTAGCTTCCACTACTCTAATAATATTTGAATGTAGAATCTTTGCATCACACATCATATATTCATATCATACATCAAAATACCAAAAAATATCTAATATATGTATTCGCATCAATTCTAACATCAATAATGTTGGCCTAATTGGATGTAATACCCAAAATATGATTTTTTGGCTCCAAAACTTTCATACATATCTCATTCCAAGATTCAAAACTTAAGAAAAATTAAAATCATTTAGCATGGACCTATATTAGATCCCACATAATACTGCAATACTTATTTAGCCTTTGCATACCTTCAAACATATTAGGTCAGGAACGTTGGTAACCTAATAACAAAATTCTTCAATTGTATATCCATATCTCGACACATGGCCCTCAAAATTCAATGCCAATTGGAATTAATATTCTATTTCCATCTAGCAACTTATCTTCAAAAGTGAAAAGTCAAAAAATCATTGGCGGACATGTGCATAATATCCCATACAATTGTACTATATAGAAAATAATTGTAATTTCCAGGCCAAACTTCTGTAACTCATATCTCTCAAACCACTTGTCAAAACATAATGAAATATTGGAATCAAATACATCTAACATCCACCAAAATTATGTTAGAAGCAAAAAGTAAAACCTTTATTGCGGAGTGGTGTGGATCCAAAAAAAATCATGTTATAACATTGTATAAGCATAATTGACAGTCAATTTCCAACACAATTGATATTTTCAGATCAAACCATTATGTAAAAATATCTTCCTCAACAACTCAAAAACCTATTAGAACTGATCAAAATGGTCTACAACCAAAATATTCACATAAGTTACAATGTTGACATCAATGAAAACACTACAACACATCGTTATATACCTTCCATTCTCATATTTCCAAACAACATCATCAATGAAATTATTCAACACTCCACAAAATTACAACAATCTCACCCTTCGTCATTGATGGCAACATACCAAAATCTCCAAAACATTCTCTAAAATATTCTCCCCCTTTTAAATCAAGGGAAAAGGGCACCTTTACAACAATTATGATTTTCATTGAAAAATCCCTCTAAGAAATGTAAGAATATGTACAAACTAAAAAGATGGATTGACTCCCCCTAAGTCATGTACTAGAGAAAAAACCCTAAAATTGTACTTGGAAATAACACTATAAAGTCCACATATATGTACAAGGAATCTAAACTAAAATACTAGAAATGCATAAAGAGATAAGAAATAATTCAACCAAGGTGGTTGACACCTACAACTTCTTCAAATGGTCTTGCCAAGCTTTCCTTCCATCTTCCCATTCTCTTTTAGCTTCCAAACGCAATCTACACTGCATTTCAAACTCCAACAATAACTCTTCTCCCTCTTCCAGAGTGCTAGGTACTAGATTCATCTTTTTGGTTTTTTCTGCACTCAAAATAACTTTTGAAACAAGTATAAATTTGGGAATTGACCATATCCCTAATTTCTCCAAACTGCAGGATGTTGTGCTCTTTTTGTGCTTGCAATTGAAAGAATTTCTTATGCATATCCTCTATTATACTACTTGTCTCTCAAGTTAGATCAACCACCAGATCATAAGCACTTGAGGAAATATTGATTTGAAACTCAATAGATTCCATCTCCTTCCTTATGCTCTATGTGGCTCCAAGCCAGTTCATACCATATTGATATAGAGCCTTCTCCTCATCAATGCACCCTTCAACATATTTCATCAAATTTGAAAACTTTTTATTTGCAATAGCACATTTCTCAATATTTTCTAACATTCTCTTGTCATTTATCCTTTTCTCAATCTATTTTTTTGATTCTTCTTTCAATCTAAAGGTATATACTTTAAATGAATCAATTAGCATTTTGAGATTTTCCATACCAAATAGTGATGTGTCAACATTTGCACCAAGTATGGTCTCTTGAAGTTCTTTTACTGCTTCCTCCACTAGTTCTCCATTTCTCTAGTGTGTTTCAATAATTTATTTCCTTGTAGATGCATGAAACACATCTCATAGTTGTAGCTTGTGGAGGAGAGAGATCTTATCTAGATCCACACTGCCTTGTTATATTGGAAATTACAACAGTTTTGAAGAAAAAATAGGTTGGAACTTGGGCTGCATACTCAAAATATTCTTTAGGGAATCTTTGAAGGATCTAGAGGACTCACCATAAACCTTTGTTGTCTTTGCAACCTTTCCCTTTGATTCCTTCTCTTCAGTATTACTGGAGTCTATCATTTTTTTTGTTTCTATCTTTGTCTCACTAGATGCATCCTTATACTTATCTTCATCTTCTTCTTCATGTTCTTCAAAATTATCTTTAGAAATATCACAATGACAGTAGCAAGAGCATCATCTTGTGCATTCCCATCTCGAAGTCCAATCATATGGTATCTGATCTAATGGGTAATAGGTCTACCTCTAAGCCATGTCACACTCTAAGTTTCAAGTAGTTACCTTAGAAAATAGAAAAGCAAACATACCACCAAAGTCCCATACTTGAATACATATTTCTTTTCCTTAATTTTCTTTAAATTCTTTATCAACTGTTTCCTAAGAAAATCACAAAGATCATAGTCTACACAATTTTCAACCATCTCATATGCCACATTGATTATAGTGGCAGATACTAAATTGTACATGTTTGTGAAGTAAATTTTATAGCCAATCATCATTGTTGCATATCTTATAGTTGGATTTCTAATGGGAAATCTCACTACTAGAGCTATTTTTTCATATGTAGCACCTGTCTTCTCCATAACCACTTCATTATTAATAGATTTCAACATAGGAACTAGTTTGGTGGAGCATAGACCAGTAACCTCTCTTATCACTTCCTTAGTTATCAACCTAGGCATATCAATCCACTCTCTAGTCTTTAACAAAACCCTTATCAAATAATCTTCTTCAAAAATGAATGAATGTGCAAAATGAACTTCCATTGCCCTTTTATATTTTCATGCTCAATTTGCATTTGATTTACATTTCATTTCACTTACTTTTCTCACCTTATAAAATATTTTAATATTTAATTTAATTGGGCACAATGCTTTATAAAATAAAGTATTATTTTAAATCATTTAAATCCCTTTTTAATAGAGTCTTTATCTCTCTTTTAAATTGGCACTTAAAATATCACTTGTATCCTTTTAAATATAAATTCCCCTTTTAATATATTTTAATAAAACATAAAGTTAAATTATTTAATTTAACTTTATTAATATTAAATGCATAGGACCATTATTAACCAATATAACTCTAGGATGTAATTATGCCACCATGCCAAATTGTACCATAGAAAATGGATCTTTGACATTTTCATGGTCATTTAGGTCCTTTTCCTATGATGCTTGACCTATTTTGCTTAGATTTAATGTTGCAATGTAACTTATACATTCACATTAGATCCTGAATATTCAAATTATGATGTCTTGTGAAGGTGTTGTGAAGTGTTGTAACACATTTCTACACTTTTCTAGACTCTTATCATAATTAATCTAAATATTCCCTTTTTATCCCTTATCCAGCCTTACTCTAAAGTGTTGTAAATTCTTGTAACAAGCTTTCATGCTTTTCTAGGCTTGTCATCAATAATTACACCTTTCTTATGCTTTATTTGGCCCCTTTATGCACTTATAGGCCTTAATTAAGTGTGTTTTTTAATACAAACCCGAAAAACATCATTAAATTCAATATAATTCCCAACACCCACTTGCAAGCCTTGAGTGGGATCCATTTGCCATGGGTAGCGAATGAGTCCCTCTTGACACAAAATTCAAAATAAATTCAAATTTCTTTCGGGTTTTTATTCATTAAGACCTTATGTTGGCCTATGATGTATTTTTGGGTAATTAGGGCTTAAGTGTGTATAAATAAGTGTTTTTCTATCCATTTTAACCTCCATTCATCCCATTCATTCAAGAATTCATTCATCAATTCAATCATCCATCTAAGAATCATTCAATCAAGCAATTATCAAGCATCTTGGAGCAGCCATTGACATATCTTCAAACTTCAACAACAAGGGTTTGGCGAGTTTATGACACTTGCATGTTTATTATTCATTATTCCTTTCTTATTTCATTTCATTTCTTTAATAAGGGTTTGATTACCAAAGTGGGATTTGACCAAGGAAAATCCCTATACTCTAACCTTTAACCATTTTCCCCCTCTTTGCATGTGTGTTTGTAGGTTTTGTAGGCATATTTTTCAACAAAATAGGTGTTGAAAAGTGGTCAAAAAGTCATCAAAGCTATTCAAGTCAACTAAATCCTAATTCAAGCTTGGAGACAAATTCAACCCATTTTCTAGAGATTTGGTTTCGTCAACCCGACAAGAAGACAAGTTTAGATATGGACCCACAAAGTTGACTTTAGAATTTGCATATTTTTGTGGGAGGAATGGTTCACCATCAATGGTGAATGAGTCCCACTACTAGGCTAGAAAAGGTGATTTCATCAAATTTCAGTTCCCGATAGTCAGAAACCAATTTCAACAATGTTTACCAAATGCAAGATTGATTCACCATCAGTGGTGAATGAGTCCCATTGGTCATTAATAGTAATTTCTATAGCATTATAAAACCTTCCAACATCAACATTTTATCTCCAGGTGCAGCCCATTCAGTCTCATTCAATTTTGTTTTTATTTGTGCATGTTTCTAGTTCATTTCTACATATCACACTACGTTTTCAAACACTTCATATTTCTTAAGTTTTGTATAAATAATCAATAAATTTTATCAATTTTTTGCATATAGATCATTGCATTTAGGCATAATTCCATCATACATACATTAATTTGAGTGAACCACCTATATTTTGGGTGTGGGATCTATCTCTTTCCTTTAGGTTAAAAACCCTAATTGAGAAAAAGAGAGTCATAGCATTTCACACCTCCCATAAAAATATATGGTTCATTTTGGTGAACCTACATATTGAACACATTATCTTTCTAATTTGTATTACATCTACATCCTAGGACTCATAGCATTAGATTTTGCATTGTTTTTGCATCCTACGGTTTACAACATTGCATTAGTGAATATCTTGAATATAGATTTCATTTTTGAACTTCAAAACATTACAAAAATAAAAATTCTACATTTGCATCATAGTCTTTCATCAAAAAAGCATAAAAATCATTTTAAATTTTCTGAAAAATCACAAAAAAATTCATCCCTGGACTCATTCGCCACCCTAGGTGAATCAATCCAGTTGCACTTTATGCACATCAATTTCTATCATTTTCACAGTAATTTCTACATTTATATTTTCTGTTATTGCATTCTTGTTTCAGTTTATAGAATTTTTGTTATTTGCATTTTATTATTCCTACTTTACATTGCATTTGCATTCAACCCACCTCTTGTGGTATTTATATGAGTGTTTGGTGCCCTATTGATAATACTTTAGAGAGAAGAAGTTCCCAAATCATGGCATCTTGTGATAGCACACTCATTGTGGACCTTGGTTTGTCTCAAGCTCCTACTTCTAGTATGGACAATGGTACATTAGGCATGGATACTACCATAGTACACCTTTACCTTCACATATAATGCATGTTGACACACAAAAAGATCCCATTCCACAATATAAAGTCATTAACATTCATGAGGATTTAGCACATTTACAACAATATTTATGTCTTGAAAACATCTCCACCACTATAATTCCTACTATATACAACATACATCACCTTCTTGAAAGTGATGATGGCTTACATGTTATGGAAAAAATTGCTAAGATATACAACAAACATGTTCCTTCCACTTCACAACCAGAAAATATTGTGGTTAGCCAAGGAGGATCTCACATTCCTCCTCCTTCAACCATAGCATCCATACCCACCTATACCACTCCTCAAGTTACAACAACCATGCAACATGTTCATCATGCGACTCCTTTTGCTATTCCAACTAGCATTCCTAGTTCTTTTGTGGCATCAAATGTTCCATCCTCCACCACCTTCATCCCTCTTACTGTCCCCTTCATTTCTCCTAACATTACATACACTCCATCACCATTCTCTCTTCCACCTCATACCACTTACATTGGCCCTCTTATTACACAACTCTTTCACAGTATTTCTTCCATTTAACAACAAATATCCACCATAAACCAAAATCAAACCGCACCACCCACATACTATGTCTATAGTAGCCCATTATCTTTGGAGATCTTAACATCGATGCCACAAGGAATTGAGATGCCTAGGTTTGAGAAGTATAGAGGTAAAGGAGACCCTACTAATCATGTCAATGCCTATATAGCCTTGTGCAGTGATTTTTTCCTTGATGATAAACTATTAGCCAAACTATTTCCTAGGACCTTAAATGACACTGCCTTGGAGTGGTTTTCAAACTTACCCAATCATTCAATTTGATCACTTAATGAACTTGTTGATTCCTTTAAAATTCATTTCCAAGTCCATATGACTCCCAAAAATACAATGGCTGATTTAATGAGGTGTAAACAAAATTCAGATGAAAAAGTAACTGATTTCATTTCACGTTATCAGTCATTGTATGCTCAAGTAGATGTCAAGTTTCTTGATTTACATCTCCAAAATATTTTTATCAAAAATTTGTAAACTCACATTTAGGATAAGTTGACCATGATGAAATTTCCTTCTTTCATGCATTTATGCACATCCCTTTATGACTACTACAACTTGGTTACTAGTTGTGATTCAAAGTCCACTTCTAGCCAAGATGAGAAGTCTGAACAAAGCAACCAAAACAACTGAAAAAACTTTAGAAAACCAAACAAAGGCTTTTTACAGTTCAATCCCCCTCCCCCACAATTGACTCAACCCATTCCTACTCAAGTAGTAGTTGTTAAAGTAGTGGTGCCCTTTACCTATGGGGACCCAAAGAGACAATTTACCCCCTTACCTGATACTCTTCATAACACAATGAATCAATTTCTACAACAACAGATGTTCACTTTTCCTATAGTCAAACCACTTGATCATACCAAGCCTTTACCCATGTCCTTTAAACCAAATGCTTATTGTCATTTTCATCACCAAAATGGACATGACATAGAACAATGTAAGTGTCTCAAACACCTAGTGCAAGACATCACTGATTCTGGCCGTCTATCCATTGTGGGTTTCCATGATCAGGGAAATAAGTTTCTCACCCCCCAATTAGAATTTTCAAATATTTACCAACCCCATGCATAAACACAATGTTTCATTTGTCAAATCTAGTGAACCTTCAAACACTGATGTGATGAATGCTAATACAAATACTGAACAACATGATATTACTCCAAATGTTACCCATGTTAATCCTATGGATGAACTTGATAGACATTATCCATCATAAGGGTCACACTAAAAAATCTCTTGATATTAATTTTTCATCTCATGATATACTTAAAAATCTTCCTGATGGTCCTCTTTACATAGCTGACCGCATCTATGATAATCCCACCAATGGGATATTAATAGACCCTTTCTGTGGAAAGAACACGATATCAGAAGAATTTTTAGTATTACATGATCTTTATCAAGATGATTATGACAAACCAATAGCATGGATTAAAACACATAATGGTTTTTTGTGCCCTATGATCGGATTGATCATACTCCCATTACAAATAGAACCTAAAACATTGGATGTAACATTCTCTATCATTCCACAGTTGGATTAGTTTCATCTACAACTAGGTCATCCTTAGCTTCGCTCAATGAAAGTTGTCCCTTCAGTTGTTCACAAATGTTTGAAGTTTCCTCTTGATAATGAGATATTTATTGTACACCATATTGGCTTTAATCCATTTTCTTGTAAAGGTAATTTTTCCTTAGAAGCATGTTGGCTTGAACCTATGGAACCCATCACCCCTCACAAGGAATTATTTTTCATTGCCTATCAAATGTTAAAATCCAAATGAATATCCAAATTGTCTCTTCGTCACATGTCCCCATCCACTTCCACTACTCCTATCCTAGATGTGACCATGCTTCAACCTAAATCCAAACCTGAACAAACAATGAAACTCCATGAAAAACCAATGGTAAACACTTCACCTTCATCGTCTAAAGGCCCAAGAGATAATGAAACCAACCTCATCATGCTTGCTCGCATTAAACAAGTTTATAAAGCCAAAGAGAAAGTGATTGATCCATCTCCTTTAGTTCCTTCAATTCCTCCTCCTCAAGAAGAAAAGGAATGTATGGTGGATCAACCCAATCTTACACCTACACAAATTCAAAATAGAATCAAACGAAACTATAGTGCTCGAGAGCATAGTTGTCATCATCGTCTCCATGCTCATTAATTACAAAGAGAAACAAACACAGAAAATCAACCTTCACTTTTTATAGAAGCAATACTTGATCACCCTCCTCCTCCTCCTGACCTACCCCAAGATAGTGCATTACATCCATCACAAAAAAATGTTCTAATACAACAACCAAAACTCCTATTACATTCTTTATTGAAAATTACCATCCATCCTCCCGTCATGATTAATCTGGATGATGAGGATGATGATGAGGAGATCTCTAAAATACACTGAACATGATTGGGAGGTGGATGACTTGTTAGATGGTTGAATTGCATTTTCCTTAACTAGCCTTTTTACATTTTCCTTTTTCTTTTTTGTTTCTTTGTTTTTATTGTATGTGCATATCATGTTCCCCCATAATGTTCATTTGGTTTTCCCTCTCTTTGTGCACTTCCTCTATTTGTACCTCTATTCTTCTATATATTGTGCTTCATCTTTCCTTTTTCACTTTTTGTTTTGTGTTTCTCCTTTTGGGGATGATGCAAAGCATTGAGATGCCCTATGTCTCTTCCATGTTGACCCAATCAGTCCTTTTACTTTTCTTTTTTTCTTTTTTTTTTGTGTTTTCCTTATGGGGATGATGCAAATCATTGAGATTCCCTATGTCTCTTCCATGTTATTGTCAGGTCCTTTTATTTTCACTTTTTTTTGTGTTTTCCTTTTGGGGATGACGCAAAGCATTGAGATGCCCTATGTCTCTTCCATGTTGACCCAAATAGTTCCTTTTCATTTTTACTTTGTCTTTTCTTGTGTTTTCCTTTTGTGGATGATGCAAGGCATTGAGACCGAAATGTCTCCTTCATGTTGACCCAAAATCTTTTACTTTTCTTTTAACTTATCATTTTCTTTTCGCTTGTGGTTTCATTTTGGGGATTATGCAAAGTGTTGAAACCACGGTGTCTCTTCCATGTTGACCCAAAATGGACTTTATTTTTATTTTGTTTTACCTCTCTTTGTGTCATTCTTCTAGTTCTATGTGTTTTGGGGAATGATGACAGTTCTGAGCTTTTTAATAAAAAAATTGCAACAATGAACATACTAACCCCAAATCCATAGATCCCTTATGTGTTTGGAGTGTTCCTTTTTGGGGGAAACCCCTCTTTCTTTTGTTCCTTTTCTTTCACATGAAGCAACCTTACTTAGAAACATATGACTTGGCATAGGAGCTTTCCAAGTTGGCTCTCATGTCTTGTTTCATTTTTCATTTTTCATTTGCTACTTTAAAGTAATTGCTCATAGAATGGTGTGTAATACCTTCTATTCATTCCAATGCACTATCTTCTAGAGATGTTGAATTTGTGGATGGTGAATCTCATATTTGTTCTGATGCACTCTCTTCTAGAGATTATGCATTAGAAAATGATGAAACTCCTTCCACATCTAATTCTCCCTGGATCGATGTCAACAATGTTTCTTTGTGTAATTATTCCACATTTGATCTTGTTTGGATCGATGTTGAGAATATATCTTTGAATAATTGTTCTAATATTTGTGATGATTCTGTAAATGTAATCTATGTCTCTACTTCCCCTCTAAGGCCTAAGAGACCGGTCATTTACGTGACTCCAGCTAGTCCTCCTAAAAGGATTTGTTCTATTAATAGTGTTCCATTTGATAAGCAATCTCCCAATCTTTCTAAGGCTCCCTCTTATAGAGCAGTCGCCCATACTTATGAGAATAGAATGAATAAAAAACCAATCCTTCCTCAAGCACCTAAACCTATGACTAAAGCACCCAATGATTATGATCTTGTCAAGCAACCTTGTATTACTCTGAATAAGATCTCACTATGGGATTTGCTTCAGTTTTCTCTAATTTATAAAGGTATGCTTTAGGAAACCTTGCAAAGGATCCTCTTGCCTTCTTCCACTAGGCCAGCAAATGTTGATGCATTGATGGTGTATATTTATGCATATTCACTGAATATTATGTTCTATCTGTAGGAGCTCCCATCTTCGGAAGTAAATAAGCAAGTAGATCCTCTAATGATTATAGTTAATATTAATAAAATTAGCATTAGACATACTCTCATTGACACTAGTTCAACACTCAATGTATGTAGCATTGATCTATTTCCTATAATTAATATTGATTTGTCTTCTCTTAATTCTTCTTCTATCATTATTCATGGGTTCGATAATGTTGGGCAACAAGTTGTAGGTACAATAGTATTACCTCTAAAGCTTGACCCATTATTGTACCCACTCTAGTATACAATAGTAATTATTGGGGCATACATTGGCATTATACATTTGAATTTTTCTTTTTCTTGGTTCTTAGTGCAGCCTTGTTACTTTATATGATACATTTATCACTTTGTGGATGACATTGGGTATGATGTCTTTCATAAGCATGATCTATCTTAGCATATTACATTCCTCTTAGTGGCCTAATGCGATGCACTACATCCCCTAAGTTGCAAATATTCTATTCTTTGATTGGTCCTCTCTTGGAGACATTAGACACATTTTTCCCTAAGTTATAGACCTCACATGAACTTAACAAGACTCATTTGAACATTTCTTTTACATTTTACATTTTTACATTCACATGGCCACCTTGTATAATGCAGCTTGCATGCTTGTGATGTCATCCTGTTTGTTCATGCATTCTAAGCATATGAATCTTTTATTGTCTCATGAAGCATGAATTGACATTTTCCTTTGTTGCACTTTATTAAAGTTATCAGGAGGTATAACTTTGATATGGTTGAGCGGGAAGCCCATTCTAAGGCACGATTTTCCCCATAGCCACCTATGTGTTTGTGAGTGCATACTAGCTGAGCATATGTTTCTCACCTTTTGGGCCTTCTCACCTAGTGGATTACCATGAGTTCCATCACCCCAGAGTGAGTATGCATTTTATTTTTTAGATAAACAACCTAGATCTGATCCACAACTAGCTAGACAAACGATCGAAGCTTGATCTGACTTTTCCTTTTTGTATTCCTTCTCTATTTTTCTTTCACACCTATGTTCCTTTGTTCTTATGCTTAGTTTTCCATGGGATTTTCATCCTACAGGCTTGATCATCCCTCTTGATTGTTGTTATCTCATCTTTCTAGCATAAGTGCATTTGGATCCCTCTCGATATGCATGGCTACTTTAGTGTGAGTTTGAAGCAAGTTCATACTCTCACTAAAGTGGGGGATTTGACATTTTCATGGTCATCTAGGTCTTTTTCCTATGATACTTGACCTATTTTTCTTAGATTTAATGTTGCAATGTAACTTATACATTCACATCAGGTCCTGAATATTCAAATTATGACATCTTGTGAAGGTGTTGTGAAGTGTTGTAACACATTTCTATACTTTTCTAGACTCTTCTTATCATAATTCATTTTAAATATTCCCTTTTTATCCCTTATCAAGCCTTATTCTAAAGTGTTGTAAAGTCTTGTAACAATCTTTCATGCTTTTCTAGGCTTGTCATCACTAATTACACCTTTCTTATGCTTTATTTGGCCCCTTTATGCACTTATAGGTCTTAATTAAGTTTTTTTTTTAATACAAACCCGAAAAACATCATAAAATACAATATAATCCCCGACACCCACTTGCAAGCCTTGAGTGGGAGCCATTTTCCATGGGTGGTGAATGAGTCCCTCTTGGCACAAAATTAAAATAAATTCAAATTTCTTTTGGGTTTTTATTTATTAAGACCATATGTTGGCTTGTGATGTATTTTTGGGTAATGAGGGAATAATTTTGTATAAATAAGTTTTTTCCATCCATTTAAATCCCCATTCATCCCATTCATTGAAGCATTCATTCATCCATTCAATCATCCATCTAAGCAGCATTCAATCAAGCAATTATCAAGCATCTTGGAGTGGTCGTTGACATATCTTTAGACTTCAACAACAAGGGTTTGGTGACTTTAGGACACTTGCATGTTGATTATTCATCATTCCTTTCTTATTTCATTTCATTTCTTTATCAAGGGTTTGATTACCAAAGTGGGATTTGACCAAGGAAAATCCCTATACTCTAACCCTTAACCATTTTTCACGTCTTTGCATGTGTGTTTGTAGGTCTTGTAGGTATATTTTTCAAAGTAGGTGTTGAAAAGTGGTCAAAAATTCATCAAAGCTATTCAAGTCAACTAAACCCTAATTCAAGCTTAGAGACAACATTCAACCCATTTTCTACAGATTTGGTTCTGTCAACCCGACAAGAAGACAAGTGCAAATCTGGACCCACATGGTTGACTTTAGAATTTGTAGATTTTTTTGAGAGGATTTATTTTCATTATTTGGTGAATGAGTCCCACTACCAGGTTGGAAAAGGTGATTTCATCATATTTCAGTTCCTGATAGTCAGAAACCAATTTCAACAAAGTTTACCAAAAGTAGGACTAATTTGTCATCAGTGGTGAATGAGTCCCACTAGTCACCAACAATGATTTATATAGCATTCTAGAACCTTTCAGCATCAGCATTTTATCTCCAAGTGCACCCCATTCAGTCTCATTCAATTTTGTTTTCATTTGTGCATGTTTCTAGTTCATTTCTGCATATCACACTATGTTTTGAAACACTTCATATTTATCAGGGTTTGCATAAACAATCAATCAATTTTATTAGTTTGTTGCATCTAGATCATTTCATTTAGGCATAATTCCATCATACATACATTAATTTGAGTGAACCACCTAGATTTTGGGTGTGGGATCTATCTCTTTCCTTTAGGTGAAAACCCCTTATTGAGCAAAAGAGAGTCATAACATTTCACACCTCCCATAAAAATCTATATTTCACAAATATAGAAACTCTACAAACTGGCCATACTAGTGACTTACTATAAATAGTAAGTATGAGAAACGCATTTGAGTGAGTTACTAAAAATAGTAAGTGTGTCAAAGTGTCCATAATGGCCTCTGAAAGGAACACCACAAATAAACTGGGACACTGAGTTGAAGAGTACTTAAATAAACACTGAAAATCCTGCTAAAGAACCAAAGATCACCCTCAAAAGGGGTCCCCTGAACACCTTGGCAGCCTATGAGGACCAATTGGTAGACTAACCACTACATCTGACCACTACCTAGGAAAGGGGAACATTATAGTCTACCCTCCCCAATATTTCTTGTCCCTAAGTAGTCCTCACTTGGATGCCCTAGCCTATCACCTAAATTTTGGAATCCCAAATCAATTTATAAAATTCCCAACAAAATATCAACTAAATTTTTTGGGTAGAGATAAATCCATACTCAGCAACACTGTAAACAACTACCCCAATGTAGAGCAATCTACCAAGCATAGGAATCCTTGGGTCCCATGACCAGATTGTAAGTCCACCATTTCCCACACCTACAGAATTCCACTGCACCACTCTAATATAATCATCGCCAAGCCAAGAGTGGTGATGCAACTCAACAAGATCCATTCAAACTAATGTTCCAAGCCTGTTACCTCCTAGATCCCAACACACCAAAACCTCACATCCATCAACATGAGATGATGAAAATAACTTGAAGTGCTATCATAACAACACCTATTCCAAACCTCTGCAAATATCCCAAGGATGTGATAAGTAACCCACATAGGTTCCAAAAAATGCATAACTCCTAGGTTACTGATATCAAACAAATCAACAACCTTGTGATTGGAAATATAACCTATGGGAATACACACAAAAATGTCAGGGTCATAGGCTTCTAGAGTACCAACCTTATGCCACTCTCCAATGTTGAGGAGATGATGTAACTCTCCTCCAAACTCTAGAACAACTATTTTCCTCCATAGAAATTCTTGAAACAAGGAAGTTGCAAACTCTTCCAAGGAAACATCTCTATGATGAAAATATGATCCCTGACCTTGTAAAGAACCATTTGAAAGTAATAGAGTCAGATGCTCATAGTCTTTGGTTTCATCTTTTAGACATGCAAACACTCCATCCCACAATTGGCTCTCCCTTAAAGGTGACTCATGGTCACTATGGTACAAGCTATGTGAAAACTCAAGAATTTTAAAACCATTCTTTTCCTTAGGCTCATGTTAGCCTAAAACCTCCTCCTGCTTGACCACCATTAGGGGTACTCCCCTCAAACCATGAGTGCCACTACCAACCATAAGTGTCATAATATCCATAGAAGACTAGATATCGATTATGGATGGTGAAGATTGAACCAAGCTGATCTCCTCACAGAGCTCATCAATCTAAATCTTTGATTATTGAAGGACCTCCTAAGTGTTCTTCAAGGAATCCTTCATGAAAATAAGCTCATCAATATGCTTATCCACTTCCCTTTCTTCCCCCCTAAGTGCATTGTAGTAAATCTCACCAAGTTGGAGTAGGTGATCTCTATCTGAGAGTAGCTCCATGTAATAGGTCTTCATCTCTATTATCGTTTCTTTAAGCACCTATTAATATGAAAGGGGAAATCATCCATAAGATTCCATATGTTCTCTTGAAGGCCTCTAGCAACATTTGGCCATCATCATGAGGGTGTCATTGAAAATTTTGATGGCTACACTAATCTGGTCTTCACTCACCTTCAATTTTCCTACCAACTGATTGGAATCCCAAGATCTATCAACCTCATATAATTTTTTTGATTCATGATTATCTTCATGTAACACTAAATCAAATATTTTTTCAAGGTTGATAGTGGTTCCATTAGTGCCCAAAATTCCATTCCTCATGCATGATTGAGTATACAAAGTTTGGGCAGCACCATGGTTGAAAGTGTAGTAATCCAAAATAGGATCTTGTGATGTTGATTAGGTCTTATCCAAACCCATTTTATCACTACATACTAAATTTTTTATTTTCCACATTGGTATGAGAAATATCCCCCTCAACAACACCCAATCGACAATCTGACTCTTTGCTAATGTGAAGTAAAGGTGATGAACCAATGCTAGTCTCAAATAGGGAATTATCAAATGGGTTTTTACCTTCTTGTGGGTGATCCCACATGGGTGACCTGTCAATCTCCATGATGACATCTCCTACAATTTGCATGTGCTCTTCAACTATAGATTCAGTAGGTGACTCTTCTACATCCTTGTCCTGATGGGGTTGTAGTGAACCTGTTGCTTTATTTTCTTTAGAACTTAGAGTCCCATATTCAATGCATGTGGAATAATTTTGATTTTCCCCTTGAAAACCTGTAGGCTGCAAATACTTTGAAGCAATTAATTTTCATTATCCTTTCATTTAGATTTTGTAACCCTCATTAAATATCCTTTTTTTTTTGTTTCAGGATCCTTCATTAGCTTATACAATTCTTGAATCAATTCAAACATAGATTTATCTGTGGTCATATTTTCTTTGTTTTGAATTTTTATGATTCACCCAACAAGATGGTAGGAATAATTGTACTCTGATACCACTATAATATACCACCCCTAATAGGATATTTAACTTACAATTTTATTTCAGTTTGATAGATATTCTACTTTATCAAACTCACAGTGATATTCTTTGCATATAAGGTAAAAGATAATCAAGTGAAATTCTAATATGAATCTAAGTTGATTTCTAACACATGTCCATAAGTAAAGCCTAGTAATTCACTATTAAATTTGCAGCAATTTGACATCAAACATGCTCAGAACCCAACAATGTATTTTTCTAAAACTTGTATGCTACTGTGACCACCCAAAATTACAAATGGAAACTAAAACAATATTGGTATTAACTGTAGAATGTCTAAAACATAGTGTTTTTCATATAACCAAACTACAATTCATCCTTACATACATTCTAAGCATTATTAATGGCTTTAACATGACAACAAACAACATCAAACATGCCTGGTGAGTCTGAGAAAAAATGTAAAAACTTTTATACTTGAGATAACAATGAGCAGTAATTGAAACATAAGATTTCCAACCTATTTTGGTGCTCTAGTGTTTTATCCAACTGTAGGTGACTTGCAAGTAGATTTATCACTTAAGATAGGGCAACGACTACCTTCAACATCTCTTAGAATTCACATGCCTTCCTCAAATGGTGATGTGCCCCTTTCAAAATGGAATAACAAATATTATAAAATGTAAACAACACTTAACACCTTCATTTTACACAACCAAATTGTAATAAGGAAATCTCACATTTGAGTATGGAATGGCCATAGCCTACCTCAAAATCTCTGAATATGAAATTTTTCACTCTATAACAAAGTCTTCAAACTTGGATAGTTTCCTACTCTATGAAATGATCAATATATTTCAGACTCCCAATTGATCCTTCAAACCCCTATATGAATCTTCTCATGTATTCGTTGAAGCACAAGCACAAACTCTGAATGAAGTTGTCAACAAGCTGGCTTGGGAGATATCTTACTCCTATACAGAGTTGTTCTTCTTGAGGGATTTTGTCCTCAAAAATCTTGAGATTTTCAAACTCCAGTCTTTAGAAAAACCCTTATCAATTAATCTTCTTCAATAATGAATGAATGTGCAAAATGAGCTTTCATTACCCTTTTATATTTCCATGCTCAATTTGCATTTTATTTACATTTGATTTCACTCACTTTTCTCTCCTTATAACACCTTTTAATATTTTAGATAATTGGGAACAACACTTTATAAAATAAAGTGTTTGTTTAAATCATTTAAATCCCTTTTTAATAAAGTCCTTATGTCTCCTTTTTAAATTAGTACTTAAAATATCACTTATATCCTTTTAAATATAAAGTCCCCTTTTAATATATTTTAATAACACATAAAGATAAATTATTTAATTTAAATTTATTATTTGGCATTATTAATATTAAATGCATATGACCATTATTTTTTTGTTAACCCAGGGGTTTCCCCATGACTCAACCTATGGTGTTCCCTCTACGGGGTGAGCTGAAGTGAGACTAGTCCCTTGAGGATGCATGCAATAGCCCACAAACCATGTGCATCAGGTAAGCCTGGGCCTCAGAGTCGAACCTGGAACCAATGGGGAGAAAAACCATGGCCCAAGCCAACTCCACTACCCATTCGGGCTATAAATGCATAGGACCATTATTAACCAATATAACTCCAAGATATAATTATGCCACCAAGCCAATGTTGGCCCCATAGTTGTCATTGCACCAAAAGATCAACCTACTAATGCTTGATACAACTTCCAAAGTTAACGGATCCATGGGAGGTAGTTAGTCCATGTCACAAATCCTGATGGGAGCGCTAACCGTTTTCCAACAATCTCCCCCTTAGTGAAAGCCAAGGGGATTTGAACCTAGAACCTTTGGCTCTTATACCAATTATTAGCCCCACTGTTGTCATTGCACCAATAGAGCAACCTGTTATTTCTTGATACAATTACCAGAGTTAACGGATCCACGGGAGGCGGTTAGTCCATGTCATGAATCTCAAGGGGAGTGTTGACCATTTTCCAACAACCAAATATAGAAACTTTTCCAGTTGACCATACTAGTGACTAACTATAAATAGTAAATATGAGAAACACATCTAAGTGACTTACTAAAAATAGTAACTATGTGTCAAAGTGTCCAGAATGGCCTCCAAAAGGAGACTAGAAATAAATTGGGACATTGAGCTAAAGAGTACTGAAATAAACACTGAAAAACCAACTCAAGAACTAAAGATCACCCTCAAAAGGGGTCCCCTAAACACCCTGTTAGCCTACAGGGACCAATTGCTAGACTAACCACCACATTTGAACATTGCCTAGGAAAAGGGGAAATTACATACCCACACCCATACATCACTTTTATAGTGCTTGGAACATTTTAAATTGTCAAGTAAGCTAAAAAATGACCTAGTTGTGCCAAAAAAGCCTTTGTAATTCTCACATCCCTTTGTAACTTATTAACACTTCATTGATGTTATTTAATGTTTCAATAACATAAAAAATGACCTATAGTGGTTTATCAAAGTGAAATCTAGAGAAGATGTGAAACTAAAATGTGTAGTTGAAGCATGTTTTCACATGCAAAAGAAGTGGGTAGATGTAAATGAAATGTTATGTGAAAGAATTATTT
This sequence comes from Sequoia sempervirens, assembly GCA_007258455.2. Classification (NCBI taxonomy): domain Eukaryota; kingdom Viridiplantae; phylum Streptophyta; class Pinopsida; order Cupressales; family Cupressaceae; genus Sequoia; species Sequoia sempervirens. Next base: position 120,597,611 of record VDFB02281492.1, read on the forward strand.
TATCTACAAACAAGAGTTCAAGAAATTGTGTATGTAATGAAGGAATTTAGACATCAATATGAAATGCTTGGCTTACCAAAACAATAGTGATAAAATCAATGAATGATTGTAGGCACATGGGTTACAAGATAAAATATTAAAATGTGAAATCAACTATAGAGGTAAAATGTTGAAGCTTTAAGGGTTAAAGTGCTCAGTTAAAAGCATTATTATACTTCCAATTAAATGAGTACTTACTTAGAGTTCATTTTTTTCACTATCAAGTGAAAATGCAAAATTTAATGAGTTTTTACATACAAAAAAATGTGTACAAGATTGAAAAGAAAATGGTGATAACAATTTTAAGTTACAAATGAGGCGAAAATGAAGATAAAGGTGTAAAGGTATATTCTAGATGCTAGTTTTTTGTAGGTCAAGGGGAGCCCAGTTTTCCAAGTGTCAATTGGTGGTGTAATCTAGGTTTCCTCCATTCTTTAATTGAGATTTCTCTATCATTTTGAGGGTTTTTCTTATGATAATTTGAATGAGAGGCATAATGTTAGGTTTTTCTCTAGTCAAATTTAGGGAAGCAGTGTCTGATATTGTATCAATTTCCTATAACTGCATTAAATATTTTGATTTGTGCATTTATGAAAATTGTACTACAATGTACATTGTCTCTATTTTATGATGGGATATTTATTTTAGCAATATAATCAAGGGTTATAAGGATTTCCATGCAAATTTTTTGCATTTAGATTATGTTCATGATTAGTTTTTGTTCAAGGAACAATGTAATTTTTTTTTGTGAAAATAATGAGAATATTGTTGTTACGGATTGGATTTTAAAATAGAATTGCACTGCTAGTCATTATCTCATCTCATTAATACAAGGTATTAGTGTTTGAATCATCATCAAAGTATCTTTAGAATGTGGTGAAGGATATGTGCAAGTTGTTTACTCAGTAATTCTAGATATTCACTGATCTATCTTTTCTTTAACCTTCAAACTTAGAATCAATTACTTTCAAGATTTATAAATCCAAAACCAAAAGTCATTTTTTGTAATATATTCATAATTATTTTCTTGCTTCACACCAAGGTTTTAAGGATAATATGGAATGTCTTGTTCATGCTTGTAAATGTATAAATCCTTGTTCATTTGTGTGAATCTTATTATATGCACTAGACACTATAATGCAACTTTGTGTGATATTCACATTTGATATCATTAAGAATGACCCACCTAGGTCCAGTAGAGCCTAAAGTGTAGAGAGAATTTATCATTATGATAAGTTCTTTGTTTTTTGGATATTAATATGACATTCTTGATTATGAGCTATGGCCAACCTTTATAGAATATGATGAAATTTGTTGGAAGAACCAACAAATTGGAAACTCTATTGGGGAATTCAAAGGCTTACATCTATTTGTGAGAGTTAGATGATTTGAAGGTCTTCACAACTTGAGGAATGATTTTTTATAAAATATTTGAATAATTTAAAAAGTTACTATACTAGTAGAGTAAATCGGTGTTACACCCTATTTCTCAGTTACCAGGTTATTTTTACCTTTATGAGTAAATATGATATTAAATGCAAAATTATGACTTTAATATGTTCAAAGGATGAATGAAATACATGAATATGAAATTTATGATATTATTTATTTTTAATGCTTTAATGATGCAAATAATATATGATGGATAAGATTTTTACATGATCGACTAACTACATTTATGGTGCACTAAGTTGGATGTAGGAAGGAATCAAGCCCTTCAGTGAGGAGAGGGAGAGTATCACCCAGGAGAGGGGTTTGGTATGGTAACCAATAATGTACCTACTTGATCTATCACACACTCATAGCCTAGTTTAGTAAAGTTAAGTCAAGTTAGCCTAGATTTAGTAAGTAAACCCTTGGTCATAGTTTTTGGGATGATTGGAATGTTTGTGTAATTGTCTTTGATTTTCATTGATTGTCTCTTTAGGGAAGGTGTAGGAAGATGGGTGGCCAAAAAAAGGCCAACCATATTTATTTTATTTTTACTAAATAGGTAGATTTAATATGTTTTTTAATGAAAATTTATTTAATTTATAGGAATTCTCCTCAAAATCCTAAATCACCTCAACACCAAATACTTGCTGAAGAAAAACCCCAACAAACAACTCCAATAATTCCTCAATATGCTCTTGTAACTCAAGAAAATTTAATGGGGAAAATTGAAAGTAACAAAAAACAAATTTAGGACATAATTGCAAGGTTGAAAGATCTTGCAAGCTCAACCTTTCATAGGGGTGATCCCACAATACTGGTTTACAATTTCTGGGAGATCCTAATTTTTGTTGAAATCACATATTTTTAGAAAATATAATGATTTAAGCCTTGAAAAGTTCCATTTAAAGGATTCCAATTAAAGAGGGTTTGATCGAACCACCTTAGATCAAACCCCTTTGGATAGAACCTTGCTAGTCTTAAACCATGCCTATAATGGAGTCTCCTTTACACCTATAAAAATGCTAATAAAAAGCCACTTTTGATTTACCTTTTTTAGGATCAAATTAATTCATTTAAAATTTATTTTTGTAAGTATGTAGTCCTTATTATAAGCTTCCCAAAAATTATAATTTTAAATAAGTTTAATTTTATTATTATATATATTTTTTATTTCTTGTGAATGTAGGTTTTTCACCGAAAGTCAAGCTCTATGTTTTGCACATGTGAAAAAATAGTAGATTACCAAAAAAAATTAAAAAATATCAATTCTCTAGATATTGAAGTCCTTGATCCAACAAAAAAAACATTTTGAATTTTGATACATACAAAAAAAGTTATGTTGTATATAGTTTTCCTATGTCTAAATTGTAATTGGTTTGACTTCAAAACTTGATTAAGGAAAAAATATTCAATAAAACACTATGAAACCAAATGAAAGCACTAGATATTTTAGTTAAAAATATAAATTCAAAAATAAAGAATTTTATCCTTCATGGAAAAAATTTATGTTGTATACAGTGAGCATCACTCCTTAAAAATGGTGTTTACTAAAAAAAACTAGTTTTCAAACAAGATGGAAAAAAAACTACAATCCGATTCCAAAAATTTTGAAAAAATAATATTTAGAATCTACACACAAAATACCACAAATCACTATTTTTCATCATCTTCAAATTCCTCACGGTTTAGCCGCTATAGGTGCCCAAAAGTGAAGATTTAGTTAGAAAAAAATAGTTCAGTGTCCGGTTTGGCAAAAAATTGTAAACCAATATTGTGGGATGGCCTGTAGAGCCATGCTTGCTTAATCACTTGAATCTATGTTATCAAATGTAGATTCAATTATCAAGAGAATAACTAATTGTTTGGATAAGAGGAGATAATTTAGACAATTCTATGTAGATAAATTATCTTATAAACAAGTCAAAGATGAAAAAATTACAAAATTTTACTTGTGTTCCCTTTTCACAAACCCACGAACAAATCAACCAAGCTACACGCTTCAAGCAAGAGGTTCCTTATCCATTGGTGCAACTACCAAGGGATAAAGAACCATTTTTGACAAAGGTGGTGGATGGTTTTTGACCATCCTCCATGCAATAACAATGAGATGTCATAATATTTTTTTAGGAAACTGTCATGTGAGTTTGTCCTTAATAAAATCCCCAACTATTTTGATATGCGAGACTCCCTGGGTAGAGGTGGGGGGTCTACACATTATAGAGTAGGGGCACGTCTTGAGCTACAATGACCAATGAGGTGAGCACTCGCTAGAATAGCCTATGAGCATTGGCTATCCCTTTTGTTGTGAAGGAAAGTGTTGAGGTCAAAACACTATAGTCCATTAGTTCCTTGACCCAAAGCATTATAGAGCATTCCAATCCTACAACATAGCATGAGCTGGGTGAGTCTTTAGGGAGTAGAGTTCCAACCCATATTTTTTAGGCTTGTGGGACACCCTATTATTATAACCCCACACATAGTTAGGATGCAGGTGTGCAAGCTACATCTATAGCTCTAAGGAGTTGGTGATGCCATATACCCTCCTTAATGAGGCATTCGGTCTTGATAGTCAAGTAAATGTTAGCAAGTTCATTGAATATAATTTATTAAATTTAATTTTTTAAATGCAAGATTACATAATTTAGTTTAATGATTATAATGAAATTTTAGGGTCATAGATTTCATGCATTTTTTAGCAATTCTCCACCTACCTATTTGCGTGATGACATGTACTATGGAGGTATGTAACTACTAAATAATTAAAAATATTACATATGAATAGCATTGTTATATGAATGGTATTCTTATATTTAATTTTGGATGTTGAATAGGTTAATATTGGAGATTTTATGACAACACCTCCCAATGGAGGTGGACATCGAAGCTTCACTTAGGTAATAAAATAAAGAGTTTAACTAATGAATTGTAGAAAATAGGTTTTTCTAGTTTATATTCATATCATTGATTACATTGCATTGCACATCTTTCAAACTCAAAGCATTACTTCACATTGCAAAACTAATAACTAGATGTTGATAGATGACAAAATTTCAATTATAATATAGTTTTTTAGAAAGTCAACATAAGCAGTTATGCAATTACTTCACATTGCATAACTAATAACTAGGAGCAACTACCAATTACATTTGCATGTCATGGCATTCCATTAGGCCAATTTTTTTTGAGGAATTTTTTCAAACATTTCACTACCTTGTCTATGCTATGGATGCTTAGAAAAACTCTATCAAAGCATAATAGTAAGCTATAACATAGACAAGGCAGTGAACTATTTGAAAAAATGCCTCAAAGAAATGCAGTCTCATGTATCATCCAAGAAAATATATGTGTTAATAACTTTCTCAAAAAAAATCCCATATGTTTTCATGCCATGACATCAACATTTCCATAAGGTTTAGATACAAAACCATTATCTAGCAAGTCTAATAAATCCACCATCCAAATTGAAATATCCACCGACCTATCCAACAAAAACCTATATGATCCACAATCTATATCATTACATTGTTCATCTTAATCCATATTCATAATCATTCTTCACTCTTACTTTGATGAGTTCCCTAGTAAAAAATAAACCCTTCTCTAATGGCAATGATTACACTATCATTTTTTATCAAGAAGATAATGAACCCTATGGATAAAATATTTATATAGCTAGCTATACATACCATACCCAAAGTCAAATATCAAGAAACCAAATGTATAATAAGACTATCAAGGAGAAAGAATACCAAGCAATATAAGTTGATTATGATGATGATGATACTATCCTTGATTTTCAAACAAAGTATCACTCCTATGATGATAATATGAGTCTTTTGGATCAAGAGGGATACATTTGATCCTTAGATGACATGGTTGGAAGCAAGTTTTCCATAATATCTAGCTATCCATCCATCAATCCATATCAACAACTTTTAAGTTGTGGTCACCAACCTTTATAACTTCAATATCAATATCCCATAATATTTAGTCACCCATCTATCAAGTCTCAATATAAAGAGGAAACTAAGACAATGTATAGTATTAATCCCCCCAAAAGTATTCTTTTTTATCCTTCTCCTAGCTTTGATAAGGGAAACCCATATATTTTCCAAGACTTCCTTCCACATAAAACCATCTCATTAAACCTATTTATTTAAAAAATCCCCATCCTAATAAAAAATAAAATATTGAATAGTATACTCCACTTCCTATCCAAATCCTTCATCCATAACTTTTCAATCTAATTTTTTGAATCCAAAAATCTATACAATAAATATAACTATAGGTGTATTCTCTAATGACTAGAATAGTGAAATAAATTAAGATCCATTGCAAAAAAAAGGTTATGCCATCCCACAACATCAAGTTAATCCTAAATCATCCAAATATCTTGTTGATTTTTCCATCCTCAATCCCAAACCCCTCACATACCTCAATCCATCAAGTCCAACAGCTTGTACAAATGAAAAATCATAATGTAATCTATGTGCACAAATCTAAAAATTCCTTCACATACTAATCACCAAAAACACAAAAATTCAATCCTTTCTCGTGCCAAGGCATCACCATGAGACCACATTTCTTTGAGGCATTTTACAAATAGCTCAATACCTTGTCTATTCTACCACAATTTCCATACATGTCTACCAAATAATTTTATCAAGCAATTCACTTCCTTGCTTCTATGGCGAAAATCCTAAAATAGGTGCTTTCAAACAAACTATGGAGGCTTGGAAAAAAACTATCAAAGCATAATAGTAAGAAATAGCATAGACAAAGAAATGAACTATTTGAAAAAATGCCTCAAAGAAATGTGGTCTCATGGTGATGGACATTACCATGAGACCACATTTTTTTGAGGCATTTTTTCTAGTAGCTCACTGCCTTGTTTATGCTACCACATTTTCCATACATGCCTACCAAATCATTTTATCAAACAGTTCATGTCCTTGATGCTATGGCTAAAAGCCTAAAATAGGTGCTTTTGAACAAACTATGGATTCTTGGAAAAAATCTATCAAAGAATAATAGTAATAAATAGCATAGATAAGGAAATGAGCTATTTGAAGAAATTCCTCAAAGAAATGTGGTCTCATGGTGATGGACATCACCATGAGACCACATTTCTTTGAGGCATTTTTTCAAATATCTCACTACCTTGTCTATGCTACCACATTTTCCATACATGTCTACCAAAGTATAGTATTTTATCAAATAGTTCATGTCCTTGCTGCTATGAATAAAACTCTAAAATAGGTGCTTTCAAACAAACTATGGATGCTTGGAAAAATATATCAAATAATAATAGTAAGCAATAGCACAAACAAGGAAATGAGTTGTTTAAAAAAATGCCTTAAAGAAATGTGGTCTCATGGTAATGTCCATCACAATGAGACCACATTTCTTTCAGGAATTTTTTCAAACATCTCATTGCCTTGTCTATGCTACCACATTTTCCATACATGTCTACCAAATCATTTTATCAAATAGTTCACTTCCTTGATACTATGCCTAAAATCCTAAAATAGGTGCTTTCGAACAAACTATGGATTCTTGGAAAAAATATATCAAAGAATAATAGTAAGCAATAACATAGACATCACCATGAGACCACATTTCTTTGAGGAATTTTTTTAAACAACTCACTACCTTGTCTATGCTACCACATTTTCCATACATATCTACCAAAGCATTTTATCAAATAGTTCACTTCCTTGATGCTATGGCTAAAATCCTAAAATAGGTTCTTTCAAACAAACTATGGATGCTTGGAAAAAATATATCAAATCATAATAGTAAGCAATAGCATAGAAAAGGAAATGAGCTATTTGAAAAATTGCCTCAAATAAATGTGGTCTCATGGTGATGGACCATGAGACCACATTTCTTAGAGGCATTTTTTCAAATAGCCCATTGCCTTGTCTATGCTACCACATTTTCCATACATGTCTACCAAATAATTTTATCAAAGTACACTCCATTTTTTTTTCAAATAGTTCGCTACCTTGTCTATTCTACCACATTTTTCATACATGTATACCAAAGTACTCAAAATTTTGTTGACTATCTCATATATTATAATCCATGACTTGCATCACTATTCTAGTTTTTATAATTGAATAATGTTATTTTATTTTCTGATGATGTAGGTAAAGACATCTCCTGATGTTCATATGGCAATGGAGCATAGTTTGTCTTTTACAATTGTTAGCTTGATGCCTTTGATGATGGTATGAGGAAGATTAGTAAATTTTAAATTACATTCATTGTTATATTTGTTTATTATTGAAAATTCAAATGATTATTGATTTTTAGTTTAATTTCTATTTGGATGGTTTCTATAGGACATTAGAATGGCACAACCTGATCCTGCTACTATGAAAAATAAGGAGAGAGGTCATTTTATTGTAATAGTTAAGGCTCCACAATGAACTAAATAGGAGGATCAGCCCTTGAGTTTGAAGTAGACCACTCTCATATGCGTCTCCATCCCCTCAAAGATCAAAGGTTGCCCCTGATCTATTTTCTTCAATCGAGGGGAATGAATTTTTATTGGGTTCCTATGTTGTATGCCTATATGGAATTTGTGGAAATATATATTTTATTGCATATAGTTGAAATTGTATGCCTGTATGGTATTATTGTAAGCCTATATGGCTACTTTTTATATATGTTATATTTATATCGACATATATTGATGTATGCATATTTCAAGGCTATTTGGTTAATGCACATATTTTTGTTGATGATGTCCATATTTACATTACAAATCCACACTTCAATGTATATTTGTAGATGGTTTACTTCAAATAATTAATGTCCAATTGTATTACATGCACTCTTACTCTATATAATTATAAATATATAAAGTTTGAACATTATTCTCCTCTAAGATTATTGAACATTAAATCAATCATATGAATATAATAATGCATGATGCAATCTAACACCTAGGTCTATCTACCACTACAAATCTAAGCCCATACTCTCGAGGATCATTGTATCATGGTAAGGAAATTCATGTAATTATATAATGCACTTTCAAGTATGCAACTAAAAATGAGCAAGACATTATTATACTTCATGTGTTCATGTGTATGCTTCATGCTTCCTATGTATACTTCATGTATTACATTTATTCACGTGTATGCTTCATGCTTCCTATGTATACTTCATGTATTACGTGTATTCACATGTATGCTTCATGCTTCCTCTGTATACTTCATGTATTCACATGTATGCTTCATGCTTCTTGTGTATGATTCATGCTTCCTTGCATACTTCATTTTTTCACGTGTATGCTTCATGCTTCTTGTGTAGACTTCATGTATTACATGTATTCACATGCATGCTTCATGCTTCATACTTTACGTATTACGTGTATTCACATGTATGCCTCATAATTCATATATTATGTATGTCTATTTTTTTGCTTCATGATCAGATGTATCTTCAACAAGATTACTCCATGTGTAGTAAAAACAGATTTATCAAATTATTTCTAGGTTGATAATCACTAACATAAAAGGGAGAGAATTTCATTTGAGAAAGGCATCCATAACATCCTTGAAGAATTTAATTAAGAATAGAACCTTTGTTTCACCTCAAGATTAGTCTTGCCTTAGTTCACCCCTCCCAAACCCCAACTTGGTAAAAAGTAAGACAAAGGAAAGGCCGGTTGGGCTACTAGGTTGGGTCGCTGGGATATCTCTAGCGCAAAAAAAAAGAGAATAGAACCTTAGGAAATATTGCAAATAAATTAATTTAGGTTCTCACAAATAGTGATGATATGATTTAGGTTGTGACATTTCAAAGGTGAAAAGTTGTGACCTTTCAAATAGGAAAGACTATGACCCTTTTATAATGAAGGGTGGTGACCATGCCTAGGATAGATGTGCCCAACTAGATGTGTTGGTGCTAATGGTTTTACCCCATGAAGAACAAAACAAAAAGTGGCCTACCTTGCAACTTTACACTACATGCATTTGACAATTTTTGGAGCATCATAAAAACTTTCACCACTAGAAAATGGCTTGGAGATTTAAAAAACTGAGAGATGTCATTGTAGAGGGGATCTACATGATCTCGTACCCTTAGAAAAAATGTTTCTAAGTGCCATGGTTTCTGAGTAACACCTCATCAATTTGTTTTCCTTTTCGCACTTTGGTCTCTTAAGAGATTTCGCAAGTTTAATGTAGCTCAGATTATTTTGACATGTTTGGGTGCAAAACATGACCTTACATAGTGTAAACCTACCCATTTGGATGTGTTGGAAAGTTATTGGTTTGGTTGCATGATGAACAAAATGAAAATTACACCACCTTGCAACTTTACACTACATGCATTTGACACTTTTTCCATCAATTGAAAACTCAATAGCAAGGGAAAATGGCTTGGAGATATCAAAAACTGAGAGAGTTTATTGTAGAGAGGACCTAGGTGATCTTGTACCCTTAGAAAAAATGTTTCTAAGTGACACAGTTTTGGAGTAATAGCTCAAATCAAGGTTTGCTACCTTTTCACACTTTGGTCTCTTAAGAAATTTTTCCGGTACAATGTAGCTTGGAATTTTTTTGCATGTTTGGGTACAAAATAGGACCTTTGTTAGCATAAATCTACCCATTTGGACATGTGGGAACTATCAATTTGGTTGCATGACAAAAAAAATGAAAGTCACACCACCTTGCAACTTTGCACTACATGCATTTGACACTTTTTCCACCAAATGAAAAATTGACACCATGGGAAAATGACTTGAAGATATAAAAAAATGAGAGAGTTAATTGTATAGGGTCCCTACATGATCCCTTAACTTCAAAAAAAATGTTTCTAAGTGTCATGGTTTTTGAGTAACAACTTGTCAAAGTTTGCTGCCTTTTTGCACTTTAGTCTCTTAAGAGATATTGTTGATGTAATGTAGCTCGGATTGTTCTGCCATGTTTGGGTGTGAAATAGGACCTTTCCTAGAGTAAACCTACCCATCTAGATTCTTTGGAATTGTCGGTTTAGTTGCATAATGAATAGAAAAAAATTTACACCACCTTGCAACTTTACACTGCATGTATTTGACACTTTTTCCATCAATTGAAAATTGCACACCATGGGAAAATGGCTTAGAGATATCAAAAACCAAGAGAGGTTATTGTAGAGGGGACTTATGTGATCTTGTAACTTAGATGAAATGTTTATAAGTGTCAAGGTTTATGAGAAAAACCTCATCAAAGTTTGATGTCTTTTTACACTTTGGTGTCTTAAAAGATATCACTAGTGCATTGTAGCTCAAACCATTCTGACATGTTTGGGTGAAAAAAAAGACCTTTCCTACTATAAACCTACCCATCAAAATTTGTTGGAATTTTCAATTTGGTCGTACGATAAATAGAACAAAAATTACACCACCTTGCATCTTTACACTACATGCATTTGACAATTTTTCCATCAACTAAAAAACTGCACACCTTAGGAAAACAACTCAGAGATATCAAAAGTTGAGAGAGGTTATTGTAGAGGGTCCCTACATGATCCCATAGCTTCATTAAAAAAAAAATTGAGTGCCATGGTTTTTAGGAAACACCTCGTCAAAGTTTGTTGCCTTTTTGCACTTTGGTCTCTTAAGAGATATCATTGGTGCATTGTAGCTCAAACCACTCTAACATGTTTGGGTGAAAAATAAGACCATTTTTAGCCTAAACCTACCCATCCAAATGTTTTGGAATTGTGACTTTGGTCGCACAATGAACAAAATGAAAGTTACACCACCTTGTAACTTTACACTACATGCATCTGTCGCTTTTTCCATCAACTAAAAACTTGACACCATAGGAAAATGACTTAGAGATATCAAAAATTGAGAGAGGTTATTGTAGAGGGGCCTTTCATGATCCCATATCTTTAAATATAATTTTTATAAGTGCCACATTTTTTTACCAACAAATCATCAAAGTTTGTTACCTTTTTGCACTTTGGTCTCTTAAAAGATCATTAGTGCATTGTAGCTCAGACCACTCTAGCATGTTTGGGTGTGAAATAGGACCTTTCATAGTGAAAACCTACCCATCCAGATGTGTTGGAACTATTGGTTTGATCACACAATGAACAAAATTAAAGTTACACCACCTTGCAAATTTACACTGCATGCATCTGGTGCTTTTTCCATCAATTGAATACTTGACACCACAAGAAAATGGATCAAAGATATCAAAAACTGAGATAGCTTCTTGTAGAGGGGCCCTACATGATCTTATACCTTTAGACAAAATTTTAATAAGTTCCATGGTTTTTGAGTAACAACACATCAAAGTTTTCTACCTTTTTGCACTTTGGTCTCTTAAGCGATATCATTGGTGCATTGTAGCTCAGACCACTCTCGCATGTTCAGGTGTGAAATAGGACCATTTCTAGCATAAAATCACCCATTTGGACATGTTGGAACTGTCGATTTGGTCACACGATGAACAAAATAAAAGTTACGAAATTTGCACCACCTTCCATCTTCTTGTCTTTTAGATTGCAACTTTGTCTCAACAATATTAACCTCCTTTCTTTGATGATAAATTCTTGTTATCTTTTAATTCCTTTTCTAAGTGGTTAATTTTAGTCTTTAGTTGTTTTGCTTCAATTTCAAGAATCTTTCAATTCATTTATTTCCAGTTGTATTTTCTCCATGGAAGTCTTAAGTTCAAGAATCTTTGAATTCATTTGTTCAAATCCACCTATAGCATCATCTCTCACTTTCTTTTCCTTAAAAAATTCTTATGAAATACAAAAACTCTTGAGTTTATCCACCTCTCCATTTCCATTTTCCCATTCCACATACTGCATAGGCACCTCCCTCAACTTCTTGAGAACATGAATAATCTCTTCAATCAATACATTTCCTATCTCATTCACTTTTGTCTACTTCTTCAAGTGTTTTTAGAGAAGATTCCTTTTTCATTTCATACATTCTAGTACTTGCTACCTCCAGTTTTTCATTTCCATTTTCCCATCGCACATATTGCACAGACACCTTCCTCAACTTCTCAAGAGAAAGAAGAATATCTTCAGTCAATATGTTATCAATTTGATTCACTTTGGTCTACTTCTTTTCAAGAGTTTTAAGAGTAGATTCCCCTTTTTATTTCATGCATTCTAGTACCTGTTGCTCCAATTATGCATTATCATTTTCTCATTGCACGTACTACATACCCACCTTCCTCATCTTCTTAAGAGAAGGAAGAATCTCTTTACTCAATACATTATCTATCTCATTCACTTTGATCTAATTATTTTCAAGTGTTTTTCTAGCTGATTCTTTTTTCATTTCATGCATTCTAGTACTTGCTTCCTCAATTTTTGGAATGTAGATGATGCGTATACATTTCATGATAAAACATAAAAATCCTAAAGAACATTATTCTAACCCACAACTATATTTTGATCAGTAACACTCTTATGTTAAGATTACAAAAATTCACCTACACTCATATAGAGACTCATCACTATACCTAAATGGATCTTAGCAACACTTACACACCACTAAGGGAACCGCATCATGTCATTTTTACTTGATAGTTCAATACAAAAAAATATGGTGAGTGTAATTTATATCACATAAATATGCATTTATCCTTCAATAGTAAAACACAACAAAATATGATGAATGCCATTTATCACATTAATATGCATTTTGACTTGATAGTAAAACACAACAAAATAAGGGGATATGAGATGAGACTAGAAGTTTGGAGATGATATGATGGGTTAAATGGGATAGATGTTGAGATATAAGGATAAGGGATATAATGTTGAATAGAATAATGATATAATGGTTGGGAATCTTGGCAGGCAATAATCTTATTTCTTGCTTGGGACCTTGTGATAGGCATCCGAGAGAGAGAGACCTAGGAATGATGAAATGGAATGAGGATGATTAAAGATGATTGGGTAGAACTTTGATTTGAGATAATGGATGTAAAGAGGATAATTATAGAATGGATGGAAAAGGGATAATGATAGAATGAATGGAAAGGGGGATAATTATGAAAAGGGAGATACAAGACCAATATTGTCTCAACCTAAACTAGATCATTTATTGATGATAATGGGATTTTATTAGACTAGACTTTTATAACTGTATAGGCCTCAAGCTTGGATAATCACTTGACTATGGCTTGGATAGAGGATAATTTTTCTTACCTAAGCTTGTATAATCACTTTGAAAAGGCTTGAATATGCTTACTTAGCTTGGATAATCACCTAAGAAAGGATTTGATGATGGTTGTAATGACTTATGATAATGGATGAAAATGCTAAGATGAGGGAAAGATGATATATTTTGGATGGATATGATGGAAATGCTTGATGTTTCAAGTGAAATGATGGTTGAGGAAGGGTCTCCCAAGTCTACTTTAGGGCTGAAAAGTTCAATTTTGCAAATTGAGGTCTTAAGATGGTCAAATGGTGAAACCATAAATATGCATATAATCTACCCAATATTCACTATTATGTGTACAATTACAAAAACAACAAAAAAGGACAAACTTTAAGTTTAAGAGGGGAAGTAAGTTCTTCCTATTCCATATGAAATTTGGAACCAAAACATAAGTAAAGTTGAAATATAGAAAAAAATGGTCTAACTATCAACTAAAATACATTAATATCAATAAAATGACTATAAAAATTCAATGTGCATACTTAAAAATTAATCCAATGAACCATCCAAGTTTGCTCTACTCTTTATTGTGTCAAGTATTGCCTCATGGTCAGACTCGTGCACCTTCCACAAGGTCTTGTTCAAAGGTCTACCCCAATATTGTATCAGATGAACATTGGATGCCACAAAAAGGTTTGTGTAATAAAGAATCTTCCAATGAATGTCAAAGTCTTGAAACAACGAAACATTAACGCTCTTATGTGGGTACCTTCTAAGCCAAATCCAGTAACAACCATCAAGCCTGTGGGGTATTCGATGTTTTCTTCATTTGTAATTGGGGCCTCCAATTTATTTTTGGCCTCAACATAATGACAGAAGTTATACTCTATTCCCTCTTAATTTTCTTGATCTATAATAACTATATAAACATGCCTTACATTGATATGTGCAATAAATTAAATGAAATTAGTCAACATTACAAAAACACTACGAAGTAAAATAACATTAGGAATTTCAAAAACTATGCAAGTAGATATATTACCTAGTTGAACTAGATCTAATATGTGATCAAATCAACCAATGATTCCATTTGTGTCAGTTCAGGAGTTGATATATGTCGTGGGCTAAGAAAACCACCATTCATCAACCCACTCCTTTGACTCACACTCATTCTAAGCTCCCATTGTACATGAAGAACAAAAGCATGCCATCTTCTGCATATGGATACTCCATGAACCTACATTTGAGCTTCTGAAAGAGTGTAGCTCACTTGATCCTATTAGTGTACAACAATCCTCATATGGTGCAATTTTAGTATCATCTATCAACCAAAAAAAATTATGAACTAAAGACACACCTTCATCACCTAGACCCATTGAAGCATTACACCACTCAACTATTGATTTTTCATCTATCAAATTTGCATTATCATTATACTTTAACTCTTCTCATGCAACATCATGCTCCCCCTTTCCATGACTAGTCTCACAAAAGTTTCAAATATGTTGAACACCTATAATATTATGCATCATTCTCAACCAATAAAACATCCATGAGTTCTTGAATTGTGATACATAGTCATTCAACCATATGATATGATGACTATAGGATATGCCCCTTCTAGCAAAATCATGGTAGAAAAATTGAAAACAACCTTGCACAAACTCTGTAGAATGTGTTTGATCATCACTAATATAAAAAAGATGTTGGAAATGTGTGCCTCAATCCCATAGGCTGAAACCTCTAAGATAGAAAAGTTGGTGTGACATATTTTGTGTCTGGCCGACTAGCAGCTTGAATCTTGTTGAATAGTTTAGGTAGCTATGACCTTGCAGGAGTCTCACTGAATGCTTATACATTGGAGTCATCGGGATAACCTATAGTGGCTCAGTGAGAAGTCTTATTGAGTAATATGTCTCACCGACAATATGTTACATTTTGTGGTCTTTAGTGTATCTTATATTCTTTGGTGAGAAGTCTTGTTGATGTGGAGTGTCTCACCGAAAGCTTCACCTTTGAAGTCATCAGGGAGACTTGGCCGAGAGGGATACTATCGGTAAGAATTCTTATCGATGTGTGAATGTATTTTCGAATGGTTACACTTAGGAGTCTTCAGTGTGGCATGTGACTTCACTATGAACTCCTGGCAACATGTGTTTCTCTTGCCGATGTTCATCGAGGTAACATGAATGTTAGGGTATGAAGTCTGGGCAATGTGTTTATGTCTCACCAATGTTGTAGTTTATTATCAGTATGACTCCTGGTGACAAGTGGTCTCGGGGTAACTTGGAGAACTCGGTAAGAACTCTCAACGAGAGTGATAAGTCTTCTCGACTATTCAATGCTCGATGTAACTTAAAGTCTTCAGAGTAAAGTATCAATGATGGACGTGTGTCTTAGCGATGAAGAAGTCTATTGTTGGTATGACTTGAGAACTCGGTATGAACTTTCTGTGAATGTGATGAGTCTTGCCGACTATTATTTGGCACTCAATATAACTTGAGACTTCGGTGGGATGTCCTAGCGAAAGCGGTAGTCTCACCGATATGCATGCTAAGGTTGATACAAGTTGTAAGCTTGGTTGAACCTCTTGCCAATGGAAATGACTCTTGGCTACATCGATAGTTAAGTCTTGTGGCATCAGGGAGACACGGTTAGTGTCTCACCGACATGCCAACATAGTTGAAGCTTTTGACCATGTGAAGACTATCCTATGTGGCTTGTAGTCAACCAATCAGAGATGCTGAATGGGAACCGTTGGAAGACAATTCGTTGTGGCAGTTCTGAGAGGAAGCTCGATAGATAGGGGCGACATGGTTATACTATGTGATTGCAGATTGTGATTGGTTCAATGGATCAACAAATTGCTATGTGGTTGTATGATCAGTAGATGAATTATATTCTGTGAATATTTGTAACTTGAAGGTTCCTGTACAAGTTTGATCATTTTGAAAGCTACTGAAATATGACATTAGAAAGATAAGTCTAATATTTGTATGTAATCTCCATTACTGTAATACAAAGTGATTTCTCTTGGTATGGTGGGATTTTCTCTCGTAAGGGTTTTCCTACGTATATCTGGTGTTCATATGTGTTTTTCAAATACTCTGTTTCTATTCTCTTTCATGTGCATCTTTAATTGGACTGTAATTGTAAAATTTGAAAGGTATCTCTGCATTCTTCCCTAAGGTTTTGATGTTAGGAGAGTTGCTTCCGCATCTAGCTTTCCTTACAAGTGGTATTAGAGTCTGGCTAGTTGTGTTATCCTTGTGGGTACATTGGGTTTTTTGCGTCAATTTCTATTCAGTGGGAGTCTTGTAGAAGTTTTTCAATTTATAATTACAGATTGAGATGGCAAGCATGTCGGGAAAGATTGAAATAGAGAAGTTCAATGGCAGTAATTTTGAGTTGTGGAAACTTAAGATGGAGGATCTCTTAGTGGATCGTGATCTTTGGATTGTTGTGTCTGGAGTGAAACCTACAGGCATGAAGCAAGAAGATTTAGACCTTGCAAATAGAAAGTCTAAGGGGCTAATATGGCTCTGTTTGGCAGAATCCATTCTTCTCAATGTACATGAAGAGAAGACTGCATCTTCCTTGTGGAAGAGACTGGCATCCATTTATCAAGGGAAGTCCTTGGTGAATAAACTGTTCCTGAGGAAAAAATTATATACTTTGAGAATGCATGAAGGAGGGTCTTTAGCTGATCATTTGAATGCATTCAACATGTTGATTGCACAATTAACATCTGTTGGTGTGAAGATTGATGAAGAGGATCATTGTAAGTTGATATTGTGTTCTTTGCTAGATTCATGGGATCACCTAGTGATGGCTATTGGGAGTACAACATCTAGTTTCAAGATGGAAGATGTTGTTGCTTCTTTGTTATCAGAAGAAATGAAAAGGAAATCTTATGAATGGCAAAGGAGGCCCTTGCTATTAGAGGAAAGTCAAAAGAGAAAGGAAAAAAGGACAAGAAGTCCAAATCAAAATTAGAGGGGAGATCAAAGTTTCCTGGCAAGAAGTCCAAGGTGAAGTGTTGGAACTATGGGCAACCTGGTCATGTCCAAAAGGATTGTAAAGAGGAGAAGAAGAAGAAGAAGAAGAAGTATTCTTTCGATAATGATTCTCCTCATAGTGATGCAAATGCCTTTATTGCAGCCTTGGCTACGTAGGCATCAGATGATCTATGGCTAATTGATTCAGGATCATCTTTCCACATGACATCTCATAGAGATTGGTTCACAAAGTATGAAGAATACAATGGTGGAAAGGTGTACTTGGAAATTGATTCAACTTTGGAAATTGTTGGTCGTGGAAGAGTCAGAATCCAATTCCCTAATGGTAGAGTGAAGGGAATCAATAATGTAATGCATATACCAAGTCTGGCTCAAAACTTACTTTTTGTAAGTATGCTAAATGATATTGAAGTGCAAGTCATGTTCTCTGGAAATGGCTACAAGATGACTAGAGGCTCAATGGTGCTAGCAAGGGGTGCTTGTATTGGTACCTTGTACAAGATGGATGCACATGTTGTTCAATGTAACAATGTCTCTATAAAGTCACAGAAGGCTACTCATGGAGGAAAAGAGGGAAATGTTCCTAATTGTGTGAACTCTATGGAAGTTAAACTTTCAGCAAAAAAGACTATGCTCTGGCATCATAGGCTAGGCCACATTGGAGGGAAAGGTTTAAAAACCTTTAAGAAAAAAACCTGGTTGAGGGGCTTGAAGATTATAACCTTGAATTTGAATTATGTGAACATTGTATATATGGAAAATAGCAGAGTGTTTCATTTTATTCCAGTCCTCATAAATCTTCTGATTTGCTATATTATATTCATTCTGATATATTTGGTCCATTGAATGTTCCTTCTTTGTCTAAGTCAAGATACTATGTATCATTTATTGATGATTATTCGAGAAGAACATTTGTTTATTTTTTGAAAAGTAAATCAGAAGTGTTCAGTCAGTTTAAGGAATTTAAGAACCTTGTAGAAAATTAGACTAGAAGAAAAATTAAATGATTAAGGACTGATAATGGTGATGAATTTTGTTCTGATGATTTCAAGAGGTATTGTAAAGACCATGGGATTAAAAGACATAAGACTACACCTTATACTCCACAACAAAATGGCGTTGTAGAAAGGTTCAATAGGACAATGATGGAGAGAGCATGAAGCATGCTGAGTAGTGCTAGCTTGGAGGAGAAGTTCTAGGTTGAGGCTATTGCTATTGCATGTTACTTGATTAATCATTCTCCAAATTCTACTCTTGTTGAGAAAACACCTTTGGAAGCATGGTCAAGTAAGAAGCCCTCCTTAAGACATATTTGTGTCTTTGGCTGTGAGGCATATGCTCATGTGTCATATGAGAAAATATCTAAGTTGGAGAACAAGGCTGTCAAATGTATTTTTATTGGCTATATTGTTGGCATAAAAGGATACAAGCTTTGGAATCCTCATATGGAGAAGGTTGTATACAGTAGAAGTGTAATCTTTTGTGAGCTAAATCCTTCTACCTTGGATTTGCAGTTAGAGATAAAGTTAGAAAAAAATAAGGATGTAGTTGAAATTCCTCCTACACCAAATAAAGAGGAATTGAAAATTCAAAAAGTACCTAAAACTGAGGAGAGCTCAAGTAGTTTTGAAAGTTCTGAAGAAGAAGAAGAACCTCAGCCTCAGCAAGTGACGAGGTCAACCCATGAAAGAAAACAACCTGATAGGTATGGGTTCTCTCTGATAGATTCTACTTGTGCCTATGCTTTAATTTCTAGCACTGATGAGCCTAGGACTGTAAAGGAGGCATTTAAAATGTTTGATTCAGACTCTTGGTTGGAAGTCATGAATGAAGAAATGGCTCCATTAGAAAAGAATGACACTTGGAGTTTGGTGCCCTTGCCTAAAGGCAGAAAAGTTATTGGCTGCAAATGGGTATTTAAAAAGAAGATTGTTCTGGATGGAAGTGTGGAAAAGTACAAGGCAAGATTGGTTGCAAAGGGTTATTCCCAGGTAGAGGGAATTGATTATGGGGAGATTTTTTCTCCTATAGCTAAGTTGGCATCCATTAGATTTCTTTTGTCACTTGCAGCAATGTATGAGTAAGAGGTTGAATAGATGGATGTGAAGACAACATTTCTTCATGGTGATCTTGAAGAAGAAATCTATATGTCCCAACCTGAGCACTTTGTTGAGAAAGGTAAAGAGAAACTAGTTTGCAAGTTAAAAAAGTCTTTGTATGGGTTAAAACAGTCACCTAGAATGTGATACCAAAAATTTGATACTTTTGTATTTTTTTTGGGATTTGTAAGATCAAAATTTGATCATTGTTTCTATTACAAAGCTAAAAGTGATCAAGTTCTTATTATTACTCTCTATGTTGATGATATGTTGTTCATAGGCAATAGTAAGCTAATGATTTTTGATCTTAAGTCTCAGTTATCTGCTAAGTTCGAAATGAAAGATCTTGGTGCAGCAAGGTATATTCTAGGGATGGAGATAACTAGGGACAAGAATAGTAGAAAACTTTGGCTCAGTCAGAGTAAGTATATCAAGACTGTTCTAGAGAGATTTTGCATGAATGATTGCAAGCAGCTAGTTGTTCCAGTCTTGCAGGGAACAAAGCTATCTGTTGAAGACTATCCAAAATCTCCTACTGAGATGGAGGACATGACCAGTGTACCCTATGCTAGTGCAGTTGGGAGTCTTATGTATGCAATGGTCTGTACAAGGCCAGACATTGCCCAAGTAGTGGGAGTTCTTAGTTAGTTTATGGCTAATCTTGGAAGGACACATTGGGATGTTGTGAAAAGAGTTTTCAGATATTTGAAGGGCACTTCAAATTTTTCTTTGTGTTACCATGGGCACTTGGTTGAATCACAGAGGACTCTCAGTATTCTAGGCTATGTGGATTTTGATTGGGCAGGGGACATTGACAGTAGGAGGTCCACCAGTGGATATACTTTCATGTTGAATGGTGGTGCAGTGAGTTGGATGAGTAAGCGGCAGGTTGTAGTTGCTTTGTCCACTACATAGGCTGAATACATGGCAACTACACATGCTTGTAAATAAGCAGTTTGGTTAAAACGTTTGTGCTCTAACATTGGTTTTGATACAGGGAAAATAACTATTTTTTGTGATAGTCAGAGTGCAATTTTTCTGGCAAAGAATCCTACTTTCCATGCCAAGACAAAACATATAGATGTACAGTACCACTTTGTACGAGATATGGTGGAGGATGGAAAGGTTAGTTTGGAAAAAGTTGATACTCTGGAGAATGTTGCAGATGCATTAAAGAAGCCAGTGAGCATAGACAAGTTTAGGTGGTGTGTCAGTTCAATGGGCCTTAGTGCCCATGATTTTTAGTACGTTCGTTGTACTCTAGAGGTGCCTGTGTGATCTTCGTCAAGTGGGAGATTGTTGGAAATGTGTGCCTCAATCCCATAGGCTAAAACCTCTAAGAGAGAAAAGTCATTGTGACATCTTTTGTGTCTGGCCGACTAGAAGCTTGAATCTTGTTGAACAGTTCAGGTCATTGTGACCTTGCAGGAGTCTCACCAAATGCTTATACATTGGAGTCATCGGGATAACCTATGGTGGCTCGGTGAGAAGTCTTATCGAGTAATATGTCTCACTGACAGTATGTTACATTTTGTAGTCTTCGATGTATCTTATATTCTTTGGTGAGAAGTCCTGTTGATGTGGAGTGTCTCATTGAAAGCTTCACCTTTGAAGTCATCAGGGAGACTTGGCTGAGAGGGATACTATCGGTAAGAAGTCTTACCGATGTGTGAATGTCTTGTCGAACGGTTACACTTAGGAGTCTTCGGTGTGGCATGTGACTTTGCTATGAACTCCTGGCAACATGTGTTTCTCTTGCCAATGTTCATCGGGGTAACATGAATGTTCTAGTATGAAGTCTAGGTGATGTGTTTATGTCTCACCAATGTAGTTTATTCTCGAAATGACTCCTGGCGACTAGTGGTCTCAGGGTAACTTGGAGAACTCGGTAAGAACTCTCAGCGAGAGTGATAAGTCTTGCCAACCGTTTGGTGCTCGATGTAACTTAAAGTCTTCAGAGTAAAGTCTCAATGATGGACGTGTTTCTTAGCGATGAAGAAGTATGTTGTCAGTATGACTTGAGAACTCGATATGAACTCTCTACGAATGTGATAAGTCTTGCTGACTATTATTTGGAACTCGGTATAACTTGAGACTTCGGTGGGATATCCTAGTGAAAGTGATACTCTCACTGATATGCATGATGAGGTCGATACAAGTTGTAAGCTCAATGGAACCTCTTGCCAATGGAAATGACTCTTGGTGACATCGATAGTTAAGTCTTGTGGCATCAGGGAGACACGGTTAGTGTCTCACCGACATGCCAACATAGTTGAAGCCTTTTGACTGTGTGAAGACTATCCTATGTGGCTTATAGTTGACCAATCAGAGAAGTCAAATGGGAACCATTGGAAGATAGTTCATTGTAGTAGTTCTGAGAGGAAGCTCGACAGATAGGGGTGACATGGTTATACTCTGTGATTGCAGATTGTGACTGGTTTGATGGATCGAAGGATTTTTGTGTGGTTGTATGATTAGTAGATGAATTCTATTCTATGAAGATTTGTAACTTGAAGGTTCTTGTACAATTTTGATCATTGTGAAAGCTACTAAAATATTACATTAGAAAGATAAGCCTAATATTTGTATGTAATCTCCATTACTGTAATACAAAGTGATTTCTCTTGGTGTGGTGGGTTTTTCTCCCGTAAGGGTTTTCCCACGTATATTTGGTGTTCATATGTGTTTGTCAAATACTCTGTTTCTGTTATCTCTTTCATGTTTAATTGGACTATAATTGTAAAATTTAAAAGATATCTCTGCATTCTTCCCTTAGGTTTTGACGTTAGGAGAGTTGCTTCAACATCTAGCTTTCCTTACAAAAGATGCTCCCTTATGATCTTTATTTCATCCTCTATACTATCACTGGCATGAATGAATGTTATGTGCATAAATATAGAAACCTATGTGGAGTTGTATATTGTGATTGTACCTCATGTTGTGGTTGTAGACTATAGTTCTCTACAAATTTGATAACTAAAATAATTCTATGAAGTGAAAATGTGTCCTTGAATAACTTGAATTGTGGGTCCAACCATAAAGCTCTATGGGTAAGCCTTGCATACTCATACACTATACCATCATGAAATGTAGACATAAACTAATACATTTGAATCTTTTTAATAACCAAATCACACCTTTTTTCTTCTTCACCATCTTTTATATTGTAATCCACTATTTTATACTTGTTAAAATATACTAGTTCATTTCCAACCGCATGTATACTTTCCATATGTGCACATATTGGCATATGGTGCAAGCCACCACAATGCTAACATGTGTCATCCAAGCATAATTTCCTATAGAATATTTGACCTTCCTCTCTTTCACATAATTCTTTTGACATGAAGTCTCTTAAAAATGTAAGTGGGGCATGTATGCCACAGTCCTGCAAAGCATTGTTAGTATGCAAATTTAAATATATTGACCAATAAACATAAAAATGGTTGGAAAATTTAATATGTAATCCACAAAAAAATTAGTGCATGTGTGATATATTTTGACATAGAAGGGTTTTAGCATTTCAAAAAATCTTTGACTAATTTTAACTTTGAAGATACATCTCCTGAAATTTACCAAAAAATTATGTTTGAGTCATATCCAAAAAATGCTTTGGATGTGGCTCACAATTTCAACTATCAATTCTCCTTCTTACCACATCCCTTTGATTCGGAGATACCCTTGTGTGATTCTTCTAAAATTATTCAATTATTGATCTCAATATTTCAATAATTGGTTTATCTTTTTTGTGGTAGTCTCCCTAAGAATTCCCATAATTCATTGTCATCAGTGTTCTTGATTCTTTGGTTCCTTCCAACAACTCTTGATAAAGTTTTTCTATTTATTTCCAATGCTTGACTTGTCTTTCTAATCAAATGATATTTCATCATTTTATTACTTACTATCATTAATGTAATGGCAGGCCATGTGAAATTACTATCTTTTGTGAGTGAGGTGTTACCAACACTCTCATATGCACTCATTATATTCTTCACAATAGATTTTTCACTTGAAGCCTCTGAGCATATCTTCTACAAGTGCATTTTGGAATCTTATCTTCCATTGGTTGCAAAATATTCCCATAGATATCAATCAAATACTTGGGCTTTCTATGAAAAATTCTTCGTGGTGTTCTCAAAGGTAAATTTTGCTCAACATTAGGAATTTCATCAATATTTAAATAAGATGGGATAGATGGAATAGATTGTGTACCTTGAAGTTGAGATGGGAAATATGGCATATCTCCTTCTTCACATCTGAGTGACGATGTACTTTCAACTTGAGATGTGGTAGATGGTGTCCCTCCAACTTTACTTGTGGTAGAGGATGTGTCTCCAACTTGTGGTAGAGGAGGTTCATGTTCCTCTTCAATTGGCACATCTTCTCCTATCATGTTCAATCTCCTCTTTTCATGAAGTTGCCTCATTTTTTTATCTTTTCTTTGTATTCATATCTTCTTATTCCTCTTCAATTGACACATCTTCTTCTATTGTGTTCAATTTCCTCTTTTCATGAAGTTGCCTCATTTGTTCATTTTTCTTTACATTCTTAGTTGCTTTCTTCTCCTGTGTTAGAGGAATCTTTAATCATTTCCTTAGCATGATGAAGAATTCCACTTATAGCATGAAAAAGAGATAAATATTAGTTCCACCATAGTACTAATCAAGTAAATATATCTTACACAAATCTATGAAAGTATGATATGACAGTCCAAAAGGGGTGGCAATGAATATGAATATGAATATGACAATCCAAAAGGGGAAGCAATGAATATGAATATGACAGTCCAAAAGGGGTAGTAATGAATATGAATATGACAGTCCAAAAGGGGAAACAATGAATATGAATATGTGCACTCTTAACGATGAGAATAGATGAGTTGATTATTTCACATCAAACCCACAAGTATTGCCTAAATATAGGGTTATCCCTTCCCCAAACCCTAAACCAACATAAGAGGTGTGGATTTCAATGACAAAATTCTACAAGAAAAAAAGGTACAAGGGGGATGTGATTGTTGAAGTCTTCGTGGAAGTCTTAATGTTTGTTTATAATTGGGGTAGTGTGATGGTTGAAGGGGTTTTTATTCTAATAGATTGTCTATGGGATTGGTGGAAGTTATGGTTGTTATGGATGGGGTGTCTTTTTTCTTTAGTTGTGAAATGTCAAAAGTTTATGAAATTTTATCCCCACTTTAAGTATTTGAAAGTAAGCAATTATTTGAAAGTATTGGTGGAAGTTAATATTTTCAAGGGGAATTCCTATAGTTAAATTATTTGATTCAATTAGTATCCTAGTTTGGGACCTTGTAAGTGGAATGCAATGGTGGGCATAAGCAATATGTAAGCTAGTAGATAAAGATTAAAGGATCTAGATTTGAATCATTGAAAATTTTGATTTTTTTGAATGATGGTTGATAGAAAAATCTAAGTGAGATGGATGAAACAATGGCTTGGATGGGTTTTTACTATTTTTTGGATGAAAGATGTCAATAGTGGTTTGAAAATTTTACTAGGTCTTTCTATGGTTACCATTACCAAGGTTTTGGTCCACAAGGTATAATTTTTTGGCCTCAACAATTTGTTGATATGATTTTTTATAAAAGAATACAATTGTTGATACATAGGGAAAAATCATTAAGATACAAATACATGAAATGAGAAATAAAAAATGTTGATATGCAAAGGCATTAAAAGGGAAGCGCAATAAAAAACTAGCAATTATGGTAAAGGTAGAGTGGAAGTGTTAAATAACACAAGCTCTAAAAGACTAAATGAATTTTTTGGAATATTGGAAGAGAAGATTAAAATTACTAAATCGTTTAACTAGAAAGCCCAATTATGTTCAAATTTTGGTGAGATATTTTACAAACAAAAACACATAGTGATTGAATTATCTCTTAGGGTAAAAGTTTGAGCACTCATAATTTTGACTACTTAGCAAAATCTAATTGTAAAATCAGCATGATAACAAAATTAGAGCATTATATTAAGCATGTATGATAGTAAGTGATAAAGAAACATGCATAAAGACTTGAAATACCTTAAAACCAAATAATTGATTTGAGAAACTACCCAATTATGTGCAGTTTATTTTTCTTCTTGCATCAAAATCCTTAAGAATTTGAGATTTTCATGAACTTGCTTCCTTTTCAACATTCAATTCTATATAGCTCTAATAGAATTACTAAAAACTATTGAAGAGTTCCAATGTATAATGTGAAATTATAACAATAAATTCATAATTAATATTGTCACACTACAAATATGAAAATTTCATTTCATATAATCAAATTTCATGCAAAATCTATGTTATTTCCTCCTTCCTAAGTTGGTAAACTAGAAAAAGGTGGTGCAAAGTTGGTGTAAAGGTGTTGTAGTGTGTAAAATTTCTATGTGCTTTCCCCAACAACATGAAAAATAATTTTTTTTTTGGATCACATGCAAGACTAGGAGAATAATAGAGTATGTGGGCTTGGATCACAGGTGTCCTACCCTTTTTACCATTTTTAGAGAAAGACAAAACATGCTCACATTATAATGTTGTCACATTATAACACAAGCACATTTTTTCTTTCTTGAGAACGACCACATAACAACTTTTCCAAAGTGCGCTCGCATTTTGAAAAAGTTGAGTTTTTAAGGTTTTTCAAATATCATCATGTGTCAATATAGGGTTGTGTTAAACTATATCTATGAGACCTTTCTTAGAGAAATTATGACATCCTGTAAGGGTTACATATGTCTCATTTTGCATGCAATATGAAGTTTCACCATGTTTCCCTATATGCTCAAGCCTATATCGAGAACCATAAACCCTATACCCTTAAAGCCTAATACCTCAAACCTTAAACCCTCAACCCTTAAACCATAATCCCTTAAACCATTAACCCTAAAATCCTCAACCATCAACCCTAATCCCTCAACCCTCAACCCTAATCCCTATCCCTGAACCCTGAACCCTTAAACCCTAATATGTAAAACCCTAATATGTAAAACCCTAATCTCTTAACCCTCAAACCTTAAACCATCAACCCTTAAACCTTAATCCCTAAACACTTAAACCCTTAAACCTTAATCCCTAATCCCTTAAACCCTCTACCATATACATTAAACCCTCAACCCTAATCCCTTGACCTTATACCTTAAACCCTTAATCCATCAACCCTCAACCATTAAACCGTTAAACCCTAAACCCTCTATCCTATACATTACACCTTCAACCCTAATCCCTTGAACCTATACCTTAAAACCTTAATCCATCAACCCTAAACCCTTAAACCCTTAAACCCTCAACCTTAAAACATCAACCCTATACCCTTAAAGCCTAATCCCTCAAACCTTAAACCATCAACCCTTAATCCCTAATCACTTAAACCCTCAACACTTAAACCCTAATAAATTAAACCCTTAACCCTTAAATCCTCAACCATCAACCCTAATCCCTCAATCTTGAACCCTAATCCCTATTCCTAAACCCTAAACCCTTAAACCCTAATCCATAAATCCTAAACTCTTAACTGTCAACCCTAAAACCCTCAACCCTTAATCCCTAAACCTTTATACCATCTACCATATACATTAAACCCTCAACCCTAATCCCTTGAACCTATACCTTAAACCCTTAATCCATCAACCCTCAAACCTTAAACCCTTAAACTCTAAACCCTCTATCCTATACATTAAACCCTCAACCCTAATCCATCGACCCTATACCTTAAACCCTTAATCCATAAACCCTCAACCATTAAACCCTCAACCCTTAAACCCTAAACCCTCTACCGTATACATTAAAGCCTCAACCCTAACCCCTTGACCCTATACCTTAAACCCTTAGTCCATCAACCCTCAACCCTTAAACTCTCAACCCTTAATCCTTGATCCCTTAAACCCTCTACACTATACATTAAACCCTCAACCCTAATCCCTCTCTTATGTACCTTAAACCCTTATTCCATCAACCCTCAACCCTTAAACTCATAATCCCTCAACCCTAAACCCTTAAACCCTCTACCCTATACATTATACCCTCAACCTTGAACCCTTAACCCTATACCCTTAAAGCCTAATCCTTCAAACCTTAAATCCTCAACCCTTAATCTGTAATCCCTTAAACCATAATCCCTTAAACCCTCAACCCTTAAATTCTCAACCCTCAACCCTAATCCCTCAATCCTGAACCCTAATCCCTAAACCTAAACCCTCAAACCTCAAACCCTAATACCTTAAACCCTCAATCCTTGAATCCTAAACCCTTAACCCTTAAAATCTAAACCCTTTAATCCTCATCCCTTCAACCCTAATCCCTTAACCCTCAACCCTAAACCCTTGACCATATACCTTAAACCCTTAATCCATCAACCCTTGATCCTTAACCCTTAAACCCTCAACCCTTAAACCCTAAACACTCTATCCTATACATTAAACCCTTAACCCTAATCTCTTGACCCTATACCTTAAACCATTAATCCTTCAACCTTCAACCCTTAAACCCTTAATCACTCAACCCTCAACCCTTAAACTCTATACCCTATACATTATACCCTCAACCCTTAAACTCTCTACCCTATACATTACACCCTCAACCCTAATCCCTCAACCCTAAACCCTCAACCTTATAACCTTAAAGCCTAATCCCTCAACCCTTAATCCCTAATACCTTAAACCATATACCCTATACATTAAACCCTTAACCATATTCCCTCGACCCTATACCTTAAACCCTTAATCCATCAACACTCAACCCCTAAATCCTCTATCCTATACATTAAACCTTCAACCCCTAAACCCTCTATCATATACATTAAACCATAAACCCTATAGCTTAAACCCTTAATCCATCAACCCTTAACCACTAAACCCTTAAACCCTAAAACCTCTACCCTATACATTAAACCATCGACCCTAATTGCTCAACCCTATACCCTAAACCCTTAGTCCATCGACCCTCAACTCTTAAAGCTATAATCCCTCAATCCTTAAACTCTTAACCCTTAATCCATAATCCCTTAAACCCTATACCCTATACATTAAAATCTCAACCCTAATCCCCCAACCCTATACCTTAAACCCTTATTCCATCAACCCTCAACCCTTAAACTCATAATCCCTCAATCTTCAACCCTTAAACCCTTAAACCCTCTACCCTATACCCTTAAAGCATAATCCCTCAAGCCTTAAATCCTCAACCCTTAATCCCTAATCCCTTAAACCCTCAACCCTTAAACCCTAATCCCTTAAACCCCCAATCCTTAAATCCTCAACCCTCAAACCTAATCACCCAACCCTGAACCCTAATCCCTATCCCTAAACCCTCAACCCTTAAACCATAATCCCTATATCTAAACCCTCAAACCTAAACCCTCAACCCTCAACCCTTAAACCCTAATCCCTTAAAACCTCAACCCTTAAAACCTAAACCCTTAACCCTTAAACTCTAAACCCTTAAACCATCATCCCTTAAACCCTAATTCCTTAACCCTCAACCCTAAACCCTTAAACCCTTAAACCTCTATCCTATACATTAAACCCTCAACCCTAATCCCTTACCCCTATACCTTAAACCTTTAATCCATTAACTCTCAACCCTTAAACCCTTAATCTATTACACCCCAATTGTGTATTTACTATTTAGTATTACTATGTAGGGTAAATGTGAATGTAATTTTAATTTTGAATGAGAATAAATTGTTCTTGCACTTTGTTACCAATGATTTATGAATGAATGTTATTTCATTTAATGATATGTAAAGGAATGCATATATGTTAAATGGATAGTTATTGAATTGAATATTCTAACTATGGAGAAATATTATGTCTAATGCATATTTTGTTGAAAATTTGACTACCATGGGAATGTGTTAGTTTGGTGCAGGTACATTTTCAATCCTCCAGTTGTGAGGAAAATTATCACTCAGGAGAAGATCTTGGTTGGGTAACCCGTAACATAACCTATCTGGACTTACACACACACTCATAGTAGAATGGTTGATTCAATTTATTGTGTTGGGAATTGGTAAGTCATCCTTAGTATGTGTGTTCACATTAGAAAAGGTCTTGATTACTATTGAATGCATTATTGGGTGATGTTATATGTTTTGATCTTATGAGTTCTTCCTTATATTACTATGCTTGTATTGATGAGTTGAACACCTGTGGAATGTATGTATATGTAGACATATACATGTCAATGATAGTCCATACGTATGAGGGAACACATACATGAGAGTGCATAGGTAGACGTGCCTATGCTTGCTTATGAATGAGTTGCTTGTGAGCATAGAGCTATCGAATGGACAACATAAAATAAATGTGTATATGTATAAATACGTCACGTGTTTGTTCCCTATCAACACACTAGTAATTTTGTATATACTTGGTGTACAATTGAATGTGTATATATATGTATATATGATATATACATATATCCATATGTATACATGTATCGATACACACATATGTTTGTAAAACAAACATGCCCATATGAATGTATCAATATATGTACACATACATATACATGTACATAGAGGAATATATATATGTATATATATACATGTACATAATCGATATAATTATTATTACTATGATAATGTTAACTTGTTCATATTCATTTGTATATCGAATGTATACATACTTTATTGACATGATATATATATACATATATTAATATATATATACATATACATATATGTGTGTGTGTGTGATATTATTGATATACATATATATATGTATATGTACATATATCAATATATATTTATATATAAATATATGCTTGGAAATTGATTAACATATGTAATGCTTAGAGGCCAATTTATTTACATGAACATAGGTCGATTTGTATATAACATATGCAAAGCATTTAAAGGCTTAATATAACATATATTAGCATTGAATAAAGATCAAATTACATACTATGTATTGTGGAGCAATATGGTCGATATGGATAGTGAGCCATAGTCGATACTATGGAAATGCATTTTGGAATTATTAAACAACAAATTACTCAACATTGAATTCTTTTATATAAAGCGATGAAATAGATGCCAACTGAAAAATAAAGTGAAATGCAAGAGAATATGAAACGCGTATATCAATACAAGGAATTGGTCAATGTATCATTTATGAGCCAATTGACTCTTACTCCTCTATTTTTTGCAAAGGTTAGACTTAGTCGACATTAAGCATGTGTTGCATGATGACTGTAGACTATTTCAATAAGTAAAGCCACACCAAACAATAGGGAGAATGGTTGCATACTTGACACTAAAATATGAAGTTCTATTTGTTGTAGAAGCCCATCTTTGATGCAATTCAACTGTCATCATTTTAACATGAGAACTATTGAATAAGTCTCTTGTTGTTTTCAAATAAATGGGTCAACTTGTAGCTTCTTATGCTAAGTTTGTTTTTATTTTGATGCCACATTTTAAGCTAAGTGAAGTGAGTCGACCTACATGGATTAAGCTATCATTTTGCATGCCTTTTTGTAGGTTGCAATGTCTCTATTTTCTATATAAATAGAGAGATTAGTGTTCTCATTTTGGGTGCACTTCTCATTCTACAAAATTATTTTGCAAATTTACTCTCTACATTATTTTTGTGAGAGCCGAGAGATATTTGGAGAGAGATGAAAACTACTTTGTGAGAGGGCTGCATTATTTGAGTTAGATTCTTGCTTTGGGTTGATAAAGTGAAGCTAGGAAGTTGTTGCAAAATGTTGAGCATCAAGTCAGTCAATTGATTAAGTGTAACACAGGCATGGGGATATGTTCTTCATTTATATGTTTTTTCTTATGAAATATTGAATTTTGAATTCTTTACTTGAATTACTTGAGATTGATTGCACTAGGGAAACAAATAATTTTCTTTGGAAAGGAAAAAGAATTTGTTTATGCTTTTTTGTGAAAGTTTTTTGTAATTACTCCATAATATGAGGAATTGTTTTTCATAGGTATAATTATACTATATATGATTAAACAAGGATAGCTTAAGGGTTATTCATAGCTAAAGATATTTTATTATACTAGATAGCTAATGGGTTACTCTTCAGATTGATTGTCCATTGAAGGGAGAGAACTTGTTTATATGCTTTGTGAGTACAAATATCATAGTTTTTGGGAAGGGAATAAGATGTTTCTAGGGTTAAAGACTACCCATAGGAGGAAATGCCTATGCATAGATAATAGTGGCCTAAAGTCAAGTTGAGCTTGAGTAGTGTATGTGAGTAGAATTACTATCACTCAAAGTACTAAGTGAGAATACTTTGGCCAAATTAGTGTGATTGCATTTGGCTCCACTTTTAATTCACCATGATCTATTTGTTTGCATGCTATTCCTAGATTGTGGGTTTACAAGTTCTAGTCATGTAGGACACAACACTAAACTCAATTGGTTTTTGATACCTAGTTACTCCACCAATCTCTTCGTTGAAGGGTAGGGCCATCTATTTTATGATAGATGTATGACAGACTATATATGAGTTTTTAGTTGGTGGAAAAGCACTTGAGTGATGCTTCTCCTCCTTAGCAGGTGACATAAGACCAAGATTTGAAAGGTGGAACTTGGACCATCTATATCTATTTCTTTGAAGCTTATTTGAGCTATGTATTTACTTGAATACATTCTTGAAATGTTGTAATTTGTAAAGTTATTATATTGGAATGGAATCCATGTTGAATATTGTTATGACATATATGCCCATTGTTCTCAATAAAGAAATTATTTTTTTTATTGCAATGGTTAGTTACATTGTGTATTTACTCGCAAAGTGAAAACTTAGGAAATTTTACTTCACTAAATAGTTGACATGTACATAATCACTCAACCCTGAACCCTTAAACCCTCTACCCTATACATTACACCCTCAACCATAATCCCTCAATCCTAAACCCTCAACCTTAAACCCTCAACCCTTAATCCCTTAAACCATTTACCCTATACATTAAACCCTCAAGCATATTCCCTCCACCCTAAACCTTAAACCCTTAATCCATCAACCCTCAACCCCTAAACCCTCTATCTTATACATTAAACCCTCAACCCTAATCCCTCAAACCTATACCTTAAACCCTTAATCCATCAACCCTTAACCCTTGAACCCTTAAACCCTAAAACCTCCTCCCTATAAATTAAACCCTCAACCCTAATCTCTCAACCATATACCTTAAACCCTTAGTTCATCAACCCTCAACACTTAAACCCGTAATCCCTCAACCTTTAGCCTTTAAAACCTCTACCCTTTACCTTATACCCTCAACCCTAAAACCTCAAACCTTAAACCCTCAACCCTTAATCCATAATCCATTAAGCCCTCAACCCTTAAAGCCTAATCCCTTAAACCCTCAACCCTTAAATCCTCAACCCTCAACCATGAACCCTAATCCCTATCCCTAAACCCTCAACCCTTAAACCCCAATCCCTATCTCTAACCCCTTGACCCTAATACCTCAACCCTTAAACCTCAACCCTCTATCCTATACATTAAACCCTCAACCCTAATCCATGAACCCTATATTTTAAATCCCTAATCTCTTAACCCTCAACCCTTAAACCCTCAACCCTTAAAACCTAATCCCTTAAATTCTCAACCCTTAAAACCTAAACCCTTAACCTTTAAACTCTAAACCCTTAAAACCTTAACCTTAAACCCTCAAGCTTTAACCATTAACCCTAAACCCTCAACCCTATACCTTAAACCCTTAATCCTTCAACCCTCAACCCTTAAACCCTAAACCCTATATCATATACATTAAACCCTCAACCCTAATCTCTTCACCCTATACCTTCCATCAACCCTTAACCCTTAAACCCTTAATCCTATACTTTATACCTTCAACCCTATACCCTTAAAGTGTAAACCCTCAACCATTAATCCATAATCCCTTAAGCCCTCTACCCTATACATTAAACCTTCAACCCTAATCTTGTGACCATATACCTTAAACCCTTAATCCATCAACCCTAAACCCTTAAACCTATAATACCTCAACACTCAAACCTTAAACTTGTAATCTCTCAACCCTCAATCCTTTAACCCTCTACCCTATACATTATACCCTCAACCATATACCCTTAAATCATAATCCCTCAAACCTTAAACACTTAACCATTAATCCCTAATCCCTTAAACCCTCAACCCTTAAACCTAAATCCCTTAAACCCTCAACCCTAATCCATCAAATCTCAACCATAATCCCTATCCCTAAACCCTCAACCCTTAAACCCTCAACCCTCACCCCTCTATCCTATACATTAAACCCTCAACCCTAATCCCTCAATGGGCTATACCATAAAACCATAATATCTTACCCCTCAACCCTTAAACCATAATATCTTAAACCCTCAACCCTTAAAACTTAAACCCTTAACCCTTAAACTTTAAAGCCTTAAACCCTCAACCCCTAAAACCTAATCCATTAACCCTAAACCCTAAACCATATCCTTTAACTCTCAACCCTATCCCTAAATCCTACAACCTCAACCCTCATCCCTATACCCTATACCATCACCCTTATGTACCCCAAACCCAAAATGCTTATGTACATACATACATACAAGCATACATACATACATACAAGCATACATACATACATACATATATACATACAAGCATACATACATACATACATATGTACGTACATACATACAGGCATGCATACATACATACAAGCATAAATTCATATGTACATATGTACATACATCTAGGCATACATACATACATACATGCATGAATACATACACACATACATACATATACATTTAAGCACACAAACATACATATGTATATTAAAATATATATACAAAGATACATATATCAAACATGAATTCAACAAACTTGCACAAAAATTATTTCAAGTGAGACATAATGTGAATGTGTTATAACACACTCGCATTATGTCTCTCTTTGGGAAAGAAAAAGAAAAAAAAAAGAAAAATATGTCCAAACTATGAAATAACATGAGTGCATTATAGCGTGCTCTCTTCATGTCTTTCTTTGGGAATCCTCAAGCCTTAGGCTTGTATTTTCTTTGGATTTCCAACCCAAAGGCTTGGAGTGCCTTTCTAACCTCCAAAGACGAGTTTTTGCATATTCTACAAAATTTGACATAGTGTCATTTGTGGCAACCATTAGGTTTGCACGTGTTTCAGGGTCGAGTAAATTGAACACCTGGGTAATTTTATGCTCTCTATTAGCTATTTAACGATGTAAATGTTTTTAGATTTTGACTATTTTAAGGCCTTCATCTTTAATTTCTTTTGTTTGTGTCTATTTTTTTTCAAAAACCAATGATAGGTATTTTTAACTCTATTTCTTAACCAATCATTGAAATTTCAAATGAATTACATTTTTTATAAACTAGACTCCATTCTACACATATTCAAAAAAACAAGATTTTTTATTAGTTTTCAAAAATTATAGGAGTGTCACAACCAAATTTTTTATTTTTCAGGATGTGTCCACTTTGAAAATTAGTAAAAATTTATATATTCATTAAAAAATTATTTAAAAATTTGAGCATAAACTACATAATGTAAGCTAATTTCTCACTAAAGCGATTTTAAAAATACCAAAAAAAAGTTAACCTTTTGAGGGAGCCACAATAGACGCTATGTTATGTTTTTTTACAAAAACAACTCCAATTTCTGTGGATCCATTTTTTGATCCCCTTAATCTCTACAAAAAAATTTTAAAAATAGTAGTTTAGAAAGTAGATTCAAAGCACTACAATCCTTGTTTATTTTGCATCTAAATTTTTTTAGTGCAACTATCCTCAATTTCTCATCCAAGGTTAGTATTTCCTAATTTCAGAAAAAAAGAAAAGAAAAAGTGGCCACTTAAGACCACTTTTTGGCCCCCCATCTTCCTACACTTACCCTTGAATTTGTATTAAAGTTGTAGTGCCCCTCCATGTTTAGCTCTTGCTTGAGGTATGATTAATATTGTTTGGGTTGTTTGAATTTAAAATAGGTTGAGTAGGCTATTTAATTAATTAAACAATGTTGTTAAGTGGGGAGGGGGGGGTATATGTTGTGTTTAGATAATTAAGTTAATAAATTAAGTGATTAAATTATAACATGTTTCTACAATTAAATATAAAGATAATTATTGTTTAATGATTTAATTTAATTAATAAATTTCAAAGTGAAAATATTAAAGAAAATAAAATATTAAAATTAAAATTTGAATGAAGATAAAAAGCAAGTAAAGCAATTAAAAGATGAAAAGGTTTTTCATGCAAGTGCATGCACGCCTTTGATCTAACATCGAAAATCAAACCGAAAGCCTATTGGAGATTTTCGAGATTTTATCTATATTTGTTTTGGAAATAAGACTATATTATTTAATTTCAATTATAGAATCAAATATATATGGCTTAAGGATTCCAATTATTGAAGATGTCCCATTTGTCTTAAGTTGAAATCCAACCTAGTGGAGAAGTGATCCAACACCTGAGAGTGGTCATGTTGAATCTCTTAGTGAAACTTAAATTTATATACTTCCTTCTAGATTGATAAGTTAAAATGAGTCAATAAAAAAGAAATAAAATTAAATGGATTTCCATTTAAATTAACTCACTTTATATCCGTATTCTATAGTTAAAATTTTAAGTGGATAAGAATGAAAGAAATAGAATGAATAAAATGGCAGTAGGTGCATACATAGGAAACAAAATGAATGAAAATCAAAGTGAAAGGGGAGAAATAGAATGATAAGAATAATGTAGAAAACAAATAAAATGGAAGAAAGAGAATAGAAAAATAAAAGTTGAAGATTAAAATAAAAGATAACAAAAGTAAGTGAGTAAATAATAGGGTAAACGAAAATAAGATAAGTGAATAAGAGATCAGGTAGAGGTAGGAGTAAAAGCGAAATATTAATGATAAAAAATGAGATCAGTAATGTGGGCAGAGGTGAGTATAAGATGAAAAAAAAAATGTAGAATTAACAAATAATATCATAATTAAATAATAAATAATAATTAACAAATATGAGCAAGTAAATCAATTCATATGTGATAGTTGCATTGGAAACTGCACAATTAAATAGTTGTTAAAAAACTTAGGGTACCAAAAATAGCGCACCCTCATCTCCACATAACTAATGGTCATGAAACTTTGAAACTTTTTTGTATCTTTACATGAACATGGAAAAAATAATAAGAAGAAGAAGACAAGGCATTCCATAAATTAGAAAACAAGACAAATCTATATAAAGAAGAAATAGGAAATGTCACGTGGGAATTTTAGTAGGCTAAGTTTAATATAAACTAGCAATCGCACCTTTGGGGTGCAATGGGTACGCCGAAGTCGATATGGAGAATTTTGTGTTAATATTGAGAATTAGAAAGGTAAAATTAATTTATAGCTATAAAGAAGAAGACTTGTTAGTTGAGAAGAGGAAGTAAAATTTTGTAAAAGCAGTAGTAAAACTGGGAAAAATTGAGAATGTATAAAGTTATAACATTTGGCCCAAATTTGTCTATAGAGTTAAATTAATGGACATGATTGTTATGTAATATTTCCATTGCTTCCCTGCACATAAACTCCTTGCTATGCATCTCCTTCCTGGTGTTACTAAGATCGACAGTAAGCATGATAAGTTTTACATTGATCTTTAATAGAGAAATGTATGGTTGCAGTTGATGGTTGGCAGGAATAGTATGTAGTATACACAGAAATGATTGTACCATATCAAAGGAAATGTCAGATTCATTACCTACAAAATAGTGTATGTCATGAGTAAATAGCAAAGTTACAAATACTTTAATAATGTAGTAACCCTTAGATAAGTGGAAGTACCATCAAGCAACAAGTAAACACTATATATTTTGAAAATAAAATTCAAGTGCAGCCTGCAAGTCCAATCTGCATTTTCTTATTCAAACATTTTCAAAACATGTATTAAGACAGCAATGACAAAAGATAGAAAATGAATCCCATCTCACCAACCAATGATAATACAAAAAACAACAAATTGGTTTATGGGATTGCTTGCAAATGAGTATAAATTTGGGACCAAAATGAGAAGACACAATGCGTGTGTGCATGATCAATGAAGATGAGCTACTATCCTTTCATTGAAGAGTCTACAAATGAAAAAAAGCATAGAATTAAGAATACCAAACTCTTTATTGAACAGACCTTTCAAATTGCAATGAAGGAAGAGGTTGAAGAACATGAAATATGCTAAAAATTTGAGTAATTTGACACTGCTGACTGTCAAATTACAAATTAAATTTTGGAGACATAGTAGCAGAACATTTTTTTTTCCAAAGCCATATGAGAATTACATATAACTTTAGGTTTGGTGGCAGTGCTCTTTTTTGTATGCAATTTTAAGTTCGATGCACTACATCATAGTAAGAGATTGGCAGCATTGAAGCTGAGCTTATAGAGCAAGAAGAACATCAGGAATCTCAGAATGTTCTAGGGGGTATAGATCAACAGCATAATCCTCCAAGGATTGAGGTTGCATGTAGAGCACTTGAGGAGGCATTAGCACTCCTTGGTCAGAGGCAGGCCATGGTTCAAGGTAATCTTGGTGAGAGGGAAGTTCCACCTCAGTCTGAGATGCATATGAGAGATTTACTTAGGGCACATCCACCATTGTATGATGGAGCAGGCACTGGGTTAGAGGCTGAGATATGGCTTATAGACCTAGATAGGTGTTTTGTGATGCATCCTTACAGCAGCAATACCAAAGTGCGGTGTGCTGTCATGCATCTGTAGGGATTCACATCCACATGGTGGAGGTTGGATGAGCAGAAGTGCCACATTGACATCAACTCTGTATCTTGGGATATTTTTCTAGAGCGGTTCAGAGCTCATTTCCTATTCGAGCACTAGCATCAATTTCGAGGTGATGAGTTTCACACTTTGCATCAGTTGGCCTTATTAGTTGAGCAGTATGAGCGACACTTCTACTAGCTCAAACAATATGTAGGGATAGGAGACGACGAGGGGATGTTGGTCCACCATTTTGTCAGGGGCTTAAACACCCATCTTAGCTAAGGTGTAAGGGTTTTCAAACCCAAAACCATGGAGGCAGTGGTGGAGAAGGCACATCTAGTAGAGGAGAATATGGCTTTGGCACTGGGAGGCCACATGGGTGTTCCAATAGGCAGCAGTTCGGCAACAGGGTCTAGTGCTAGAGGAGGTCAGCCTTAGGGAGGTGCACCTTCAAGAGCTCAGTAGGGACCATAACAGAGTGGTGAGCAGCAGCAGTAGGTTTCTCAGGGGAAACGTAAAGGTTTCCAGTAGAGGCAGGGGGATAGGAATTGGAGGCCTATGAAATGCTTTAGCTTTGATCAACCAGCATAGAGTTCTCAGTCCACTTTCAAGGGTAGTGCATAGTAGTCTAGCGCACCATCTAGAGGCAGGGGCTATGGCAGAGGTACTGGGTGTTTCACATGTGGCCAACAAGGTCATAAAGCTAGAATTTGTCCCAATAGGGGCACATTTGGGTTTTCTCAGGGATCAGCAACATTTGAGATGATAGTTGGAGATGTCGGCAGAGGGCATCATGTTTTCGCAGCAATTGATAACCGCTAGGTAGAGCATTAGAGTACTGTTGTTGAGACATATGGTATGTTGTTGTGTAACCTAGTTACCATTTTGTTTGATTTTGGAGCGTCAGACTCCATTTCTTCTTCTATCGTGTCGCGATGTAGACTGGGTGCGGTAAGGCAAGTCGATAGGTGGTAGGTTGAGTTAGCCTCAAGTGCGAGAGTTGCATCCCATTCCCTTGTACCATATTGTAGATTGGAGGTTGGACCTCTCCATACTACATTGGACCTTTGAGTCATTCCATTGGGTTCTTATGAATTGTCATAGGGATGGATTGGTTAGAGGCACATAGTGCAGTCATAGATTGTCGACGTAAGTCAATTTGATGCATTGAGGCATCTGGCAGAGAAGTAAAGATAGTGGGAGTTCAGAGGC
The DNA here is from genome assembly GCA_007258455.2 of Sequoia sempervirens. Classification (NCBI taxonomy): domain Eukaryota; kingdom Viridiplantae; phylum Streptophyta; class Pinopsida; order Cupressales; family Cupressaceae; genus Sequoia; species Sequoia sempervirens. Next base: position 120,637,278 of record VDFB02281492.1, read on the forward strand.
TGATTTCCTTGAGGGTCATCTCAGCTATGCAGTTGAGAAGGTGTGTGCATCAGGGTTGCCAATTATTCGCTGTTACAGTGGATGATTTGGATTTAGGAGGTGGAGAAGAGAAAGTCTCTCTTGATAGTCACCCCATTCTTTAGGAGTATTCTGATGTCTTTCTAGATGAGATTCTAGGGATGCCACCTCAGAGGGATATAGAACTCAAGATATACCTTGTACCTAGATCAGAGCCCATTTCATGACCTCCTTATTGTATGACCACCCAAGAGCTGAAAGAGCTTCACTTGCAGCTTGAGGAGTTGTTAGAGAAGGGATTTATTCACCCTAGTGTTTCTCCATGGGGAGAACCAGTTATCTTCATGAAGAAGAAGGATGGTTCACTTCGGTTATGTATTGATTACTGACAGTTGAACAAAGTGACCATCAAGAATCAATATCCACTTCCTAGGATTGATGATCTATTCAACCAGATCAAGGGTGCCACGATCTTTTCAAAGATTGATCTTAAGTTGGGATATCATCAGCTTCACATCTTCGAATTGGACATCCATAAGACAATGTTTTGAACATAGTATGGTCACTATGAGTTCACAGTAGTAACATTTGGGTTGATGAATGCACCCTCTGTGTTCATGAGTCTGATGAACGGGGTATTTTGTACGTACCTAGACAAATTTTTCCTTATGCTCCTTGATGACATTTTGATATACTCTAGGATAGTGGAAGAGCATGAGGAACATTTGCGGCAAGTATTACAGTGTTTGCAGGATAATCAACTTTATGCTAACCTGTTGAAGTGTGAATTCTTCAAGATTGACATCCAGTACCTTGGTCATGTGATCTCAGGGGAAGGTATTTCAGTGGATCCTGCAAAGATTCAAGCGATATCAGATTGGCTTGCACCCACGAATGTGGTAGAGATATGTATCTTTATGGGGCTAGTGGGTTATTACAGGCATTTTATGTAGGGTTTTTCGAGAATAGGCTATCCTATTACTTCCCTTCAGTGAAAAGGGAAGAGGTTTGAGTGGTCAAAGAAGTGTGAGGCAGCATTTTAGAATCTTAAGGAGAAGTTGACTAGTGCACCAATACTTGCAATACCAGATCTGACTGGGGACTTTGTAGTTTGTACAGATGCATCCTTAGATGGATTAGGTGTAGTGTTGATGCAGGAGGGTCGTGTCATTACATACAAGTCATGGAAGCTCAAGGATCATGAGATGAACTACCCCACACATTATCTTGAGTTGGTGGCATTTGTTCATGCATTGAAAAGATGGAGGCATTTCCTTCTTGGTCATAGGCTTGATTTGCACAGTGATCATAGGAGCCTTCAGTATATTTTCACGCAGCCCAACCTTAATGTTAGGTAGAGGTGTTGGATGGAGTTTCTCTATGAATATGACTTTGAAGTGAAGTATATCCAAGGGAAGTAGAATGTCGTAGTGGATGCACTCAGTAGGAGGAGACATGAGATATCTGAGTTGAATCTTGTTGTAGATTTGTGGAGTCATATAGTTAGTATCATGAGGTTAGGGCAGAGATTGAGGCAGGCAGACCCCTTGAGGGTAGGTATTCAGGATATTCTCTAGATTCATATGAGATATTGAGGCACATGGGATGCATATACGTTCATTAGGTGATCTTCGCACCTTGGTCATGATTGAAGCACATCTTGCACCTTATTCATCCCATCCAGGGGTGAAGAAGATGTATGTAGATCTACGTCAGTTGTATTTTTGGTCACGAATGAAGTGCGATATTGTAGATTATGTGTCATGATGTCTTGAGTGTTAGTGGGTGAAGGTTGAACATGAGCATCCAGCAGGGCTTTTGCAACCGCATTTAGTACCAGAGTGGAAGTGGGATATTATCTCATTGGATTTCATTGTTGGTTTTCCCAACTCTTCGAGACGACATGATGCGATTATGGTGATAGTTGATAGGTTGACGAAGGTGGCACACTTCTCACCTATTCACTCTTCCTATACTCCATCATCCATAGCTAGAGTGTTCATGGAGGACATAGTGAGGTTACATGGAATTTCGTGTAGGATTATTTTTGATAGAGATCTAGTGTTCACCTCAGCTCTTTGGAATTCATTACAACATACGATGGGGACATAGTTGAACTTCAATTCAGCTTACCACCCAGAGATAGATGGACAGACTAAGAGGGTCAATCAGACCATTGAGGAAATGTTACGTATGTATGTAATGGACCAGCAGACATGATGGGAAGATTATCTCTATTTGGTAGAGTTTTCTTATAATAATGGTTTCTAGAGCTCTATCGACATGCCTTCATTCCAGGCATTGTATGGGTGACCATTTCGCACTCCCTTGAATTGGGATCGACTTGAGGATAGAGTAACTTTGGGTCCTGAGATGTTGTAGGATATGGAGCAACAGGTGGATAGGATTAGAGAGCACTTGGTGGCAGTGCAGGATAGACAGAAGAAGTATGCAGATGCGCATAGGGTGGATCATTAGTTTTCTGTGGGAAATAGAGTTTTCTTGCGGGTACGTCTGCAAAAGAGTCCAATCCATTATGGGAAGGGCTCTAAGTTGGTGTCTCACTTTGTCAGACCCTTTGAGATACTCAAGAAGATTGGTCTAGTTGCTTATCATCTTGCTTTACTACCCAGTCTCTCATGTATTCACGATGTTTTTCATGTTTTAGTTCTTCGGCCATACCATCCAAACATTTCTCATGTACTTCATTGGAATGCATTACAGGTAGAGGATGAGCAGCTGGCTTTGGAGCCTAGAGCCGTAATGGAGCGCAGAATGCTCACTCTTTGAGGGATAGATATTGATCAGGTTAGGGTCTAGTGGGATCCTAGGGATGACACAACATCCACTTGGGAAGGAATAAGCCTGACCCTAGGCGGGGAGAATGTAGCACCCCTCCATTTTGGCTATTTTGACTGTATAGTGTTTTTCTTTGTTATGTTTGTTTCTATTTATACTTTGACTATGGTAATTGGTTACTATTTGATCACTAACTATAAACCGATGTGAATGTTATATTTTGATGTGATGGTATTTTAATCTAATGTTATCATTATGTCATGCTTTGAATTAGCTTAACAGATATTTAATTAATGATGCTTTATGCTTTTGAGTATATTATTGATGTTAGATTCGTCAGTCAGTAATTTTGTATTGGTGAAGGGGACAGGATTGTACCACTCGCTTGCAAGTGCCACACGATTCTAATATTTCCTCTTCACGATGTGTTTTATTATATTATATATATGCATGTTTGATATACTCTTTGTTCACGGGATGACAGGTACAAGACATCAACTCCACCTGATTTCATAGGTTTGAGCATATCCATTGGCCAATGATATTCAATTGGGAGATAGTAGCTAGGTTTTCCATGCCAAGTCATCACCCTAGTCATAGTTTTTCGTCGGGTTTTAGTCAGGTTAAGTTGCTTCTTTGTTGTTCATCTCTCCTTGATTTATTTAATTTCAATTTGAAAAAGGTAAATAAATGGCTTTTTGTATTTAGGTTGTTTATTAAATAAATCTAGTTGTAATGTTAGAAATGTTACTTAATTTATTAATTAATTTAATTTAATTAATTTAATTTAATTAATAAAATAATTTAATCTTGGATTAGATTTATTTTATTGATTATTTAAATTAACTGTGTGGAATTAAATCAAGTTATTCATTTTGGAAATTATAATTGTTAAATTCTTTTTGAAATGAAAATTTTAAAAGTGTTAAAGTTTTTTGAAAAGAAAATATTTAAAGTTAAATTCTTTTTGGAAATGAAAATGTTTAAAAGCATTTAAATTCATTTTGAAATAGAAATTTTAAAAAAAGTAATAAAGTCATGATGAAAATAAATTTTAGTTTTAAATTTTCAAAAAAAGAAAAATATCTCCAAAATGGATAGAGGAGTAATAACTATGGTGAATGCGATATTTTGGGGAAGGTTGACTAAATTTGGGGAAGATATTTCATTTAAAAAAATATATTGTTAAAAGAAAAGGGAGTTCTTCATGTTTGGATTATGCATTATTGGATTTGGGGTGAGGATTTTCGAAGAGCTTTGGAAAAATCATCTTACAAGGAAGCTCAACTTTTCTTCTTCAAGCTCTTCTTCAAGCTTCAGATCACAGGTTCTCCTCGTTTATTGTTTTGAAAATTTGCATTTTCAATTTTAAAAACTTGCTTGGAAACAATTTGAAAACTCTATTGAACACATGAAAAAAATTTAGATTCTTGTGGAAAATACAAACTCTTCAACAAAAATTTAAAATCAAGAAATTAGTTTTCTTTTTGAAGATTTAACAATAGAAATTATTCTGTGTTTAGGTTTAGAAATTACTAAGAAATTTGGAATCAAGAAATTAGTTTTTAAAAAAAAATTGTAGGAAATTTTTTTTCCAATCTAAATGTTAAATGAAAATTTTGTGTATATATATATATACATATGTTTTTATAGATATATACAAATCCTGTGTATTTTTATTTGGGAAATTTGTCCCTATTGGAAGGAAAATTTCTGTCAAAATTTGTGGTTTCTAGAAAAAAAACCAGAAATAGAGTATTTATGTGTGTCTGTGTTTTTCTTTGTTTGAAATAAAAGCAAAAATATAAAATATAAAATAAAATAAATTTTATTTATTTTTATTCATTGGGGAGGGGGCAGAGTGGCTGCCACAACCCATGCCCCAGTGGAGGGCACTACTATGGCAGAGCTCCCCACTCTATGTGTGGGGGAAGCACTGCCACAAGCAACGCTGCCTCCACAGGGGAGGCTAGGCGCAGCCTATGGCTGCATCCCCACCCTTTTGGGGGTTTCGGCCAATTTAAAAGCTTTTGTTTTTTTAATTATTTATTATTAATATTATATATATTTATATATAATATATATTATATATATATTTAATATATTTTTTTAATTAATTAAATAAATTTAATATATATATTATATATTTTAAATGATTGGGAATGTAAATTGATTTTTTAGAAAAATATATATTTAAATAATATTTTTATATTTTAAATATATATATAATTATATATACATTGAGTATATAATTATATATGTATGTTTAACATGTATTTATATTTAAATATATTGATCATAAGATGATTATTTTTATTATAATTTATTGGAAAAAAAATTAACTTTATAATAAATGATTTTATTTAAAAAGTTGATTTTTATTATTATATGTAATTGGAGAAAATAGAATTAAATTATTAGTTTAAGTTCCTTAAACATTGCCAATGTAATTTTAATTACTTTTGAATAGTTGCAAATAATGTTAATTATTTTTATTGTTACATGCAATATGTTATCACCTTGCTTGGATTTAGGAAATCCTAAAGTAGGATAATAATTTGCCTAATTTATCTTTTCATTATGAAATCTCCCTCTTTCGTGATGTTGGGAAAATAGAGTTATATGTTATGTAAGTCTTCCATATGGGGTTTTTATTTATCTATGTGGGTTGTTGTAATGTGTCAGTCAACCTTTGAATTGCCTTGGGTAGTGCGTCTAATTAGATCTTCTTAGATACCCGGTTATCATGAACGGGGTGTGTTGACTTTATGTCATGGATAGGGAGTTATTATCCTTAGGTCACACTTGTGTACCCTTGGGTTGTGGAGTTATTCCACATGTTGTCTTAGAGGAGTGGCTTGCAATGAGGGCCGACACACAAAGTGGTGTCAAGGTAACTCAATGTAAGTTAGTTAATCCAGTGATAATGTAAATAAACTGATTACAGGTTAGGTAGTATCAAACACTTAATAAGATTAATTTTTCCTCACTCATGGACGCAAGGGCTTGTATAGACTTGGGATGGGATGAGAAGGCCTGGAATGGAAAGATCGTTATCTCATCTTACAAGAGGTAACTGATTCCTCATTGGTATGCATGAGGGGCCGGGAGTCGTTAGAGGTTTCTAGGATATCCCGAGATGGGGGCCGGGACCTAGGAAGACTTACTAGGATATCCCATGTAACAATGTGATGACACTTCTCCTAAGTTAGCAATATGTTTGTATCAGTGATGTAATTGATTTTTTAACTCTGGAAGCATTGTGACCACTGTGTTAAGTGATGTTGTTCTTGTATTTAATTCAGTTTAGTTGTGTTTTAGCCTGTGTCTAGAGGTAGATGGTCTTTTCTATGAATAGTTGTTACTATCTCCTAGCACGGGGGTTGAGCCTTTGGGTATCACATGGTTGGGTGGAATGTGCACCTTATTCTATTGGGTTTTCTTCTTTTTCGTGTGGATGAGATTTCCAGTTGGAGAGCTCATGGGATCCAATTTTATTTCATGCTTTATTCATTTTAGTTGAACTTTTAATTTATTACCCCTCATTTTTATTGAGGAGGAAGATGTAATTTGTAACCATGTTTATTGGATTTACCTCATTCAGGGAATGAGAGTTGTAATCTTATTGCAAATTATTGTTATCTAAAATCATGTGGTATTTCTTATGTTTGAATGTAATTTATCGTATATGGAATGTATGTGTACTTAATTTATTAAGTAATTAAATGTTATGTTTTCAATACATGTTTCTTGTTTGGGTTTTAAAGTAATCTTAGTCTCATAACCTTAGAGGTTGTTGGAAATGGGTAGTGAACTTGAATGTTAATTGTACTTAAATAAAAAATAAAAATATTAGTATGTTTTGAGTAGTTAATTGCAACTTCCTCTAGGGTTGTGTGGCGAGGCGTTACAAAGACAGAGAAATGTTGAATGTTAGGACATGGGGGTTTTCCTTGGTCAAACCCCTTTTAGGTAATTAAACCAAATGAAGAAATAAGATGAAGCATGAACATGAAATGAACTGACTATAAAATTTCCATGATGATAGATCTTGAATTTCTATAACAATAGATGAAGAAACTACCCTTGAATTCCTTAGCAAGGTATCTTGATGGCTTAAGATGCTAAAACCCTAACTTGCTTGACTTGAGATAAATGTTGAATGATGAATGAGTAATAAATAGATTTTGAATTAGGGTTTAGAAGCTTGTATTTAGAGGAAATCCACCTAATTTTCCCATTAATTTGATCCCTAAGGCCGACATGGAGGAAAATTAAACTTAAAACCCAATTTTTCCCACTTGAACCTCAAAAATAGCCCAAATGGGACTAAGTCACCAAGTTGGGTGACTTCATCCCACCTGGATGGGACTCATTTGCCTAGATGGGTGACTTAGTCCCATAGGGGTTATTTTTCCAGTTGAACTGTCAAGGAGTAAAGAAATTAGGTTTATATGGTTATTTTGTCGAGTATTTGATAAAATTAAGCCCCGAGATGCACAATATGGGGTCATAGGGGCCTATTAATGATGAAATAAAGGTAAATTAGGGCTAGGAACACAAATTTCAATGTGAAAGTGTGATTAAATACACTTTACAACATTAATATGAGGTCCACATAGCCTAGAAAGGCACAACATCCAATGTGAATGTGTAAAACACATCACAACATTAGATTAAATCTAAATTTAATTTGCAAGCCTTCTAGATTAAAGTGAGAATGCAATTAAATACATTTTATAACATTGAATTAGGGGAGAAATAGGTCCATTAGACTTAAATTCTTAATAAAAGTCTAAAAAAGTGTGAAAGTTATTTACAACACTTTACAACACCTTTACAAGACATTGATAAATGCATTTTATTCAGTTTGCAAGGGTCCAAGACCTAATGTGGATGTACCTCACAACACTAGATCAAGGTGATGTTAAGTCCAATTTATCATTAATTACTCCCAACTCAAGCAAGGAAAAAGGGATACATTTTTTGATGTCCACAATAATTTATTTCAATACCCAGATGATGCAAATTGATTTTCAATAGGCATTTCTAAAAATAACTATTTAAAAGTCACTTTTTTTACCATACCATGCACGTGTATGTCATCCATATTTTGACCTAAATAATCATATTTTTCTCTATCCTTTTGGGAAAAGATTTGTAACTCACAAAAGCCCACTTTCCATATTTTTTGTAATTTTTTATTGATTTTTTTTTTGTTAATTTTTGATTGGCCATATTTGTTGTTTTGAAAAATTGTCATGTATGTCACGCATAAGATTACCAAAACTTATCATTTTTTGAATTTTTTTCAAATTAAAAATAATTGTCTGAAGTATACTTTCACACAATCTTTTTTCAAAAAATTATGTTAATAAAAAGTTATTAAAATACTAAAGACCCTGATAATTCAAGTTTATGGACCTGTTTCATCATAAATTAATTAAAAAATAGAAAAAATAATCCAATTGTAAAAAAAAATTATATATTTAGAATCTACATTGTCTCATCTATAATGGGTTTTAATTTCGTCAATTTTTTTTGAAAAAAATGTCTTTAGACATATACCCAAAGTCACTATTTTCTTGTGACATTGCCAAGACCTTCAACTTGTAGGTCAAACCAGGTCCAAAGCTTAGGTTCAGGTCCCCAAGCCTTTCATTAAACCAAAAAACAAAGCAAAAACCCAACCAAAAATTAAAATTTTAAAAAATGGGATCTTGTTTCATAATTTTTTTCTTTATGAATTTAAGAAACAAGATCCCATTTCTTAAAACCATAAAAAAAAATTATGATTTTATGAAACAAAATCCAACTTTTAAAAAATGGGACCCCATTTTGAAATAGGTCCCATTTCTTAAATTCATAAAAAAGTATTCCTTTTGTGAAACAAGATCCCATTTTCAAAACAAGATCTCATTTTTTAAAAAGCGGGATCCCGGTTTTTAAAAAGTGGGATCCTGTCTTAGAATGGGATCCCATTTTTGGCTTGAGGTCCTAAACCTAAATGAGATCTCATTTATTAAAATGTAGGATCCCATTTTTTGCAAGCCAATCTCATTTTTTTTCCAAAGGAAAAAACTTTCACATTTTGTGGACTCATCTTTGTGCTTTTACCCGAACGTATGATTGTTTTTGGTTTGTAGGAAACAACACTAAGCCTAGATAGGCTATTGTTATGGGGTTTACTAACCAATCTCTTTGTCGAAAGGTAGGTCCATCTTGTCATATGTGACAGATGTGCAGGGCATCTTATTTGAGTCCGTGGTTGGAAAAAAAGTGCTTAAGTGATGCTTCTCCTCATCAGATGGTAGTTGAGGTTTGCAGATGTTTGCACTAGCATTGGGGATAGCTAGAGTGTATGCACTAGAGAGTGAGGACATCTAGAAGGTATGCACCATTGTGATGGCATCAGGTTTAGTTTGTATATCTATTTCCAGATGAAGCTCATAAGAGCTATGTATGTATCATGTACCCATTTATATGGAAGGATGTAATCATGAATGATAAACTCGAGTTCATTCAATATGACATCTATGTTATGTAAAGATTTTTGAAATTACAATGGAATGCAATGAAAGTTTGGAAATAGTGCTATTTCAATTGTGCATGTAATTTACACTATGGGAAGAAAAAAAATTATTTCTATGTCATGGCATCATAGAATATTCCCTTAACATGAAATCTTTGGAATTTTACTAAGTAGAACATCAAGATTTTTTCATGTGGTATCAGAGCTACCAAGTTCAACTCTAGAGCATATGATCTCATTACACAAACAATTTGTAAACCTTATCAGAAGATAATGGTTGAAAATTTTTTGTGCCAAGATGGCAAGGGGAAAGAACAAAAGGAAGATAAGATTCTTCAAAACTTTTTTTAAGCTTGGAACAAGATAAGAGTCATCCCAGGAGTTGAAAATTCCTAAACCAACAACTCATTATGATATTTCCCTTAGGCTGTAGAAGATTATGCAATTTTTTTAGGTAGGATGATTATGAAGCATGACCAATATGTACCCTCACCCTACTAGATAGATATATGACTCAAAGGGATAGAAAGGATTGAAAGAATCTCCCTTATTGATAGCAACCTATATTTTCAAAGAGTCAAGGATTCTTGAATTTAGTAGGAATACTATAAATCTATGAGTATGCATTATTGGCATAAATTGGAAACTTCAATTGAAGTATGACATCAATGTTTAGTGAATATAAACCAACAAATGAAGTGACCAAGAGGTTGGATAACCCTTGATAAATAATGAATGCGAAAATGATCAAGATCTTGTGTAGTACCTTGGAATAAGGGAAGAGACCAAAATAGTTAGAAATGAAGCAATCAAAAAGTGGACATGGTTCCACCAACCAAAATTGACGAGATCAATTTAGAGTTTTTATTAAGATGAGGACAAGAAACCAAGTAACCTTAGAGTGCTTAAGGTTATGAAGTTACCAAGAATTGGGACAAAGTCACTTAGAAAGGTGAATGTGAGAAAGAAAATGGAAAAGGTAAATTGACTTGGCCAACAAAGGCTTAGTTAGTACTAAGTTTGGTAGAAGTGTAGGTTAAATACACCAACTTGCCAACAAAATAAACTTATGTTTAGAGGTTCCAAAAGGAAATGGGATATAGAATGACACTATATCTCAAATCAATAGAATTGGTAAGGAAACAACGCTCTAAGTTGATAACATAGTAAAAAAAGAGGCTTTGTAGATATAGAAATTCATTTACAAAAAGGATATTGGTATACATGGAAAAGAGAATTGGAATATTAGAAAGCCTCTTAGCTTGCAAAATTGTTGAATATCCATTATATCTCCTATTTAATGATCCAATTGTTGAATCTATGAGGTTAGAGATCAGTGATGAATCTAACTTTGGGAAAAATTATATTCCAGGTATGCCAAGGAGGCAAGGAAAAGGCAATAGAAAGATAACAACTAGGAATGATAAATCATTTCAAGAAAGAAAAATATTTTCTAGAAGTTCATCTTTGAGTCGATAAAATGTCATGGAAACACAAAGGGGAGAAGAAAAAGTGGATTGACTCAGATAAAGTACCCCACAAACGAAAATTATAAATATATTTGGGTATGTGTAGAATCATGATGGGCCAAAAAGTGGCAATATGATGGGTATGTGGCTGATGAATTATTTTTTACCCAAAATTAATGAACAAAAAGGGTTTTTAAAGGAGATTTTTAGCTTTCCACCAATATAAATTATGATTTACTTTGAATTTAATACGTAATTATTATTCATTTTCTATTTGAATTACGACTAAAGTCCTAATTGATAGGCTAATTAAAAAAAATCTATAGCTTTCAAATAGTATCATGTTTTTTGAATCCAAAACATGAGTCACATTCTATGCTTCGCATACTATAGGATTAAAAAAATAAAAATTGAATTTCATGAAGTTTTGACCAAGTTAAGGTGGTCATACATACGAGTTTTTATATTTTTAAAAAGTTGTAATAAAAAATTCATAATTAATTATTTACTTGCAAAAGAATTACAAAAAAATATACATCACATTGGTACATGAGTCAGCTACTTATATCTAAAATATTATAAAAAAATATTATCATTTTATTGTGGTTAGGGTGGTCAGACAAACACTGACTTCTTATTTTTTCCCTGAAATTTAAGTACTATTGCATTGAAATTTCAAATTTTCACCAAATAGATTTTTTTTAAACAAACCTAGTAGTTTAGAAACTACATTCTATTTTCTATAGATTCTATTCTTACATATTTTTGAAATAATATAGATAACTTATTCAAAATTTTATGTCAAGTTGCCTAACTCTGATTTTTCCAAATATTTTGCCACTTAAGGCCCTGTTTTTTCCATGATGATCCTGCACATACCCATTTTTTATTTGGAAGAAATTTTGACTTCTTCATAAGTCATGATTTCAATTAAAGTCATATATGTTATGACCACAAGAATAAATTATTAGAGTTATTGAAAGATAATGAAAAGTCAAGGATTTTAACCAATGAGGAAAAAATATTATCACTCAATACTTTATATATGTTTGATTGGAAAATATAATGACATTATCATTAATTCCTTAGGAAAGGATTGATCATGAATGGGAAGATCATTGCCTAAGGAATAGGTAAGGAAATATCTAGATTACTCATGATTTGGAGTTAATGAAAAATGTTCATGCTTGGTAATTGGGTATGCAATTAAATTTGATATCTTCAAGGAACCAACATGATTGAATGAGGATTATTACTCAAAATTGGTATCAATTCCCATTAGGAAAGATGGATTGAGCTGAAAATTGGGTTATAATTTTGGAAAATATCCAAGGAAGGAATAGGTTTTTACTTAGTCGAAATAGACTATTATGGGATGTAAAAGAACCTATGTACCCAAAAATTTTGAAGATTAAGGAATGAAATGAGTAAATTGATGTCAAAGTTATTTTTTGGATGAGGAACCACTATAGTTTTGAAAAATATAGAGTAAGATGCTGCAAATTATGTAGCAAGATATTACCTAGTGTGCCAGGAAATGAAGACAGGATGTCATCATTGGCAAGGCATGTATACTCTCTTGAGATTCCATAGGGGAAGTGGTAGAACACAAGACAATTTAACTTGTCTATGTCAAAGGAACTAACATAATATTATGGTGAATGGACACACCAAGGTAACCAACGCTGATTGAAATTTTGATTTGTAGGATTTCGGTCCTAAGTAATATATTGTGTAAAGTAGTTGCTTAGTATTCTTGAGAAGGTTGTCTCAAATGTGAATGAGAAAATAATGATAAGGTTTTATAAACTGTAATCATGTTATGAGACATTCAATTGAATGAATGCGCAATATATTATTATAGCCGAATAGGAAAAAATGATAAACCAAATCTTGAATGATTTGTGGAAATACTTATAAACTTCTAATCATTGAGGTTTGATCCATTATATGGAAAGGTAGGTTGAAAACTCTATTAAGCTGAAATAGGCTAAGAAATGGGGTTGACATTAGACTAAAAAGGTTGTTCAAAAAGGAATAATAGATCAAAATGATCAAAGAAACCTTCTTGATACAAAGCTTTAATATGAAGTAGTATCATTATGTTTGGAATTGATAGGTGTCCTAGAGAAATGTTATGCTCAAGTTGGACAATGGTCAAGAGAATTACTTTTATGATTAAGGAAAATGGAGGTGTAAGCGATGGACGGACTCGGCCTCTAAGTTTTCTAAAGGTGTAAATACCAAAGGGAAGGATGGGACCCATGGTGTAGTGTGCAATGCACCAGCATTCCTTTTCTACTTGGATTACACTAAGGATAAATTCATGGGCCAATAAAAATGTGTTATCCAATCACTGTGACATAGGTGTCATATGGTATATGTTACTTTTGTACTTAGGATGTACATATGAGATACTGTGATTACCATGCATAAGCTCTATGAGAGAGAAACTATGTGTGAAGCACACAAGTTTCCCTATGCGTTAAAAAAAGACACTCGAGGCATAGTCTAAGAAGGAAAATATTACAAGGAGTGTTGCTACATAGGAAGAATTTTTTATGATTCTTACATATTTTTAAAATAGTTAGTGAAACTTTTAGTTGACTTTATCTATATGTTAAAGTGCTTCAAATCATCGGGGAGGATGATTCACAAGGGGGGAAGTATGTCACACCTCGTCTTGTTAATACTGATTTACTTTTACCTTCACAAGTAAATAGGATAATAAATGCAATCATGATTTTGATATGCTTGCTAAAAGAATGGAATACTGAAATAGGTATTATGTGAAAGTATTGATAAATGCTTTGTATGGATTTGAAAGTAAATATGTTAACATTAATTTCTATATGAATGTGCTAAATTTTATGATGCATATGGATTTATTATGAATGTCTAACTACCATTTCAAATGTGTTGAGATGGTTGCAAGGACAGGTTCAATCCTTGAAAAGGGAGGGGAAGTATCACTCAGGAGAAGTGATTGGTCAAATAACCCTAAATGAAACCTATCTAAGCTATACTGCACACTCATAGTAGAATGGTTGAGTCAAGTTATTATGTTGGGGATTGGTAAGTCATCCTTAGTATGTTGTTTTTTCATTAGTAAGGGTCTTGATTATTGTTGAATGCATGCTTGGATGACGTTTATTTGTTTAAAACTTATGGGTTCTTCCTTGTGTGTTTTAATCAATGATTAGATATATATATATATATATATATATATATATATATATACATGTGCAAGTATAAACGATAACCCATGCATGAGTACATCATTGCATAAGGAAATTGAGTGGACTTATACCATACACATATGTATGTATATACACATATTTGATATATAAATCAGTTGATGGAAACATAATTATTACGTATTTTGTATATACTTATGTACGTGATTATATATGTTTGAGTTTGATATATGAGATGAATGATATATATATATATATATATATATATATATATATATTGTGTATATATTGGTAAGAATGTATATTGTGTGTTTCAAGAAACGTATAAACATATATGCACTAATATATGAATATATATTATATATTTATATGCATTCGAATATTGATTGATGCATTTAGTGGGTTAATGAGAATATAAATACATGTACATATACATGCATATATGATACATTGTATATGTATATATGTAAGAATATATTATACATAGAATGCAATACATGTAATCATAGCACATGAGTGAGAAAATGAACAATTCTCCTTACATGTTAAGCATTGCTTGTTTATGGTTGAGTATGCATATGCCATTATATGTGGAATGCTAACTTTAACCTTAGCAAATGATTTGATGAAACCATAGGAGAAGTATTGAGTCTGCACAATATGTTAGACTAAAAGTAAACTTCACAGCATGTTGTATAATGAGGTGGTGTTTGAAAGTATAAAGGCTGATTTGTATATAATAAATGCAAAGCATTTATAGGATGAATAATACATATAATGATATAAGATAGAGGCTGATTTATATGCTAAAGTATTGAGTAGCAATAAAGGCCAATTTGGAAGTAAATCTTAAGTCGATGCTTATGAATGAGTCTTTATTGTTTTAACAGTGATTTACTCAAAGCTGTGAAATAAAGTGATAGAATATAAGCCAGCCTCATAGAGTGTAAAATGCATGATAATAGGAAAAGTAATAGAAAATAAAAGAACTGGTCAAAGCACCATTTATGTGCCAACTAACTCAAAATTTCCTCTATTTCTCAACAAGCTATGACTTAGTCGATGTAGCAATGTGTTGCTTGATAACAGTTGACTATTTCATGAGAATAACTATTCCCAAACAATAGGAGGATGGTTGCATACTTGGCACTAGAATATGAAGTTCTAATTGTTGTAGAAGTCCATTTGGGATGCAATTCGACTATCATCATTTTAACACATGAGCACAATTGAATAATTCATTTGCTCTTCTCAAATAGATGGGTTGAGCTATAGCTTATCATGTTGAGTCTGTGTTTATCTTGCTACCACCTTTTAGATAAGTGAAGTGAGTTGACTTGCATGGATTAAGTTGTCATTTTGCATGCCTTTTTGTAGGCTACAATGTCTCATTTTCCTATATAAATAGAGAGGCTAGTTCTCTCATTTGGACGCACTAATCTACATTATTTTGTTGTATTTTGTCAGAGCCTTGTGTATTTGAGAGAAGCTATATTTTGTGAGAGCATATTGTCAACTTGTGAGAGAAGACTTAGAGTAATATTGCTTTGAGAGGATTAAGTGAAGCTATTGATTTGTTGTTAGAAGGTTGTGGATCAATTCAGTTAATGGATTCAAGCATATACAAGCATGAGGATCTAATATTCTTTATTTGTCTTTCATTATGAAAGAATGATTCTTGATTGCTTTGATTGGAATTGCTTGAGAAATTATTACTTTATTAAATCATAGCTTTTAATTATGGAAAGGGGTAGAAGTTTTGTTATGCCTTTGTTGTATTTACTCCATAATAGGAGGGATTTTTTATCATTAGTATAAGTATACTAGGAATGATTAAACAAGGATAGCTTAAGGGTTATTCATTGCAAAGTTATTTGATTGCATTAGATAGCTTATGATGTTAGGAGACCTTAGGAATAGTAAGGTTTAACAAAGCATCAACAAGAGATAGTATGAACTATGATAGGACAAGATGTAATATTACTATGTTATATTTATGATCACTTGATCATTACCTTGTTATTGAACAAAACCTTAGGTTGAGAGTAACCTATTTGGGTTGAGAATTATATTGAAACCTAGGTTAAGATTCACCTACTAGGTTGGAATATTACATAGGTTTAGGTTAACCTACTTAATTACACTAATTATGGATGACTGATTATATTCGAAGATAGGGTATACCAAGGTTAAGACTCAGGTTAATGTAGGATCACGAGGGTCGAAACTAGGCATGTAAGTGGCAATAAAAATTTAGAAAAATAGAGTTAGGAAAATTTACATAAAAAATTGAATAAGTTATTAAAATAATTTGAAAAATATGTAGGAAAAAAATTTGCATCAAATTGAATGTAGTTTCTAAGATACTATTCTTTTTTGGAACAAAATAAATCTATTTGGTGAAAATTTGAAATTTCAATGTAGTAGTAGTAAATTTTCAAGAAAAAGTAAAAAGTAGGTGTATATCTAACCAACCTAAGTACAAGGAAAATTTTTTTTGAAAATTTTAATATAAGTAGAGGACACATGCCCAAATGTGGTGCATTTTTTTAAATTTTTTGGCAAGTAAATAATTAGTTATTAATTTTTTATTATTTTTTTTAAATATTAAAATGTGTTTGTCTTACCACCATAACTTGGACAAAAATTTATGAAATTATTTTAATCCTATAGTATGGGAAGCATAGAATGTGACACATCTTTTGGATTAAAAAAATTTGAAATTGTTTAAGAATTATGGATGTTTTTCAATTAGCCTATCAATCAAGACTTTAGTTAGAATGTATGCAGAAAATTAATAATAATTATCTATTTAATTCCAAATAAGGAATATCTTATATTTTTGGAAAGCTGAAAATTTTCTCAATAAACGCTTTTTATTTCATCAAATTCGAATAAAGAAAAAGTCATCAACCACCTTTTTTGTCATATTGCCCCTTTTTTAGACCCCCATGATCCTACACTCCCCTACTCATCTATGTGGTTAAGTATATGACTCAATTTTATGAGATATTATATGTATATATAAATAGGTGGAATACCTATTGAGTTAGAGTGGCTACTTGATTAGTTGCATTACACTCTCGATATGAAGTCATAATAATGACAAGAGAAGACTCTTTGTTTAACCCTTTTTATTAAGGATATTGCACTCTCAAATGGAATCATCTATTGATATGATTATTCTCGATTGAGATCATTCATGGGTGCTGAAATTCTCTTGATGAGAACCACTTGATATGATATATTACAAAATGGAGATAGTTATTTATGAATATCTAATCTATGATTGGATGAAGCTTATGTAGCTAAACTTTAGACTATAAAATTGATCCTAGGACTAGAATGTCTTTGAAGCAAATAGTCTTTTTATACAAATTTAATGTATAGAATAGAAAATATCATATGTTATACACGGGATTGAAATATCCGTTGAAGGGGGTAACTTATTCTTAGGCTTTATTGGTAGAAATACCATAGTGTTTTGGGAAAAGAGGAATAGGTTATTTCAGTGGTTAGGGTTTACCTATGGAAGGAAATTACCTAAGCATAGTATATGAAAAATTATAATCCAAGTCAAGCTATAGAAGTGTATGTGAATAGGAATACTATCACTTGAAGTACTAGGTGAGAATACTTCGGCCAAACTATTGTAAGTTGCCATTGTTTACACTGCCAGTTTCTCTGTGTTCCTCTTATGCATTCTAGTTCAAGATTTTAATATTCATAGGGAAGACAAATGTATGATTAGGTTCTAGTTTGTAGGACACAACACTAAGATCAGATAGGCTTTTTCTATGGGGTTTACCAACCAATCTCTTCATCGAAGGGTAGAGCCATCTTGTCATATGTGACAGATGTGCGAGGGACTGCATTTGAGTCTGTGGTTAGTAGAAAAGTGTTTGAGTGATGCTTCTCCTCATCAGATGGCAGTCGAGGTTTGCAGATGTTTTCACAAACATTAGGGATAGTTGGAGTGTATGCACTAGAGAGTGAGGACATCTAGAAGGTATGAACCATTATAGTGGCATTACGTTCAGTTTGTATATCTATTTCCAGATGAAGCTCAAAAGATCTATGTATGTATCATGTGCCCATTTATATGGAAGGATGTAATCATGAATGATAAACTTGAGTTCATTCAATATGACATGTATGTTATGGAAAGATTTGTGAAATTACAATGGAATGCAATGGAAGTTTGGAAATAGTGTTATTTCAATTATGCATGTAATTTACACTATGGGAAGAATTTTTTTGTTGTTGTCATGTAAGTATAGAATATTCACTTAACATGAAATCTTTGGAATTTTACTGAGTAGAACACTAGGGTTGTTACACTTTCTGTGATCTTGCAAGAAAGATGACAACTTTAACAACTTTTCAACTTTTTCTCTTCACTTGATCTTCAACCTAAAACCTACAATCACACATTAAAGGAGAAGAAAAATGTTGATTATTAGGGAATAGGGGTTTTCCATGGTCAAACCCCGTTTTGGTAATTAAACCTTGAAATGAAATAATTCATAAAAAGGAAAGATGAATGAACAATGTAATGCCACAACTCACCAATCCTCAATTGAACCTTGGATTACTAATTTGAAACTTAGCATGAAATGGCCTCGATGAGTGTAGATATTGATCATGAACTTGACATAAGATAATGGTTTTGAATATGTGAACTTGATCACCAATGCTACATCATCAAATTAGCTCAAAAATATGCATGACTTTGACATGATGAAATGGATCTTTGATTGATGCAATAAACTTTAGTAAATCTTCCCTTGAATTCCTTTGAAATGCTCTTATGAAATACTTAGCTTGCTTGAAATATTCTATGTGAAACTATGTGAAATAACCTTGTATTTATACTTATCTTACTCTTAATTCAAGAAATTCAAATAAGACAAGCTAAAATCAGATCTAGGATTTGAAATCATTAAAATTCCACCAAAAAAATATCCCAAGGGGGGGTCCTAGGGTTAATTGAGGACCCATTCGCCATAGGGTGAATGGGTCCTAGCACACTTAACTAGGACACACTTTAGGAAATATGAAATGGTATGTCAAAATGGGGTCCTAGGACCTAGTGAGGACCCATTTTCCAGATGGCGAATGGGTCCTAGGTCACTAACCTAGGACACATTCCTTGTAAAATTAAGTGTTGTGCAATATTATTTATGAATGTTGAGCTTTATCCCTTAGAATCTACAATTAATTAGGCTTGGATTTGAATTAAAGGGTTCAATTATCCTCAATTAACCTCAATTAATTAATAAAGCCCTAGATTAGTGTGAAAGTGTAAAGATACACTTTACAACACCCTAAATAAGGCACAATTAAGTCCATTTAGTTTAAAAGGGCCCTAAACATAACGTGAATGTGAAAAACACATTACAACACTAAATTAAGGCAAAATTAGGCTCATTTCAATGTTAATTATTCATTTCCAAACTAAGGAAAATGGGATACTTTTTCCATTACTACAAGGATAAACCAAGGTTGGGAATAATCTAGATGGTTAGTTAGATCACTTGAATGGACATTACCTTTTGGGATGGAATCATGTTATGAGGTATGTGGAATAATATTTTCAAGAGTTATTATGGTCATGTTATTTACCAAATCGAGCAAGGGGGTGGGTGAACATACAACATCCACTTCATAGAAGTGAGACACCACTCCTTAGGAATTGAGTTTGATACATATATGATCAAATCTTTGGCCAAAGTAGTGTAAGTTTCCACTGCATACACTTGTCGGTTCACTGTGAGCCAATATTGCATAACTAGGTTAGGAATGTCATGCATGTAAGTGGGTATCTGTTGTATAGAAGAACTAGTTATGTTGGACACAACACCATGCTTAGGTAGGTTAATATTATTATGAGGGTTACCAGACCAACCTCTTCGTTGAAGGGTAGGGCCATCTTTCCAATTAGGTAGATGTGTGGGGTAGCGCAGTAAGTTCATGGTTGGAGGAAAAGCACTTGGGTGATACTCCCCCTCATGCAGTCGATGATCAAAATTTGAGTATGTATGCTCTACCAAGGGACATCTCAACCAATTGTACTCTTGATCCATTTAGCACTTGGAAGCCATGTAATCTCTTGTAAGATATGCAATTATGATCTTGCAACTTTATGTAAATTATATTTGAAAGATGGATTTATTACATGGTATTATGTAATGTTAATTTATTCATACAATGTAATTTGGAATGGGTTTATTTTAAATATACATCTATGTTATTGAATTAAATTTTTTTATTCCTATGTATTGGTAAACTTGAAATTTTCACATATGGGTTAAAACTTAGGTGAAAATAATAGGGTAAACTTTGGGCTATGTTACATGTGGTATCAGAGCTACTAGGTCCAACACTAGAACCTATGATCTCATTATGTAAGTGATTTTCAAACATTATCAGTGGTTAATAAGTTCTTATGCTAGAATGGCAGGGAAAAGAACAAGGGAAATACTAAGAAAGTCAATTTTCCTAAAACTTTTCTAAATTTGGGACTAGGAAAGAATCATCCCTAGAGGTTGAAACTCCTAAACCAACAAATCATTGAGAGACACCCTTGGATTGTGGAATTTATGCAACTAGGTTTAGTAGGAAGGTTATGGCTGATAATTACCTATGAGTATGTACACCCCTCAAAATTATTTAAATGACTTTGAGGGTGAGAAAGAACTTAAGTGATCCCTCTTTCTAATAGCAACCTGTAGTTGTAAAGAGTCAATATTATGGATTAAATAAGGATATTATGAATCTACGAATATGGTTTGTGTCTATTCATATAAATGCTTAATTGGAGAAACTAATTGTTAGCATAAACTAAAAACTTCTGATGAAGTAGAAAAGTCAATATATTGTGAAATCAAAACCAACTAGGGAGGAATCAAAGAGGTAAGATAACCTTTTGACAATGCTAATTCAAAATAAAGTTAAAATCTTGTTGTGATAATTGAAGTCAAGAGTGAAGAGTTGGTACCTTTGATTTTAGACCAAAATGGGTTAGAAAAAGAAGAAACATATGAAGGAAAATATGAAAATTAACATGACCCCTGTAACAAGCCGAACGTTCTCTACAGTAAATTTCCTAAGTTTTACTATGTAAGTAAAAAAAACTATGTACAAGCCATTGCAATAAAAAAAATTCCTTTCTTTATTGAAAATATAAATGAACAAAGATGCCATAACATTGTACAAAAGGATTTCCATTCCATTACAATACTTCTCAAAGTACATTATTCCAAGAAATTTCAAACTGCATACATAGCTCCTTCGAGCTTCATAGCATAAGATATAGATGGTCTAGGAATCTTCCTTTCGAAACCTTGGTCGTCTGTCACATGTTGAGGATGAGAAGCATCACTCAAGAACTTTTCTACCAACCATGGACACATATGCAATCCCTTGCACATATATCAATGATAGATAGCCCTTCCCTTTAATGAAGTAATTGGTTGGGTAACCATGTATGACATACCATTTTGAGCTAGTGATGTGTCCTACATGACTAGGATTTATAGCCTACACTAGGTAGACCTCCTGCATTTAAATAGACATAGTGAACTAAAAGTGGAGTCCCAGAAATCTCACTATCTACAGTGAAGTCTCAGAAATTCACACTACGTTGGCCAAAGTGTTCTCACTCAATACTTTGAGTGATGGTCTACCACCATTCACTTACACTATAGTAGCTCATTTTTACTTAAGGCCATTATATCTATTCTTAGGAAATCCCTCTCCATGAGAAAGATACTCCCCAGGATAACCTATCTCTTTAACACAACCTAGGGTAACATAAATCATTATTTAAAGTACTAGTCCCCTCCTTTCATAGGATAACAATCCTAGGAGTAACTTACTAATCCTCTAGCATAAGTAAATATCTAGGTATGAGTGTACCTTAAGCTACCCATGTTTAAACATATCTAGTATTAACATAATACTAATACTTATGTCAAAAAATCTCTCCTATCATGGAGTTATTACAAACAATGCACAGTCAAGTAAATAGTTTCTACTTTTCTTTCAAAGCAAACAATATTTTTCCCTATATGCAAGTAACAATTAAAGACTAGTTTAAACAAATAAGACAAATTTTTCAAACATAGAATAGACAGAAGTAGAATATCCTCATGCCTATGATAAGCTTTTCAGTTGACTGATTGTGAACACAATACTTCTATAACAACAACTATCTTGATATTGATCCTCCAACAAATTCTCACAACCCTTATCTCTCAAGTTGGAAACTGCTATTTCTTAAAAGATAATAAACTCACTCTAATACTTAAGGATTCTCCTCACTATATTTTGGAAAAATATTGCAGGAGAAATATAATTAAAATATAAAACTTTCTTATAAATATTGCACAAAAGTATTACACAGAAGAGTGTGTAAAATTGTGTAAAGAAGGCGTCCCAAATAGATGAACTCATTCCTCTATTTATACAACAATGGGTGACATAATGGCCTATAGATTAGGCATGATCTTTGATAGAAAAATTCATGCATAGAAACACATTTAACTTAGCCAGAATGTGGTGAATATGCAAGCACTTACTCAACTTAAGTAGCTACAGATTGACTCTCAAGTTTGACAATAAAGCTAGAGACCAATTCAAATCTACATATGCTAGAATTTGATTTGCATCTCCAAAAAAACATCTACAGTTAAGAGGATTCAAAGGTGGTGCCAATATCATAACTATTCATTTCAAAGATGGTGTGAATTCCTTCATGATAGAAACATTCCGAAAACAAGTGAATGGCATTTAATCTTGTATCGACCGAGTCAAAGGATGACCAGATTTCTTCATTAAATCAGCATGACATAGTCATTGAAATTTTTCCAAGCTTTAACAGCTATTGATCATTGCAATATATCATTGATAATTCAATTTACTAAGTCCATAGTTTCCTCATAAACATGCATCGACCTTTTCTTATTTGATCATCAACTTAAATAGTTGTTTTTTGCAAATTTACAAAACTCTTTTATTGTTGACAACAAGAGCACAAAATGTGGCCCAAAGAATAAATTCATAAATAATAAAAATTCAACCTCCAAGTCATTCATGGTAATCAACTTTAAAACCATATAAATAGCATTAAAAATTTGCTACTATTCACTGCTTAAGATAGTCAATCTCCAAGCAAATAATGTTTAAATATTTAAATACAATTTATAAACATATATATACTTATATATGTATATTCCTCTATGTACATGTATATGTATGTATACATGTATTCTTACATTTGTATGGGCATGCCCATTTTCTACCATAGTTGTGTATTGATACATATATATATATGGATATATGTATATGCATTATATATATATATATATTCACATTCAATTCACACACCAAAATCATACACGATTACCATGGTGTTGATAAGAGATTATGAGTGATATGTCTATACGTATACATATGCATGTCCTTGGTTCCATTGAATAGTTCCATGTGCATAAGAAACTCATGCATGAGTGTGCATAGGTGTGTCTACTTATGTACCCTCATGCATGCGTCTCTTGGTGTGTATAGTCTATCATTTACATGTGTGTGTGTACGCATACACATACCTCATTTACTCAATTATCAATGCAAGATAGTAACAAGAAGGAAATTGTAAGCTCATCAGATAATAATCACTCAATAATTCATTCAATAGTAAACTAGACTTTGTCTAAAGTAGACATAACAACTAAGGATGACTTACCAAATTCCCACTTAATAACCTAACTCAATTATTCTAATGTGTTGTGTGTAAGCTCAGATAGATTACATTACTAGTTACCCAACCAAGACCTTCTCTTGAGTGATACTTCCCCTCCGCCTGAAGGAAGTGAACATGTACTTTCAAACACTAACACATGTACATGGCAGTCAATTGTTCACAAAATATACAATATACACATTACATCTCCAAAGTTAGAATATCAACACAATATTCATCTAATCACATAAATGCCTTCCTTCATATTAAATGAGATGGAATTCATTCATAAAGTAGTGATGACAAAGTGTACACGCAATTTATTCATCCACTAGATTCACATTTTATGCTACATAGTAATACTAAATAGTAATTACACAATTGGGGTGTAACATACTCCCCCCTTGTGAATCATTATCCTCAATGATTTTATGTAGTAACATAAAACAAAACAACAGTCAACATATTGTTCAAACATTCTCATAAGAATCCAAAGCATGAGAAAACTTTTGCTGAATTTCAGCATAATCTTCCCAGGTGGCTAAGTCTTCTACATATTGATCCCATTGGAATTTGCATTGTAAAACCTCCCTATTACGCAAGTGAAGCTTACATGTTTCGATCACCTTAATAGGCTTGAGTGTTACAACTCAGAGGTCTTATACCTATAAATAAATCGAATCAATCACATGATTACCACCGGGTACATACATCTTAAGGTAAAACACATGGAAGACATTATGTATTCTAGCAAGAGGTGGTGGCAATGCTATTCGATAGGCTATCAAATTCACTTCCTCTAGAATCTCAAAAGGTCCAACATAACATGGAGCTAACTTGGAGGACTTTCCAAATTTAATGGAGCTATTGTGAGGTTTCACTCTCAACAACACTTTGTCACCTAAGGAAAAATTTTGGGGCACTCTCTTAGCATCAACATAACTTCTCGAATGATCGTTAGCCTCATCCAACCATTGCTTCACAATCTTAACTTGCTCATCCATATCAACCAATATCTCTGGCCCAAGAGTCACTCTATCCTCAATTATATCCCAACTTATAGGAGTTTGACACTTTCAACCATACAATGCTTGGAAAGGAGCCATATTTATTGTAGAATGATAAGAATTGTTGTAAGAAAATTTGACTAAGGGTAAGTAGTCTTCCCACTTATATTGCTAATCCATGCAATACATTCTCAATAGATCTTCCTATACTTGATTCACCCTTTCATTTTGTCCATCCATTTCCAGATGATATGCTGCTCAGCTAATATTCAACTGACTCCCTAGTGTAGAAAACAAGGTTTGTGTAGTGCCCCTCCATTTTCATTTTGGATGTGCAAGTAGTTTGGCTAAGGAACCTGAAGATGAAGGTAAAATAATAGGGATATTTAGGATATGTGTTAATTATTTTAGATATTTGATGTTGTACATGATTATGAACTTATGGACTGTGTCTGTTCATACATGTTCATTACTAGGATGCATGTTATGGGAATATTTGTGTTATGGAAGTGATTTGGTTATCTTTAGGATTTTCACATGATTCTAACATATTATTATCATGCTAATATGATATTATGATTTTGATTATGATTATATTTATTATCATGAAGACGTTCTGACTTGTGTTCAAGTGTTGTGGTTGCAGATGGAACATGATCTTTTGTTAGTACTTTTGTGAGTATGATGCATATTGTTATGTTATTATTAGTATCAAATTTATTTGGATAGTTAGGTGATGTAGTAGTATGTTGTTAGGATAGGTGGAAATGGCGGCATCATACCATTGGATGTATGGGTGACATATAGCAATGAGATATGATTGCTAGCTCATTCCTTTCCTAGTGCTTCGGCTATTAGGAATATGTGCTCTAAATTGTATGCTTGAGTGAATAGGTACTAGGCTATGTCTCCACCTAAATTAGTAGGTCTAAGTGTGCCTCTAATCCCAATGGTGGTTGAGGAGATAACAACTACACCCAAGTTATACCCTAACCCTAACCATTTTCCCCAATTAGGGACAATTGATTCAGTGTGTGACCACCTTTCCAGGTTGTCATGGGACAGTGCTCAATCTCCTATACCCTATGGTTGGAGTGTTTCTCTTGTGTGAATGTTTTTGTTGCATTATGTGATTGTGTGACTCCAATATCTAGCTTTGAGTATGGATTCAGTTCAAATGGTGCTAAGTCCTTTGGTAAGTCAAGTTAGTCACCGTTGTGATCATTCTCGTTGTTTATGTTTTGATGTGAATGTCTCCTTTCAGTAAGAAGTTATTTTGTAGTTTATGCTTAGTCTTTGATTGTGACCTATTTAAGTGAAGTTAGCTTCTAGGTTGGATATTTTGATGGTAACTATAATTATCATGTGGGTGTTAAAGTTTGATTTAATGTTATTATATATATATATATATATATATATATATATATATATATTGCTATGGTTATTATTTTGTGTGAGTGAATATTGGTTATTAATATTATTATGATTATATGTGTGAAGGAGGTGATTTAATATTGTCATTGGTTTGCAACAATAAGGTATTATGTTAATGTGCATAGACTAGTATGTGTTATAATGTCACCATGTATGTTATTATTATTAGTGTGAGGGGATATTGGATTATTATTATTATTATTATTATTATTATTATTATTATTATTATTATTATTATTTATGTAAGGGTATTATTTACTATTGCTAAGTGTTAATATTAATTAGTTTCTATGTAGTATGTGCATATCATTATTTTCATTATTGTTGTTTGTTATGTTTATTATCATTATGTTATTGTTTATTGATTTTGGAAAAAAGGACCATTTCATTATTTAATTGTTGTTTATTGAATAATGTTTATTTTATTGAGAAATGGAATTAAAAATTAATTAGTGTTTAATTGATTGAAAAGGAATTTGGAATTGGACTTTATTTATTAATTAATTATTTTTGAAACTGTCTCATTTCGGGTTTCCTTTTTAGTCGGGATTTGTGTGGAAATGGGATTTGGGGGGAATGAAAGAGTTGTGAGTGGTGAAAATGTAATTTTCTTCTAGGTGGATTGGGGGTGAGAAATTATGCATTTTTGGGGGTTTGAGAATGGAGAGAAAATGGAGAGATTTTACATGGTTTTGAAGTAAATTTTCAAAGGTTTTTGGGAAATTTTGAGTGGTTTTGAATTGAAATTTGGAGGAGAGTGCAGTGGATTTCAATTATTGTCATGGCCCTCTTTTTGTTAAAACTTTATACATATTATAATTTTTCGTGGTAACACTATGTAAGTGGTTTTATACAATTTATTTATGTGTGAAGAAGGTAGAGACCAAATAAAGAACCAAAAAAATTATTAAATTATTAAATACACACTCCTAAAAAGGAACAAATCAAAGTTAACAATATTAATAAATAAGTGTTTCATTAATAATTTTAGTACATGGTGTTGGAGAAATGGAAAAATAAGGAATAAAATAATTTTGAATAAAAATTAAGTCATTATGTGACAAGTGTCCCCATCCTATCCTAAGCATAATTAATTATTACAATCTATCATCATACTTAATTAATAAAATTAACCACTTTCCTAAGTCACATTAATTAATATAATACATCATTTAATCTAATTAATTAGGATTAGGGAGATGTCACTATCCTCCATAATCCATTAATCAATTAATCCTAGATTAATTGATTAATTAATCTTCATTATCATTTTCTCAAATTTAAAATTCATTCTAATCTCCCTCACATGTGACTTGCGTGCACAAGTCACTATCACCTTACAACTCATCCCCACTCACCCTTATGTGGTAGTTCACACCATGCATGTGAAAAATTAAATAACATCTATGATTGATGAAGATTTGGTCCAAACCATGGTTCTATGAGATAGTATTTAATTTCCTTTGAATAAAAGATGGAAATGATTACTATCTATTGTTGAATATAATTAATGAACTTAGAATATACCTCTCTTCTTCATAAAATGATGATAAACTATGAGTATTGACCTAGTTATAGAATATTTTAAAATAGAGGAATAACAACATTTATATCTTATGACAACTCTATGATAACAATTATGACTATTAGAAATTAAATTTTAAGCTTAAATTTACGTTTCATTAAATGAGAAGTTCCTTGTTTTACCAAATGGTAAGTAGTAAAATCAAATTCATGCAAACAAAATACCATCTAACTTAAGGAATTAATAATACCCCTTTAATAAAATTGTTTTCTTGTTATGCCACAAACTTAACTCTTAGATTTATTGTTATTCTTCAAATAAACTTTCTCTCCATGCAATAAATTTATTTCCTTGAGATTCAAGGGTTATAACACAACATCATAGTTATCAATTTCCAATAAACTTAATCCTTCAACATCATGGTTATTCTTTAAATTAATTTTCTCCCTTAATATGTAAGTAGATTAAATTATTTTTAAAACAAATTTGATTCATTTAATTACAACAAGGGCATAGTGTATATATCATTATGTAATCATTAGAATATTATCAAGAATAAACTTATGCAAATTAATGCAAACCTACTTTAGATAGATCATCAATCTTGAGGCATTAGTAGTATAACTTATACAATTAAATGAAGTCTCTTATTAGATTAAGACATTGTATTCATTTATCTATCTTAAGACATTAGTGAAATAACTTATGCAATTAAAATCAAATCTTCTTTAGTTGGATTATTTATTCATGCAATTCAATCAAAATTAATAAACCTTTTGTCTTGGAATAATAGATTATGCCATGAAGTCTCCTTGAGTTGGAATTATTTATGCTTTCTTAGATGGATATTTATCTTGAAAATATTAGTGTTATGCAATTTAAATCAAAACTACTTTAATTAGATTATTCTATGACATAGATTATGCAAATAGATTCAAGTTTCTTTTCTAGGAAATACTAACATTGGAATACAATTAGATTCATACCATCTTTGAATTATGTATAAGCATTTTTATTTCACAAATGGATTTGACTATTTTCATGATTCAATTCATTGCTACAAAAAGTTTCACTTTCATAGGATGTAAGTTGATGCAATACTTCTTTCTAGCAAATATACTTTGAATAAATAGTTTTTCTTTTTAGTAAGTTCATTTAATTTTACTTCCTTAGTAAGAAAGTATAAAGTTTTTATATTACCATTTAGTTTATGTGCACAAGCTACTTTTCTTATTGTTGATAATGCATTTAATTTCCTTCTTAGAAAAATTAAGTAAGAGGAAAAAAACAAAAAAACCAGCAATGTTCGGTATTAATGGTGCCTCTGACTCACATTTATGGGCAATGTTGTCACACTTGAGTTACTACACTTATAGCCTAATAAAGTTGCAACAACAGTGTCCGTGGCATCATCCCTATAAATTTCCAAGGAGTAATAAGGAACATTTTTCAAGTTAAAATTCAAGGGGTGGAAAATCCCTCTTGGATTAATAATCTAAAAGGATAATACTATAATGGACTTATATCTGCTAGTGAAAATCATAGAAAACTCCAATAGGGTTTGGGCATGTGAATTGAATTTTTAATTCTTTTATCTTTGATGATTTGTTATTTAATGGGAAAGGGCGATGTGACTTATAAGAATTTAGGACATAGATGAATTAGGAAACAAGAAAAAGATCACCATGAATCTCTATGCTTTATATACTCCCTTATGTGGGTAGCAACCAAAGAGAAATTGTCTAGGGCAATGGCCCTAGAAAGGGTTGTGTACCCACAAAATAGTTTACATCAAACAATAGATTAGAAAATAGAACTACATATTATACACCTTCATCCCGTGCTGAAATAGTTTATGTAGGCAGTCTAGGGACAAAGTTGTCCCTAGTATGCAAGTGCTTAGGATGGGAATTTAGGATTGGTTAATGGTGTTTTCCTTGTTGGTCTTGCTAAGATACCTTGAGTTAAAGAAAGATAAATAAATATTAAAATTGAAGTTGGAAATTACTTGTATAATCAAAAGGAATCCCAGATGGATTCACTTGATTCCTCAAGGCTTTAGGCCAAATTCCAAGGTGAGACTTAAGCTTTTATTATTATCTCACATACTCCTAAGGACGTCAACCTCGGTGCACTCTTAATAGGGGAGTGTAGTCTTTAGAGAGTGAATAAAGATCCAGATGGTCTCAATGAGTCTAAGTCTCTGGCTAGAGCATTTTCTAACCCATGTGGTTAGATGTCTACCTTATTTGGATAAATCAATCTTGGTCCCGTATGGACATTAACCTAACCTGAATGGCTAGATGCCTATTCTGGATGGATAGATGAGTCTTGGTCTCATATGGACATTAACCTAACCTGTATGGTTAGATTTCTATCCTAGATGAATAGATGTCTATCTCGTATGGATAGAAGTTCCTAAGTATACAACTAATTGAGAAAGACATTAAGAGATTTACTTTGTTAAAAAAAAATTAGTGAATTTTTAGATTAAGGAAGTGTGGGTCTCTTACAATTATGGTTTGAGGGGAATGGATTTGTTGCTAGATTGTGTGGAATTTTGATTTTTGGTCATGCTTTGGATTAGAGATTCGGGTTTGGAAAGCTTCTTCAAATTTCAACTTCTTTTTCATCATTGTTTTTTGAATTTGAGGTAGGAATTTTCTTGATTTTGTTAATTTATGTATTTCAGATTTATAGGCATTTGAAAAGGGTTAAACTAATTAAGGTTTTAATGTTTTTGATAACCTAGAAAAGATATGGTTGTTGGTTTTCTCATTTTGTCATTTGGCTATAATCAAGTATCGAAAAGAGGGTTTTTAAGGGAGTCATTTTTTGTTTTGCATTTTGTGAATTTTTGAGTCATTTTTGGTCAATTCTTCCCATGGTACTAAGTAGTTGAGGGTCAAATATGAAATGGGTTTTTGACGGATTTGGATTTCAAGTTGATTTAACTATTTTATGGTTGGCAAACTTGAAAGCTATCAAGAGGGATTTAGTTTAGTTCTAAAGGTTGTATAGGGGGATATAGCTCTATCCTTTTATCTACATTGTGTTGTACCATCTATTCTTGAATGTTTTTACTATTTGTATGTTGATAATCCCTTCCTATTTGTGAAATCTTGTGTTGGGGCTTATGTATTGTGAAAGGATCAATTGTACCAAGGTTATGCATTGTTGGTCCTAATTATGAACTGTTGAGAAAGATAAATTAAAGTTGGCTATCATGTTTTAAGATTGTGAAAATGATGTAAATTGATTCATTGTATGCATTATGGTATAATGATTAGGTTTTGGGTTTCCTATCCATTTGTGTTATGTGTTGGGCCTCTAGAAGTATTTGGAAGTCTTTGTGAAATTCCTTGCGATTTTGGTTGATTCTTGTTTTAGGTAGTCTCCTTTGGATGTTTAGTGTCACCCACTGGCTATTTTTGTTGCTTACTTGTGTGTGGGGCCTATTTTTGTCTCCTGGCATGGAGGGAGTGGGCCTCAGGGTTCCATGTGGTAGGGTGGTATTTTCCAACCATCCATTGGGATTTAGGCGGTATAGTTCTTGTGAAACATGGAGAGTCTTTCCTTCCACTTCATTCCAGAGCTAGTTTTATGGTGTAGATGATATTTCTAAGTAAATTGTGTCCAATATGTATTTTATATATATGTACCTCTCAAATGAATGAATCTTGTACATTGTAGCATTTTTGTAAAGGAAATGAATGAATTGATGGAATCTTGATGATATATTTATTGTTGTTTATTATGTAATGGAAAGGTTAATGTAGGAATGATGTATTTATGATGCATATGAACTTAATTTAGTAGTATATTGATAAATCTTTATGTACCTATTTCATAGTATTGATTAGGATTAGGTTCATATTGGCATAGTGTTAGATAAGGTTTAATTATAATTAAGTTATGTTATCATATGTAATTTGATGTATGAGATTTAATTTACATTCATAGGATTGACCGAATGTGTTCTTAGTGTATCATATGTCTTTCTATAGGTTTAGTTAGTGTATATGTGTCATAGTATCAATGTTAGGGGACCATGGTGGATAGGTGTGTAAGTGGGTTATGATTAATGTTAATTTTAATGTGATTATGATATGATGGTAATGTAATAATGTTATCCATGTTAATTTTTTGAGTTGCATTAGTTAGTGTCACTTTAGTTTCTTTAAAAAAAATTATTGGCATGTTATTTGTGGATTTTAGTGTTGATCCACCAGGTCCCTTAGTGGGGCATTACAGTTTTCCAAAACCTAGAAGTGACTCCTGCATCCTTATTCGAGATATTTTTCTCTAGAATTCCATCCAACCTAAATACTTCTTGCACACAATTTCTTGCTATGATAGGTGCTCCATCGGTTAGATTCTTGTGTATAAAATGTGTGACTTTGGTTAGCTTATCTATTACCACAAGAATGGAATTGTGCCTATTCCTTGACAAGCAATCCTTGCACAAAGTCCATAATTATAACTTGCCACTTCTTCTCTGGTATGTCATGTGGATATAACAAGCCTACATGATAATGATGTTTTGCTTTTACCCTTTGACATTCCAAACACCTAGCTACAAAATTAGCATCATCTCTTTTCATCCCTTTCCAAAAATATAATGACTTCACATCCACCATCATTTTGGTCACTCCAGGGTGTCCAAAATATGGTGCTTCATGTACTTCTTTCCATGCCATATTCCTTAACTACACTGTGTCAGGTACATACATCCTAACTTTATATCTAAGTAATCCATTGGGTTCAAAATGAAAACCCTCATACCTAGAATCTTGTGGATTACTAGCAAGTTCCTTCTTAACTTGTAAGTAGTACCCATCCTCATTGCACTTTTGCAATACTTGTCCCATAAATTCAATTTGAATTGTTACTACTAAAGAAATATGACATCTTCGACTCAAGGCATCAACAACCTGATTCTCTTTCCC
This sequence comes from Sequoia sempervirens, assembly GCA_007258455.2. NCBI lineage: Eukaryota > Viridiplantae > Streptophyta > Pinopsida > Cupressales > Cupressaceae > Sequoia > Sequoia sempervirens. The sequence continues at coordinate 120,669,950 of VDFB02281492.1, forward strand.
ATTTATATAATTGTTATTAAAGTCATAGTCAACATTAGCTCCAACCATCTTCTCTTCCTAGCATTTAGGTTAGGTTCAGTGAAAAGGTACTTTAACCCATTATGGTCAATTTTTAATTCAAAGGTATTCCCTAACAAGTAGTGCCTCCACATTTTTAATTCATGAACCACATCTTCTAACTCTAAACCATGCGATGCATAATTTTTCTCATAAGGTTTTAGCATTCTATACTCATAAGAAATTACATGCCCATCTTGCATCAACACACCCCCTAAACCTTCCCTCCATGCATCTATGATAACCACAAAGTTACCCACAGGATCAAGTAATTTCAAGATCGACGTAGTGGTTAACTTCTCCTTAAGTAGATCAGAGGCTTCTTGACACTTCTAAGTCCACTCATATTTCTTCCCTTTTCTTTGTAAAGAGGTGATTGGAAAAGAAATCGTGGAGAATTTCACAACAAAATTTCTATAATACCATGCTAGACCCATAAAAATTCTTGCCTCATACACATTCTTGGGTATAGGCCACTCAAGTATTGCCTTGATCTTAGCAAGATCTACGAAGATTCTGTCCACTGAGATTACATGCCCTAGATAATGCACTCTCCTTTGTAAGAAAGTGCATTTAGATAGTTTACCATACAACTTGTGCTCTCTTAATTGTTGTAAAACTATCTCTAAATGTCTACAATGATCCTCCTCATCCTTCGAATAAATTAGGATGTCATCTAGAAAAACCAAGGCAAATTTATCCAGACAGTATCTAAATACACTATTCATCAGGTTCATAAATGCGGCAGGTGCATTTATCAACCAAAAAGGTAAAACTATGAACTCATAGAGTCCATATCTAGTTTTGAACACAATCTTGAAGACATCTTCATCTCTAATTCTTAACTGGTGATATCCAGATCTCAAGTCTATGTTTGAGAATATGGCAGCTCCTCTCATTTGATTGAAAAGATCATCAATTTGTGGAAACAAATACTTATTCTTCACCATGGATTTTTCAAGCATGTATGATAGTCAATGCACAAACACAAAGTACCATCCTTCTTTTTTATGAAAATAACTAGTGCTCCCTAAGGTGAAACACTTGGTCTTATTAACCCTTTTCATAATAGATCGACCAATTGTACCTTTAGCTCCATTAGCTCAGTTGTTTTCATCTTATAGGGCACCTTGGAAATAGGTTCAGACCCTAGAATTATATCTATAGAGAAATAAAATATCTATGGTGGTAACACAAGTAACTCCTTTGGAAACACATCTAAAAACTTTCTCAATATAGGATATCTTTCCATGTCCAACAATCCAGTGTCATCTATCTCACTGTTTTCCATCTCTTGGAAACTTTGGTAATCCAATTTATCAAGACCTTCTTCAAGTTCTTCTAACTTAATAGAAAAGAGTTTGCATGCTTTCTTCATAGCCCTTACTAGTTGTAATTTTTATATTTGATGAATCTTCACCTCTCTAGGTATCCCTTGAAATTTCACTCGATTTCCAAAATCTTCTAGGAATTCTATGGTTTTCACATGACAATATACTTTATCCCTATTTATCCACAACCAATTCATACCTAAGATAGCATCATAGGAACTTAATGGTGTGACATAAAGGTTTAATTTAGTAGAGAAACAAGGTAGCTCTATCCTAGCCTCAAACAAATATTGTTCCACCTTTGCTCTTGTCTGGTTTGCATACTCTACATCCCAAGACGTTGCCATGTTTCTAGACTTTATAGATATTTGATTAGCTACTATAGGTGAAATGAAATTCTTAGTTGCACAAGTATTAATGAGAACTAAAATAGGTAAACCAAACAAAATACCTAGAGTTTCAATGGGAGTGGCTTGATACTCTGCTTGGTGATCATCCACCATTGGATGTATCCTTTGTTGGAACATTTCCCGTTGAGTAGGTAGTGAACTACCAGAAGGCTTATTGGGACAATCTCTAGAAAAATGGTCTCCCCCACAATTATAGCATCCCATAAATGGTACCTTCTTATTTGTAGGTTCTCTAAATCCACTAGCATTTCCACCAACATTATTAGTATTTCCATGATTGGAGTCATTCCTTCTTTGCTCCCTTTTTTACTCTTTTCTAGTATTTTGGTTACCATTTTCTCCTTGCTTAGGTACATTGTGCACAACCTCCACCTTCTTTGAAGTTCACCCATTAGGAATTTTTGTAAGTTTCTTATGATCCTTACTTTCCCATCGATTGGTGATAGCCATAAGCTTTTTCTCCTGCTTAATTCATTTCTCATATACAAGATCCATAGTTGTTGGACCATGCATATCGAACTCCTCTAATTTGATTATTAAGTCCCATTATAAATTTCCTAATGCAGAAGTGCTCATTCTTATGATATATAGGAACATAATGCAAGAGTCAAGTAAAATTCTCCCAATACTCATTGACCAGCATATTTCCTTTTCTCAAACTCTCAAAATCCATCATTTTTTGGTCATAGTATAATTGGGAAAACCATCGCTTGCAGAAAATCTCAAAAAATTCCCCCCATGTTAGCTTCCATGAGTTGATATTGAGTTCCAACTTCTTTTTCATGCACCAAGTTGAAGCTTCTCCTGCTAACTGGTATGCAACCCAAGCATCTTTAGTGGTCTCAATGTAATTTTGAATTTTGAAATACTTTTCCATTTGAACAAGCCACACCTAAGCTTCATCCCCACTGGTGTTTCCCTCAAACTTGGGTGGACAAATCTTCTTCATATCTTTTGAAAGTTCAGAATCCATACGCTTCTTATTTCTTTCCTTAGATGGGGTTGGTGATCTTTCTTTTTCATGATCATGCATTTCGTCATGTCCATGAGAAGAGTTTTCATCTTCATTCTCATTAATGGGAACCCCTTTCTCAACTCTTGCTTGTGCCTTTTCTTGTTCAAGGTTGTCTAACCTTTCTAGAAGTTGGTCAAGTCTAGCTTCAATTCTTGTTGGTCCTTGGCCAACTTCTTGGCTACCACTAGGATTGGTCTATGTCCTCACCATCTTCACAAGATCAAGTTTTACCTAAATGTTTTATCCACACTAGACTAAATTACATTATCAACTATCTTATGGAAAACATTAGAAATGAAATTCATACACACATAAAGAATTCCACATAAGATTAAGCACATTATTTTTGATAAACAAATAATTTTATTCATTTCATAAGGATTTCAGTATCCTTTGATTACATGGAGTGACTATTCAGATAGTCGACTGGAGAGTATTCCTCATATTTAGTTTCTGACACATAACTTAATGGATTATATTCTACAAACTGGGATTGTTTCTCAAATCTATCTTTATGTTCATCCCTTAATTGTTCATATCTATCCCAAAATGGATAGTATCCTTTAGATTTATTATCCAATATATAGTTACAAGGTTCAATGCCAATATGGTGTTCATCAATAATGTAGTCTACCCTTTTCACAAAAATTTGTTCATGAGACCATTTTACATCTAGCTGATCTCAAGGTACATATCCTGTTGACTCATTACTTGAGGAAATTACTATTACTTCTTCCAATGGAAGAACTCTATAGTCCCTAAAGATGAATGTCGAGATGACACTTCCTTCTGAGGGTATATCCTTGGAAAGTGATAATGACTTAGAATTTTTTGGTGAAATGGAAGGTAGAATGTTGCACATAGCCTCCATCTTCATCTTCCTCTTCACAACACTAATCCAAGAAAGTGCATGACTAAATGTCTTAGTGTCACTCAACAAGACAAAACTTTTGTAGTTGGTTCCCTCTATGGTTATAATGATGGCTTATTTTTCCTTCTTGGCCTTGAAGTAGCACTCATTTCTAATTGCTGACTTATGATCCATTAATCTGAGATGCACCATCATGAAACATGAATTCACAACATTAGATAACATTGGACATAAATAATGACGAGCTCATAGGTTCCAGAGCTAAACATGGTAGCTATGATACCACATGTAACAAGCTGAACATTCTCTAAAATAAATTTCGTAAGTTTTACTATGCAAGTAAAAACAAACTATGTACAAGCCATTGAAATAAAAAAAATTCCTTTCTTTATTGAAAATATAAATGAACAAAGATGCCATAAATGTGTACCAAATAATTTTCATTCCATTACAGTACTTTACAAAGTACATTATTCCAAGAAACTTCAAACTACATACATAGCTCCTTTGAGCTTCATAGCACAAGATATAGCTAGTACATGAATTCTTCTTTCAAAACCTTGGTCTTTTGAAGCATCACTCAAGTGTTTTTTGACCAACCACAAACTCATATGCAGTCCCCCACACATCTATCAATGATAGATGACCCTTCCCTTCGATGAAGGCACTGGTTGGGTAACCCCGTATGACATACGATTCTAAGGTAGTGTTGTTTCCTACATGACTAGGATTATAACCTACACTAGGTAGCCCTCATGCATTTAAATAGATACAGTGAACTGATATGGAGTCTCAAAAATTTCACTATCTTTAGTGGAGTCTCTGACATTCACACCACTTTGGAAAAAGTGTTCTCACTTAGTACTTCGAGTGATGGTCTATGATTCAATTACACTATAGCAACTCATTTTGACTTAAGGCCATTATATCTATGCTTATGAAATCCCTCTCCATGGGCAAGCTACTCCCTCAGATAACCTATCTCTTTAATGCAACCTAAGGTAACACAACTCATTATGCGAAGTACTAGTCCCCTCCCTTTATAGGATAACAATCCTAGGAGTAACTTACTAATCCTCTAGCATAAGTAAATATCTAGGTATGAGTGTACCTTAAGCTACCCATCCTTGAACATATCTAGTATTAGCATAATACTAATACTTATATCAAACAATACACAATCAAGTAAAAGGTTTTTATTTTTCTTTCAAAGCAAATAATACTTTTCCCTATATGAAAGTAACAATTAAAGACTAGTTTAAACAAACAAGACATAGCTCTTTCAAACATAGAATAGACAGAAGTAGAATATCCTCATGCCTATGATAAGATTTCCAATTGACTAACTATGAATGTGCAACACTTCTAGAACATCAACTATCTTGATATTGATCATCCAACAAAGTCTCATAGCCCTTAACTCTCAAGTTGGAAAATGCTACTTCTCAAAAGATAATAAACTCACTCTAATACTTAAAGATTATCCTCACTATATTTTGGTAGAATATTCCAAGCATAATATAATTAAAATACAAAACTTGCTCAGAAATGTTGCATAGAAGAGTATGTAAACCTATGTAAAGAAGGTGTCCCAAATAGTTGAACTCAATCCTCTATTTATACATAAATGAGTGATCCCATGGCCTACAAATTAGGCATGATATTCGACAGAAAAATGCATGCATAGTAATACATTTAACTTATCCAAAAGATGGAAAATATGCAAGCACTTACTCAACTTAAACAACTACATATCAACTCTCAAGTTTGAAAGAAAATAGAGACCAATTCAAATCTACAGATGCTAGAATTTGATTTGCATCTCCAAACATACATCTACAGTTAAGAGGATTCAAATGTGGTGCCAATATCATAACTATTCATTTTAGAGATGGCACAAATTCCTTCATGATAGAAATAGTCAAAAACAAGTTAATGAAATTTAAGCTTGTATCGACCGAGTCAAAGGATGAGTCAATTTCTTCATTAAATTGGCTTGACATAGTCATTGAAATTTTTCCAAGCTTTTACAGCTATTGATCATTGCAATATATCATGATAATTCCATTTACTAAGTCCATGGTTTCCTCATAAACAGGCATCAACCTTTTCTTAGTTGATCATCAACTTAAATGGTTGTATTTTGCAGATTTATAAAACTCTTTTATTGTTGACAGCAAGAGCACAAAATGTGGCCCAAAGAATATAGTCATAGCTAATAGAAAGTCGATCTCCAAGTTTTTCATGGTAATTGACTTTAAAACCTTATAAATAGCATTAAAAATCAGTTGCTATTCATTGCTTAAGATAGTCGATCTCCAATAAAATGGAGTTTAAATATTTAAATACAATGTATACATACATATATATATATAGATATATTATCCAACATATCTATATATCTATACATATTTATGTATACATATATATGTATATGTTAGTATATATATATATATATATATTTATATATATATAATTGATATACAAAAGAATATATCAACATAGCAATCACATTGTTACATTAATATATCAGTTGTATATACATATATATATATATATGCCTCTATGAACATGTATATGTATGTATATATGTATCGATACATTCATATGGGCATGTCCATTTTTTTCCATACACATGTATGGATACACATATAAATAAGGATATATGTATATACATTATATATATAAATATTCACATTCGATTCACACAACAAAATCATACACAATTACCATGGTATTGATAAGAGAATACAAGCGATATGTCTATACATATACATATGCATGTTGTTGGTTCCATTAGATAGTTCCATGTGCATAAGCAACTCGTGCATTAGTGTACATAGGTGTTTCTACCTATGTACCCTCATGTATGTGTCCCTTTGTGTGTATAGTCTATCATTGACATGCATATGTGTACGCATACACATACCTCATTTACTCACTTATTAATGCAACTTGGTAACAAGAAGGAAATCATAAGCTCATCAAATAATCATCACTCTATAATGCATTCGATAGTAAACTAGACTTTCACTAAAGTAGACATAACAACTAAGGATGACTTACCAACTTCCCAATTAATAACCAGACTCAATTATTCTAATGTGGTGTGTGCAAGCTCAAATAGATTACATTATTGGTTACCCAACCAAGACCTTCTCTTGAGTGATACTTCCCCTCTGCCTAGAGGAATTGAATATGTACCTACAAACACTAACATATGTGCAAGGCAATCAGGTGTTCACAAAATATGCAATATACACATTACATGTTCAAAGTTAGAATATAAACACAATATTCATCCAATCACATAAATACATTCCTTCATATTAAATGAGATAAAATTCATTCATAAAGTAGTGATAACAAAGAGCACACACAATTTATTCATCCAATGTATTCACATTAAATTAGCATTTTATCCTACATAGTAATAGTAAATAGTAATTACACAATTGGGGTGTAACAACCCCACTAACCAGAATGGGCTTGATCAAGTTGTAGTTTAGATTTGAAATTGAAATTGAGCAACCCTTGAAGTGTCTAAAGATATGAAAAATTATGAAATCACCAAGAATTTGGAAAAAAATTACTTATAAAAGTTGATTCCAAGGTAAAACCTCAAATAGTAAAATAGACTATTTAGGCAAGGGCTCAGATAGAGCATAGTTGGAGTAAATTTATGTTTAGACCTTTTAAATATTATTTGAAGATGTTCTAGAGATAAATTAGATATGGAAAAAGAATATGTTGGGAATAAAATGTATTTGCAAGGTAACCCTAGTGAGGGTAAGTAATGTGAGTAACAGTCGTTCAACTGTAGAAAGCCAACAAAAAGGGATATTAAATCAATATGATAAATTTGGAGAAAATAGATGATTATTAAGAGTTTAAATTTTAAGATGATCTAATATTATGGAAACACCATGGAGGTAAAGAAGGAAAGTGTATGGATACAGATAAGTAACCTATTCAACACAGTTTAATGATTTATTTTTAGTCTAAGAGAACTTTTGACTTCTCCATAAAACATTATTGAAAAACCCTATATTTGAAGTTTCATACTCAATGAACACAAAAAGGTTGTTGAATTTTAAGGTATTGGAACTATTAATGAAATATTTGGAATGGTCAAGAAAAGTTAGAGGTTTTTGGCTAAATGAGAATAAATTATAACTCAATTTTATAATTTCTTGCATCAGAAGACCAATTTGTGTTTATTATTGATGCTTTGGAAAAAGGTTAGGTAGTATGCTTATTTAAGAAAGGAAATATTTATGAATGAAACCATGCTCCACATGGTTTTGAGCTATTAAAAAATGTTCATTCCTGGTAACTATTTATGCATTAACTGTTTGGACATATTTTGGGAGATAATATCAAACCAACATGATCTAACAAGAATTGTTACTCAACCAATTTAAATGCTCATCAGAAGAGATAGATGAAGCTGAAATAAAACTATGATGTTGAAATTATTTACTTAAAAGGGAAATAAAATTCAAATTATGAATGCCCAAAGATGAAGGAGTTATATCTCCTCAATAATATCTTTAAATCATTATATTTTCAAGAATTAAATGCGGTATAATTCCAAGGACAATTTTTAATTTAATGGACTATTATGAATCAAAGGGAGAATCTAAGTACTGAATTCTAAATAATTAAGGAATGAGGTGTGGTAAATTGATCTCATATTCATGACAAACTAGAATGAAAAAATTATTGATTGATGTGAAACTACTATATTCTAGGAGGAAACAATGAGGGATGCTACAAGGTATGTAGCAAGTTGTCCAGAATGCCAGAGGGTGAAGATAGGATGTCATCACTGACAAGACTTTTATATTCTCATGAAATCCCAAAGAGGAAGTCATAGATCATTAGAATAGTTTTGATATTTCTATGACAATGGATTTGGCATAATGTTATGGTGGACAAACTCACTAAGGTAGCCAATTTCTTATTGTAAAAAATTTATTTGTATGGTAATAGTCATAACTATGAATTTGTGTGAAGTAGTGTTTGATTACTTGGTGTTCTTGAGAAGGTTATCTCAGATAGGGACACACAAACAATGTTAAGGTTTTGAGTAAACCATAATCACTTTATTGAAAATTTAATTGAATGTATGCTCAACTTATTACCTTGAGACAACTAGTCAAGCAAAAAGGGTAAACCAAGTCCTAATGGATTTTTAGAATACTTTTATTACAATAATTTCTATGATTCTACACTAAAAATTGATCCATTTGAAACATTATATGGAAGGAAGGGATAAACTCCTATAAGATGGGATAAGCTAGGAAATAGGATTATCCTTAGACCAGAAATGTTATCATAAATGGAAGAATAGACTAGGATGATCAAGGAAAGCTTTTTTGATACAAAGCATGAGTCAAGTAGTACTATTAAGCCCGAGATTGACAGGTGTCTAAGGGTAGTATTATGCTTGAGATGGATAGCAGTCAAGGGGAAATACTATTATGCTCAAGATAAATTTTAATGTCAGTGATGGACATTCTCAGCTTCTAAATTGTTTGACAATGTAAAGACCAGAGAAAGGATGGGACCCATATTGTATTGTGCAATGGATTGAGATTCCTTTTCTATTTGGGTTACACTAGGGGAAACTATGTGTTATCCAATGTGAATGTGTTTTTTCAATCACTATAGTATATGTTTCATATAGGATTCAATCACTATTGTACTTCTGATGTACATATTAAGTTGTAACTAATATAGGTGTGATGTCTAGTTCTCTAGAGAGAAAGTTTCCTTGAAGCACGTAAGTTCTTCCAATGCATTAGTATTATGCTTGAGATGGACAGTAGTCAAGGGGCAGTACTATTATGCTAAAGATAAATATTAATGCCACTGATGGGCATTCTCAGCTTCTAAATTATTTGACAATGTAAAGACCAGAGAAAGGATGGGACCCACATTGTAGTGTGCAATGGATTGAGATTCCTTTTCTATTTGGGTTACACTAGGGGAAATTGTGTGTTATCCAATGTGAATGTGTTTTTTCAATCACTATGGTATATGTGTCATATAGGATTCAATCACTATTGTACTTATGATGTACATATTAAGTTGTAACTAATATAGTTGTGATGTATAGTTCTCTGGAGAGAAAGTTTCCTTGAAGCATGTAAGTTCTTCCAATGCATTAGTAGGGTAACTCAGTGAAAGGTCCAGTAAGGAAAAGATTGTAGAGGGAAGTGCTACAAGGGAAGATTACTTTAAGGTTAATCAAAGTTTACTTATTTCCTACATGATTTAGAAAGTTGAAAGTAAAACTTTTATTTGACTTTATTTATACTTTTTGGTACTTTAAATCATCAGGGACAATGATTCATAAGGGGGGAAGAATGTTACACCCTATTTCTTAGTTACCAGATTATTTTTACCTTTATGAGTAAATATGATATTAAATGCAAAATTATTACTTTAATATATTTAAAGGATGAATGAAATACATGAAAATGTATTATGATGTTATTTATTTTTAATGATTTAATGATGGATAAGATTTTTATGTGATCGACTAACTATGTTTATGATGCACTAAGTTGGATGCAGGAAGGAATCAATCCCTCTAGTGAGGACAGAGAGAGAATCACCTAGGAGAGGAGTTTGGTATGGTAACCACTAATGTACCTACTTGAGCTATCACACACTCACAACCTAGTTTAGTCAAGTTAAGTCAAGTCAGTCTGGGATTTGATAAGTAAACCCTTGGTCATATTTTTGGGATGATTGCAATGTTTGTGTAATTATCTTCAATTTCTATTAATTGTCTCTTTGGTTTGTATTAGAGTGACTAAATCTTTGTATTGGGTATATGCTTTACTCCATGTATTATATATTAATTGATACTTATATATCAAATGTATATATGTACATATGCAAAAAAATCATGTATATGAGCATATACTATTGCCATGTATGAGTCCTTGGTCTCCATGCATTGTCAAGTGTAGCACTTGGGTTTGTGACATGACTTAATCACCTCCTATGGATTCATTAACTCTGGCAGTTGTATCAGCCATTAACAAGTTGATCTTTTGGTGCAACAACAACCATCTTTCCAACAATTGGTATCAAATCTTGGGTCATAGGTTTGAACCCCTCGCTTAGACTGAGGGGATTGTTGTAAGGTGTGCGCCCTTGGTCTCCTTGTGCTATGCAATGTAGTGCTCATGTTCATGACATGGCTTAGTTGCCTCCCATTGATTCATTAACTCTAGCAGTTGTATGGGAATTAACAAGTCAATCCTTTTGTGCAATGACAACCATCTTTCTAACATATACGCCTGTGCACATACGTAGGTAGAAATACTTAGGTATACACATACACAAATACATCATATACATGGGAAATTGATTGGACATATACATATAGATATTCACTTTGTATATATACTTATCGATAAATATATATATATATATATATATATATATATATATATATATATATGTGATTATTATAAGATGTTAAATAATAGTGTATATATCTATATATTAATATATATATATATATGTATTTAATGATACATACAAACATGCATACATATATATTTGTAAACACATATATATACTTATCGATAAATATATATAAATATATTATTGGAAATTGAATGACTTTAATATATACAAACTAATACATATATATTATAATGGTAAAGCATTATAATATATATATATTGTTATATATAATGAATGATATGATAATATATCAACGCTTATATAAAGCGAGTATATTGAACAAATTTTAAACAAACAATGATATGCATATATAATGCAAGTAAAGCAAATAAATTATATATATATGCAATGGAATAAGCATTGACCAGTAATATTTTAACACTGGATATAAAAGTGCATAAGGTATATGTAAACTGCATTCTTTTAATAAACTAAAACTATAATGATCTAAGCCTATATTTGCACCACCATATAAAGTGAAATGAAAATGCGTTTAAATGATTAAGTTTTCTAAGTATTTAAAAAGTTGTACATAGTAGATAAAAGGTGTGAGACTTGGTCAAAGGCCATGAGTTGGCATAAAACAAAGAGAGTTGGCTTTGTATTTGACTAGAAACTTCCATTCTAAGCATCATGAATAGAAACTTGGCATGAAAAGAACCATGCTGAGTAGGAGAAAGATAGAAGGAAACCATAGTCAATGTTTTGACTTGGTAAATTCACCACGAGCTGGCTGAAATAATGCCATAAGGAAACTCAGTCATGTATTAGAAATTGATTTTACTTGGACTATGTATGTGTTAGAATTCAGATTCTCTTAGCTGCCATATTTTACCCAATTTTGCTTAGTCAACTTGTTTAGAGGTGGAGTTGGTTTTGGATTTGTGTTTTTTGTTTTAGAGGTGGCAATAGGATGGTAAAGGTGGCGATTGGAGGAGCTAAATTGCAACATTAAGTTTCTCAATATTTCTTATAAATAGAGGGAAACTTCTTAGTCTTTAGTATTCATTTTGGAATTCATTTGTTTCCATTTTGTTGTAGTTTTTCTTTGTGCAAAGTAGTGTTGAGTGCAAGTAGTGAGAAGTGAGAGATTTCTTTGAAGTGTGTGAGCTAGTAGTTTGTGAGTTTTTGAGTGTTTGGATAGAGGTTAGAATTGGAGATAAGCTGGAAGTGGAAGGAGTAGCAAGCAGAGTTTTTGGAATTAATCTTTGAGTGAAATTTCTTCTTTGGAAGCTAGATTTCCATTCATGCTAGTCATTCTTATCCATTGCTCTTTTCTACTTTTATTTTGTGTTTTCTATTGTTTGAAAGTGCTTGTGCAAATTATTGTTTGTTTATCATAGTTATTGAATCAAGCTTGTGCATATAGCTAGATTGGATATAGGTTGTAATGTAGAATCATATATAGTTATTATGATTTTCATAAGTATATGACGTAATTATGTGAAACATCTAGAAGGTATACATATGATACCTAGGTTATTGCATGTTGCTTATATGCTTACATGAATTATGATGTTAGTAATGCAATGGGAATAATATCGTGTTAGATGTATTATGTCATCATTGTTAAGGTGTGATTTTATGCAAGCCATGTTGGAATTTTATCAACAATTACTCATATTTCCTTGAAAGTAGGAGAATAGTTTATTATCTAGGGTTAGGGTATACACTTGAATATGATTATATTGATGTTTAATAATAGGGTTGAAAAACATATTAGTGGTATATTTTTTTTTATTATGCTATTCTCTTATACTTGACCAAGAGACTACCTTTTCACGGTATTTTAGTCTTAAAGAAGAGGACTTTACGTCTTGAGAACCCAAAGTTGTAATGCAAGGAAACTATAAGGTGTAGAAGCACAAAATCCTCTTAAGTTGATAATATCCTCTAGATTAGATATGAATTTAATGAACATTGTAAGAATGTGAATATATGAGTCATATTGAAAGAAAGGTTTTATGTTTTTTTATGAACATGATTTAACATAGAAACCTTATAGGATAACTTGGAAAGAACCATGAGAAATGTAGAATAAACAAAAGGGCATGTTGATGAGAGAAATCATATTAGTTTGATATGCGTGTTTGTATCATTTGATGGTAATAGTCAAATAGCGATAACTAAAGGGTATTATTGTAATATCTAGGACATCTTAAGCCAAATGTATACTTGCATGATTTGTTATGGTTGAAAATGGTATGATATAGAAGTGTTATGCTGAGATTATTAGTTTATGATCTTATGTAAACCTATGTTTGTAATGAGCTTTATTCATGGGATTAGGATAACCAATTTTGGGAATAACCTAGATGGTTAGTTATATCACTTGAATGTACATTACCTTTTAGGATGGAACCATGTTATGAGTTACTTGGAATAATCTCATCAAGAGTTATTATGGTCATGTTATTTACCAAATCGAGTACAGGGGTGGGTGAACATACAAAATCCACTTCATAGAAGTGAAACACCACTCCTTAGAAAGTGAGTTTGATATATATTATCAAATCTTTGGACAAAGTAGTGTAAGTTGCCACTGCATGCACTTGTTAGTTCACAATGAGCTAGTATTGCATAATTAGGTTGGGAATGTCATGCATGTAGGTGGGTATCCACTGTATGATAGAACTAGTTATGTAGGACACAACACCATGCTCAGGTAGGCTAATATTATTATGAGGGTTACTAGACCAACCTCTTCATTGAAGGGTAGGGCCATCTTACTAGTTAGGTAGATGTGCGGTGGATCGTAGTAAGTATATGGTTGGAGGAAAATCACTTGGGTGATACTATCCCTCATTCAATTGGAAACCAAAATTTGAGGATGTATGCTCTAGCAAGGGACATCTCAACCAGTTGTACTCTTGATCCATTAAGCTCTTGGAAGCCATTTAAGCTCTTATAAGCTATGTTATGCAATTATGATCTTGCAGCTTTATCTAAATTATATTTGAAAGATGAATTCATTACATGGGATTATGTAATGTTAATTTATTCATGAAATGTAATTTGGAATGGGTTTATTTCAAATATGCATCTATGAACTATTGAATTAAAAAAAAATGATTGCTATATGTTGGTAAACTTAAAATTTTCACATATGGGCTAAAACTTAGGTGAAAATAATAGAGTAAACTTTAGGATATGTTACATCTAGAATGAAATTTATCTTTGAGGAGCTTAGAACTACTTGAGTATTTTATCCTCTTTGGAGAGGTGTCAACTTTATTAGTGAACTGATTGAAATTATGGAAGAATTGTTTATAGAAAGCTCATATATTTGTAAGATTTTTGTAACAACCATGGTGTTCTACTTAGTAACATTTTCCTATGTTTTCACCTTAAATGAATAAATCATGATGCCATGACAAAGCAATAAAAAAATTTCTTTCCATAATGTGAATTACATGCATAATTGAATAACACATTCCAAATTGTCATTGCATTTCAATGTAATCTTACAACTCTTCCAAATACATAGATATCATATTGAATGAACTCATGTATAACATTCACGATTACATCCTTCCATATAACTGGTACATGATATGTACATAGCTCCTCTGAGCTTCATCTGGAATTAGCTATACAAATTGGTCATGATGTCACCACATTGATGCATACATTATGAATATCCCTACTTGCTAGTGCAAAAACTCCAGTTGTCCTTGATACTAGTGCAAACATTTTCAAACCTCGATCACCAACTGATGAAGAGAAGCATCACTAAAAGACTTTTATACCAACCATGGACTCATATGAAATCCCCCACACATATACCATTTGATAGATGGCCCTACCCTTCAACAAAGAGATTGGTTGGTAAACCTCGTATCAATAGACTATTTGAGATTAGTGTTGTGTCCTACATGACTAGAACTTGTAAACCCATAATTTAGAACTAGCATGCATACATCTCGATCATGGTGAATTTGACAATGTAAATAGTGGCTACTTACACTACTTTGGCCAAAGTGTTCTCACTAAGTATTTTGAATGAAGGTCAATCGATTCACATACACTTCGACAAGCTCATTTTGGATCTTAACCATTCATATACTATGATTAGTTAATTTCCTTCTATAGGTAATCCCTAACCTCATAAATAACCTATTTCCCTTTCCAAAAACACTATGATATCTTATGGATATTCCCATACTTGGTATAATATAAGAGCTTTCCTAGTCCACGAGTTAACTTTACATAGACAAGCCACTCATTATAAAAGATAATCTAGTTCCAAGTATGACTTTATAATCTATAGTATAGCTATATAAGCCTCATCTAATCACTATTTAAATACTAATTAGTAACTGACTCCATTCAATAACACACCACACTAATAAGTGATTCCCATTAGGAGTACAAATCACATCTATGGATGACCTCAATCGAGGTATAACCATATCCAATTGATTGATTGTGAATTGGTTTTTCCACAGTAGCAACTAGCTCAAACTTGATTCCTTTAGCTATGCCACAATAACTCCCATCTCTCAAGTTGATGATGCACTTCACTCAATATACTAATACCCTCACAAATACTCTCAACTCTCTCTCAAATAAAATAGATTAGTATAGCTATGAATTGTAAAGAAAAATGTATAAAATATTGTGCATAAAGCATATGGGATGCATCCCAAATAAGTGAGTTTTCTCTACTATTTATATAGTAGTAAAGACACTTCTCATCCTATAGAATAGGAATGAATGTCGATAGCAAACACCATGAATGGATACTCACTCAACATAGCTAAAAGGTGGTGCACAAAGAAGAACATACTTAGCCAAAAAATATTATAGATCGGCCTCCTTTGGTGATAGCAGTGAAAGACTATTTCAAAATAGAACATGATGATAAAGTGTAATTCAAATTTCCCACACAATTAACATCTACAGTGAATAGGATTCATAAGGTGGTGCCAAGATAAATAGCTCTTTTCAAATAGTTGGCAGGGTTAATTATATATTTGAATTAGTCAATATCAAATATGTAACACATAGATCAAATCAACTTAGTCTCATATGAATCGACTCTCTTCATTTATCAGATTAACCAAGACAACAAATTGCTATACATGCTCTTAATTTCTTGTTGATAATTACCAAATGACAAGGTATTTAAAGAATCTACTAAGTCAAAGTTATTCCCCAATAAAGTGTCAACTAAGTCTCCCTCCTATATCGACTTAATGTTGCAAGTTACCTACATAATACTTGTTCCTTTATGTGTGGGCAGCATGAGTAATACTTGTCCTCTTAAATACAACCAACATATATCAAATATTCAGCCTATGATACTTTGCATAGCATCTTTTCATTGTTGTGTATCATAAACTATGTTCACCAAGTCTTTAAAAGACTTTATGCACTATTTAGAAATCTCCTAATAAGTGCTATCTAAAACATGGTAAAAAATGTGTTGGTGGCCTGGTCTATGCACCTTCACATATTTAGCACATTCTCTAAGTTTCATACCTAAAGTTCTATATTATATGATGTGGTCTCATGTTAAGCAATAAACATGCTTCCATTAGATATAGATATATAAGCATGCCAATAATAGCCATAAAGTGTGTCATGGTACATACACTATGCATTTTCAAATATATAGAATTCATTTAGAAACATATATATTTATAATACATATTATATATATGTACACACCTCTATATAAGCATTAATGCTCACGTGTGTGTATATATATATATATATACTTTTACATATATGCAAGATAATATATTGTTATATATAACATCAACTATATATATATACATACATACTCCTCTATACTCATCTTTACATATGTATACATGTATTTATGTATATATCTTATATACATATGTATATAGTCAATTATAAAAATAATCACATACATATTTATTATCTTATCGATAGGAGATATATGTGTAATGAATATATAGAAATACATCAATTCCATGTTTTCTCATCTTATCGATACAAGCATAGCAATCTAGGGAAGAACTCACAAGATTAAATAGATTAATATCACCTAAGCATGCATTCAATAGTAAACAAGACCCTTACTAATGCAGACACATTGCACTAAGGATGACTTACCTATTCCCAACTCATTGACTAGACTCAACCAATCTATTGTGAGTGTGTGTAAGCTCAAATAGGTTACGTTACTAGTTATCCAACCAATCACTTCTCTTGAGTGATACCTCCCCTCCACCTAGAGGAATGAACTTGTCCTTGTAACTAGCTCAACAAACCTGCAATGGTAGTTTGGTGTTCACAATAAATTCATATGCATCATAAATTAAGCATATTCATAAAGCAATAAATGTAAGCATATTTACTCTTCAAAGCTATATTAAGAATTTATCAATACTTTCACATAATACCTATTCCGGTATTCCATTCTTTTAGCAAACATATCAAACTCATGATTGCATTTACCATCTTATTTACTTGTGAAGGTAAAAGTAAAATAGTAATAAAAAAATGAGGTGTAACACTTTTCTAGTTAGAGAGAATATTTCAGGTCTCCAATAGTTTTCAAGATACTTTATTTCTCCTTTTTCTATTTTGACAAAAGGAAATCATTGTTGAAGGTCATTGGTGAAAATGTTTTAAGAAGTGTGCTCTATATTTTAGTAAATGTCTATATTTGAAGGAAGGGAAGTATGTTGAGAATTTTATCCATGCATATCTTATTTTTACATGAATGTATTTGTAAAAAAATGTATGGTGGTAAATTGAGGGTTATTGATTCCTAGTTGCATATATTGTAAAAGTCTATGTGGTCTTTATAGACCTATGAATTGTTAAAGTTTGATAATGAGAGGTGATCAACCATTGGAGATATAAGGGTTATATTAACAAGACTCGGATCTTTTTATAGATAAAATGTAGTTGTGAAATGGTTGTAAGGGAGACAAGCTATCATAGGAAGCATTTTTAAAATTATTTTTCACTGTGGTTTTCCAATTGTAAATTCAAATGCAAATTTCATAATGCAAAATTTTTAGTAATAGTCTTAGTTATGCCCTCAAAGAAGGTTGTTCTCTATTGAAAGATATAATACATTTGATTTTAATGGTATTCAAGGTTTCTAAAACCTTGTTCCTAATGAAATCAAAAAGATAATTTTCTAAAGCTCGATGTCATATCTCTAAATTAGAAAGAAAACATTTACAAGCATTCAATGATCTAATTTCATAATACGATGTTAATGTTGAGGATGTTGTCATGAATTTATTTGTTTAGTCTATTAAATTTGATGTTAGACATTCACTTGCACCTACTTTCTAGCATGCTCCATTTCTTCATGGGAATAATTCCAAGTTGTATTTATTGAGTGGTTTGGTGAGAGAATTAATATGAGCTTATTGATCAATAATTTCATGGATATTAAAAAAGAAGAAAATGAATTAGTTCTAGCCTTCAATTCACTATGTGTAAAGGAAATAAGAGATATTCCAGAGAGCATCTAGTGCAGGAGCACCTGCCAAAGTGCAAGTATATTTTGAAGTCTGGTTTTAAAATCAATTTTATTTTGTTGTGCAAGGTCTTAAATACCATCTTGATTGTGGTTGTGGACCTTTTTGGTTCTTAGGAAAAGTTGAATAAGTTTGGAAGCTTATGTTGGGTTATTTTCCTTCAATAGAAAAAAAAAAGTTGAAAAACACACTATGTTTTCAAACAGGATGTTTTTTGCTATTCTTAGGCTTGGGAAAGTAAACCTAACTGATTCCTTGCATTGTAAAAGTGATATCTCAACCTTTTGAAGGGGTTAGAAGTTTGGAATGTTGGCAGTTTCAAGAGAACAATAAAAGAAACAGTGATTTTGGCATGGAAACTCTATTTTTCTGTTCTTGTTTTATGTAGTAGCTGTTGAATGAATTAAATGAGGCATTTTGTGGATTCTTTTAGCATGTATTGAAGCCTCTAGAAGTTCTGTTTTGCACCATTTGATAGTTGTTATATCATTTTCTTTCTTTCTTGTAATTTATGAGTTTTACCTTGCTATTTTGACTGGAAAATGGAATAAAGATGGAGCTTTAGCCCACACTCCCACTATACCAAGAAGTATGGGAACCTTGGTAATGTGGCTAAGCTCCTTTATTGTATATATTTTAGCATTAGGAATTAGTAGGAGTTCATATAGCATGCCAAAGGTCTATTCCTAGGTGAGCAGGCCATGCCCAATTAGGAAAGACTCTACAAAAAGTGCTTCCAATGTGCAGGGGTGGCTAACCATTGGAAACCCAAGGTGTGTAAGGGTTGCAGGGGACCTTACAAAGGTTTTACAAGAGGCAGGAATCATCACCAATTCTTCTAGTGGCTGAAGGAAGAAGACAGTCCTCTATGTGTTCAAGAAAGGCTTAAAAAGCCCTAAATTTCTCAAAATCTATGTTAGCCCTGTGTACGGCCTGAGAAGGTCCAAAACCAAAGAAATATTGAAGTGCTCCAAATTTGAGCTAGGGTGACAGAAGCAAGTTTGGCCTAATAAGGTGAAGGAGAGGAGTGACAATCATTTTTCTTGTGTGAGGAGGCCTAATCCTAGTAGCCCTCCTAAAACCCTAACCTAGGGTATGGTGGCAGTGATAGAAGAAAGGAGATTTGAGCTTGGACAAGGACCATTCCTAGACCATTTTGAAGTCAAGAAAGCCTGTGCACACCCCTGCAAGCAAGTTAGGAGGCAGTAGAGGTTGTCTAGTCTTTAAAAGGACTAAGGGCTAGATGGGGTATGTGTGAAAAAGCACCAAGAACTGATTGATAGCAGCAAATTAGTGATGATAGCAGGGTTGGAAATGAACCAGGGGTACCTAAACTAGTAGGGGACCTACATGTGAATGGTGGATGAAGTGACACCTTAGGAGTTCTCAAGGAAAGAACTCAGAGCATTGAGATTGGGGTTGTCTCAATCCAACCCTATCCCTATCAAATCGGTATCAGAGCTTTGCAAAAGATTTGGGAAAGCATCTTATATGTCTGAAGTTGAGTCAAGTGAGACTCCCAACATGGTGAAAAATTCATAGTTAGCCAAGAGGGTTGAAGAACAAGAAGAGGACAACAAGTCCTTGAAAGAAAGAATAGAGCAATTGGAGAAGGCATTGAACAATGCAAGGTTGGAAGGAATAGTGCCAAAAGAAGAAGAGATTGCAGAGGAAGACAAAGTCCCTGAACCTGACCCTATTCTAGAGGAGGAGCCTTTCTTGAAGGCATTAAAAGCCCTGAGTGGAAAAGGAATTGAGGGCATACCACTATTCCATGGAAAGATGGATCCTGATTTCGTCATGGATTGGATAGATGGAATGGAGAATCACTTTGAATGTGATGGAGTCACTAAAGCACAGAAAGTGAAGGTTGCAAAATCAAGGTTGAGAGTATCAGCCTTGACATGGTGGAAATTTTTCCAGACTGAAAGGGAGAAAGAAGCCAAGCAGCCCATATCAACTTGGAAAGGAATGGTTGCTAAGGTGAAGGAAGCATATATGCTAGATGATTATGAGATCCAACTTCACAAGAAGAGGCAGAGTTTAAGACAAAAAGACCAAGATATCAACACCTATACTGAAGAGTTTCAGAAGCTTTGCTTGAGATCAAATGTGGCAGAAGTTGAGAGCCTAAAAGTGGCTAGGTACCTTAATGGCTTGAAGTGGAACATATAGAGAGAGATGGCTTTACTCAGCCCCAAGACAGTCCACCAATGTTATCAGCTGGCTATAAAGATTGAAGAGAGGAATAAAAGAAAGCATGATCAGTCTTCTAAGGGCAGAGGCAAAGGCAGAGATCAAAGAGGACAGTGTGGTGGTTACCAAGGAAGAGGTAATGATCAAAGAACCCAAGGAGAATCTAAGCTTACTAAGCATAGAGGTGAAACATCTTCAAGAGGAGGATTTAATAGAGGAAGAGGACCTCAAGGGTTCAAACAGAGGAAGAGGAGTCGGTAGAAGTAACTCTTACTTTGCCACCATGAAATGTTATCACTGTAATCAGCTAGGTCATCTAGCTTATAGATGCCCAGAGAAAGCTTCTTCATCTAGCAATGAGAAAAGAGTACCTTATGCACAAGAGGACACCATGAGTGTCAAATCACCTGAGATCAGTCATATAGAATCAGAAGCAGGTGAAAATCTGATGTTTAACAGGGTTTTGATCAAACAACCGGTCAAGGAAGAACCCAAGCAAAGGAGAGATTTGTTTAGAGCAAGGTGCAAGATATTGGGAAAGGTATGCAAGGTCATTACAATAGATTCTGGTTCTACAGATAATATCATCTCTGAGGAGGTAGTAACTAAGTTAAAATTGCAGAAGGTACCTCATACCAATCCCTACAAGGTCACATGGTTGAACAAAGGGTAGAGTGTTCTAGTGAATGAGTAGGTTACACTGGAATTCTCAATTGGAGGCTACAAAGACAAGCTGATTTGTGATGTACTACCCATGGATGCATGCCATCTTCTACTTGGCAAGCCATGGAAATATGATAGAGGTGTTGTATATCATGGAAAGGAGAACACCATTGAATTCAAGAAGGATGGAAGAACCTTCAAGCTGAAATCATTGATTGAGGATGATGAAGGATAGTCCAAGGTACCAAACATCATGTTGAGCAGTGGTAAGGAGTTTATCAGCAATCTACATCAAGGATGTGAGGGTTATGTGGTTGTTATGTAGTCCAAAGAGGAAGAAAAGGCTGAAAGGACAGTCTTACCAAAAGCAATCCAAAGGTTGCTTGACAAATACAAGAGCATAGTGAGTGATGGAACACCTACAATTCTACCACCAAAGAGAGCAATAAGTCATCAAATTGACTTCATACCTGGAGCCTCATTACCTAACAAAGTAGCATACAAGCTTACACCTGAGTAGAACCAAGAGGTGGCTAGGCAAGTTGAAGAGTTGCTGAATCAAGGTCTAATTCAAAAGAGCATCAGCCCATGTGTAGTCCCAGTGGTTTTGGCAACAAAAAAAGGAGGTAAGTGGAGACTTTGTACTTATTCTAGAGCAATTAATAGGATCACCATTAGGTATAGATTCCCTATACCTAGAATTGAAGATTTAATGGATTGCCTTGGAGGTGCAAAATTCTTCACCAAGTTAGATCTTAAGAGCAGGCATCATCAAATCAGAATCAAGGAGGGTGATGAATGGAAGATAGCTTTTAAGACAAATGATGGCTTGTATGAGTGGAAAGTGATGCCATTTGGCCTCTCAAATACCCCTAGCATGTTCATGAGGCTAATGAATGAGGTGCTTAAGGACTTCACAGGGATTTTTGTAGTAGTCTACCTTGATGATATACTGATTTTCAGTAAGACTACAGAAGAACATTTGAAACATGTGGAGATGGTTCTAAAAAGGCTGCAAGAAGAATAGTTGGCAATCAACCTTGAGAAGTGTGAGTTCTTCAAACAAGAACTTGTGTATCTAGGCTTTGTAGTATCCCGAGGAACCCTGAAGATGGATCCAAGTAAGGTGGAAGCCATCCTAAATTGACCTACACCAACCACAGCAACAGAGGTAAGAAGTTTTCATGGTTTGGCTCAGTTCTATAGGAAATTCATCAAAAAATTTAGTGGTACCATTAAAGGTGGTCTAAAAACAAAGTTTAAATGGACACAAGAAGCTGATAGAGGGTTTGAAAAGCTGAAACAAGAAGTGGCAACACAACCTATCCTATTATTGCCTAGTTTTGATAAATTGTTTACAGTTGAGTGTGATGCAAGTGGAGTAGCAGTAGGAGTACTTAGTCAAGAAGGTAGGCCTGTAGCCTTCTTTAGTGAAAATCTCAATGAAGCCAAGCAAAAATACTCCACCTATGATTTGGAACTTTATGCTTTAGTGCAGTCCCTTAGGAAGTGGAGGCATTATCTATTGCCCAAAGAGTTTGTGGTTTTCACAGATAACCAGGCACTTAGTTACATCAACACCCAAGAGAAGTTGAGTAATAGACATTTGAAATGGATGGAATACATCCAAGCTTTCACTTTTACCATCAAGCATAAGAAGGGACAAATGAACAAGGTGGCAGATGTATTAAGCAGGAGAATGTTGATAGTGTAAGAGATACAGCTAAAAAGCATTGGATTAGAGAGTTTCAAAGACCTCTATGGTGATGATGAAGACTTCTCAGAAGCCTACAAGGTATGTTCAGATTTTGAAAATCACTTTCATAGTCAATATGTTGAGTATACTCTACAAAATGGATTGTTATTTAAGGGTAATCTGTTATGTGTCCCAAGAGGATCAATGAGGGAAAATCTGATCCAAGAGAAACATAATGGCAGTCTTAGTGGGCATTTTGGTGTTAACAAAACTTTAGAGCTAGTTCAAAGGTTCTATTATTGGCCTAAGTTGGCAAGAGATGTCAAAAGATATGTGGAACAGTGTGTTGTTTGCATGAAATCCAAAGGGGGGGCTAGCAATGTTGGTTTGTATCAGCCCCTACCTATTCCTAATAGACCATGGGAGTGTGTGAGCATGGATTTTGTGGTAGGTCTTCCTAAGACCAAAACTAGTTTTGACAGTATTTATGTAGTTGTGGAAAAATTCAGCAAGATGAGTCACTTCATTCCTTACAAAACCACCCATGATGCAAGTTACATAGCTCATCTCTTTTTCAGGGAAGTTGTAAGAATCCATGGATTGCCATTAAGCATTGTTTCTGACAGAGATGTGAAATTCATGAGCCATTTTTGGAAAACATTATGGAGCAGATTGGGAACAAATTTGTCATTTGGATCAGCATACCATCCTCAGACTGATGGTCAAACAGAGGTGGTAAATAGAGTGTTAGGTAACCTATTGAGGTGCTTGACTAAAGAATATGGATAGACCTGGGATATGGTGATTTCTCAAGCTGAGTATGCTTATAATGACAGTGTAAACAGAACTATAGGGAAAAGTCCATTTGAAGTGGTGTACATGGGATGCACCCAAGAGGAATTTGTGAACTTAGAGACCTTGGATCTCAGGAGAATAGGAGTGGACATGCTAAAGACTTTAGCCAGTCCATGAAGGAGATCCATGAGCAGGTTAAGAAGACAATCACAGCAGCAACACAAAAATTGAAAGATAAAGTTGATGAGTCAAGGAGAGATGTGCAATTTGGAGTAGGTGACTATGTTATGGTTCATCTTAAAAAATCAAAGATGCAGAAAGGGATGTCAACCAAAATTCAGATGAAAATAGTAGGACCATGCAAGGTGTTAGCTAAGTATGGGAAGAATGCATACAAGGTAGAACTCCCATCAGATTTGGGCATATCTCCAGCCTTTAATGTTGTTGATTTGATTAGGTACAAGGGGACAGTCAGTGATGAAGCTCTAAATAGTCAAGAAATCTTTAAGGATATCAGTAATATACCCCTTCCAAATCAAGAGAAACTTCAGGCAGAGAAGGTCTTGGAGTCCAAGGTGAAAAAAGCTACAAGACACAAGGTATACATGGAGCACCTTGTCAAGTGGAGGAACAAACATGAATCAGAGGCTACCTGGGTTGAGGAAGCTGATTTTAAGAAGCTAGGCATTGATCTATCACTGATATCACCTCAAGTTCCTTGATCTTTGTGCTAAGAGGGGGGGAATGGTGCAGGAGCACCTGCCAAAGTGCAAGCATATTTTGAAGTCCGGTTTTAAAATCAATTTTATTTTGTTGTGCAAGGTCTTAAATACCATCTTGATTGTGGTTGTGGACCTTTTTGGTTATTAGGAAAAGTTGAATAAGTTTGGAAGCTTAAGTTGGGTTATTTTCCTTCAATAGAAAAAAAAGTTGAAAAACACACTGTGTTTTCAAACAGGATGTTTTTTGCCATTCTTAGGCTCATGAAAGTAAACCTAACTGATTCCTTGCATTGTAAAAGTGATATATCAACCTTTTGAAGGGGTTAGAAGTTTGGAATGTTGGCAGTTTCAAGAGAACAATAAAAGAAACAGTGATTTTGGCGTGGAAACTTTATTTTTCTATTCTTGTTTTCTGTAGCTGTTGTTGAATGAATTAAATGAGGCATTTTGTGGATTCTTTTAGCATGTATTGAAGCCTCCGAAAGTTCTATTTTGCACCATTTGATAGTTGTTATATCATTTTCTTTCTTTCTTGTAATTTCTAAGTTTTACCTTGCTGTTTTGACTGGCAAATGGAATAAAGATGGAGCTTTAGCCTGCACTCCCACTGTACCAAGAAGTATGGGAACCTTGGGAATGTGGCTAAGCTCCTTTATTGTATATATGTTAGCATTATGAATTAGTAGGAGTTCATATAGCATGCCAAAGGTCTATTCCTAGGCGAGCAGACCATGCCCGGTTAGGAAAGACTGCAAAAAGTGCTTCCAATGTGCAGGGGTGGCTAACCATTGGAAACCCAAGGTGTGTAAGGGTTGTAGGGGACCTTAAAAAAGTCTGACAAGAGGCAAGAATCATCACCAATTCTTCTAGTGGCTGAAGGAAGAAGACAGTCCTCTATGTGTTCAAGAAAGGCTTAAAAAGCCCTAAATTTCTCAAAATTTGTGTTAGCCCTGTGTACAGCCTGAGAAGGTCCAAAACCAAAAAAATCTTGAAGTGCTCCGAATTTTAGCTAGGGTGACAGAAGAAAGTTTGGCCTAATAAGGTGAAGGAGAGGAGTGATAAGCATTTTTCTTGTGTGAGGAGGCCTAATCCTAGTAGCCCTCCTAAAACCCTAACCTAGGGTATGGTGGCAACGATAGAAGAAAGGAGATTTTAGCTTGGACAAGGACCATTCCTAGACCGTTTTGAAGTCAAGAAAGCCTATGCACACCCCTGCAAGCAAGTTAGGAGGCAGTAGAGGTTGTCTAGTCTTTAAAAGGACTAAGGGCTAGATGGAGTATGTGTGAAAAAGCACCAAGAACTGATTGGTAGCAGCAAATTAGTGATGATAGCAGGGTTGGAAATGAACCAAGGGTACCTAAACTAGCAGGGGACCTATAGGTGAATGGTGGATGAAGTGACACCTTAGGAGTTCTCAAGGAAAGAACTCAGATCATTGAGATTGGTGTTGTCTCAATCCAACCCTGTCCCTATCAGCATCAATCCAAATGATGCAATGACTTTGATCATATACCTCGATGCATTTGAAGAAGAAATGAGCTTCTTGTTTAGAGATAAAGAGCTTACAAAAAAAATCATTAGGCATATAAAATTGATATGCATATTGAGAATAACATAAAGTATTCAATGCCTAAAGGTTACATGTCTACAAGTATCAATTGTTCTAGAATATCTTATGTGGATGCATAATGTAGGTCATAAATTCAAAATTATTGTTAAGATAATCATATCTTTGTTGTTGTAGTCATTCCATCATTGAATTATTCAAATCATGGTGAGATTCTAGTAGCATGTGAGTAGAATTTAAGTAGCATTGATCCTATGTTGCTTGTTCAAGAATTATTTGACATGAAGAGATATAACAAAGAATCGCCATATGATTTTTTTGCAAGGTTTTTAAATGTTTTGTTGGAAATTCCAAAAAAAATAAAACCTTGGGATTCTTTGTGTGTTAACTTGTTTTGTGAAATTTATGAGCAGATCTAAGTACCAAGCTTGAAAGATTGAAGCCTCATAATCTTGATCAGATATATGAATAGATTGGGATCTACTATGCCCTTAATATTAGAGTACATCGAGTTAACAATAGTTAGATTGAGGCTATCTTAACTCCTAATTAAGTCATATTATCTTTATTATATTATTATTTAGTTAATTAGGTTGACCTAGGGCTTATATAGTGTGATCTAAGTCATATTGGGAGATATATTAGGCATAAATAATGTATGTATAGGAGGTTGTGAGTCTTATTTCATCATCATATTGTGAATTGTGTTCTCATTGGAGATATTTGGAGGTTTTCCCCTTGAAGTGGCTTATTATTCTCAGTTATCATCAAGTATTTGTAGAATATTTTATGTCATATTCTTCTATTGTGCAAATTATTTCATTACAAGTGGTATTAGAGCATGATCTTGGGATCAAGAGAAAAAGGTATTTTAAATTTCAATTTTGTAGGTCATTTTCAAAAGAGTGTATTGATGTGAGCATAATCTACTGAGAGGGGGGGTCAATCAGTAGATCAAATCTATTTAAAATTCTTAACTCAATCACACATATGAATCTTCACTACTAATTGTTGTGTGGTCTCACAATAGGCTCCAAGACTTAAAGGACTTGGGGACCCAAGTGAAAAAATATAACTTTTATGGCAGGAGCTAACTAATTGGAAGATCACTGAAAGTGAAGAAAGGAAGAGAAATCTTTGATAAAGATTACTTTGTATTGTAAGTGTTTCGTATTCTGGGTATCGGGTACGAGAAACACAAAAAAGGTGAAAGGTAATGTGAAGTTTAAAGTGAAAGGCTCCGATCTGGTAAGAGTGAGTCTGGTAAGATGGAGTCTAGTATAATGGAGTTCTAGTATAACCAAGGTCCAGGAAAGTAAGTGGGTAAAGCTGAATACTGGGTATCGGGTTGCAATGTGAAATGAAATGTTAAAATTTTAGATTTGTCTAATGGTCCCAGTGATCTAGTATATGTACAAGGATTCATGATATGCTTTTTGAAAGATGTGTTGATTATGGAATTTTTGTACTAACATTTGAATAATGGTTTTATTTACATGAGAGTTCATAATATGTTTTTTTTTTTTTAAAAGGGATTTAATATATGGAATTTGTGATTGCAAGAGATATCGATTGTGAGGCCAAGCTCGGGTATGGATAATCAAGAAAACTTGAATCATGGATGGAACAATTCTTAATCCGGTTTGATCACTCTCTGGGAGGTGATATTGCAGATGGCTTTGACTCATCCGAAATGCTTGGGATCTCAGTATTTCACATATGGTGGGAACAAATGCTAATCTTTGGGAGAGTCCATTCCCAAGAGTGAAAAAACTGAAGCCAATCGAAGTGTAGGGGGTGAAAATTCCACCTTATAATTCTAAATATATGGGAAGGCACTACATATTATCATGATTCGAAGTATCATCTTGGTGAAGATTCGAGATGAAAAAGTAGAAATCGAAGAGCTTCAATGAGTAATTGGAGTTGACTCCCATTGACTTCAATTGCAATTCTCCTATTGGTCACAATATTCCACGTGCCTTGATGAGATTCTAGTCCCTTAGATTTCCTCTCATGTAGTTGTATTATCCTATATGAGCCTTGTGTTCTATAAAATGCTAGAGGATGCTTCATTTTTATTTTAAGTTTAGAATTTGTGGATGTCGAAGGAGCATAAACTTTTTTTAAGTTTTGTTCTTTTTTCCTATTTTCTGAACCATTCTGGCATAAAACTTTGTATGCACATAGACATTAATTGATATTAGAGCTTTCTGGATAGCTACCTATCTTAGTATATTTCATAGTTGGTTTTGTAAGTTCGGCCGAACAAGGCTATATGTTGTGCCATTTAAGGGTGCAAACAAAACCTACTCAGTGTCCATAAATAAAACCCTCTCTTTAAAATCTTGCACCATTTTATACGTATCTGTGAAGTAATTTGGTGAAATATAAAGCAGTTTGCTTTGTTTTGATTAATTCTTTAGGACATCCATGGAGAATAACCAGGAGAAAATTTTAGTTTTCATTATTTTTATACTTTGTTTTAGAATAGATGCTCAATATTTTTGAAAAAATTTCAAAAAATATAAATGAACAGAAAGAATTTTGTTGAAAATATTTTATTTTCCATGAAATTGTTGAATGCTTAATGCTAAATCTACTTAAGTGATAGCAAGGAATTTGTGATGTTTCATGAAATATTATGTCAAATCTTTTGGTTTCATGATCTATTCAAATTTATCAATTCAATTTGAAATGTTATCTAAAATGTTTCAAAGAATAATCGTAGTCCCCCTTGAGATTAACAACAAATTTCACATCATTACCCAAGAGCGACCCTAGTGCAACCATGACCTGGTTATCAGAGACTTGCGATTGAAAGAAATCCAATCTTTGTCATGTGAATGTAGAATTTACCTTTAGGTTGTCTTTGTTCCATATGTTTCAAGAAGGATAGGCTCTTCACGGTCTTGTCTATGGAGATTTTATTTGAACTATTTACTGAGTAAAATCGTCAATAGGAACTGGCACTAGAAGGAGGGCGATCTCCAACAAATCTCTTTTGTTTCTTTGATATTTTAGGTTTCATCCTTTGGAATTGGAGAATTATGCTTTGAAATGTTATTCCTAAATTTGGAAAGAAGCTTGTAAATGAGAAATTGAATGCAAGCTGGTTTTGTTCTGCAATTTTCGCACACACTCCCCACCGGAGGCGAGGACCCTCTTTTTTCTTTTGCATCTCTCCATCTTGGCTTGGTCAAATTTTGGTTTTGCTCTTCTTGGAAGGTTATTTTGGGATTAAGTCTAGACTGGGTTTGATGAGGACAATATTTTTAGGCTCTAGGGGAAATTCGCTTGTCTTGGAATTTGAAAATGGGGATTTTGAAGTGAATTTTCAATGTCATATGTAAATATTTTTTGCACCTATGGATAGAGGATGAAAAAATTAGGATGGGTTGCTTTTTGAACTTTTTAAAAATTCTTTATAGAAAAAAAGTAATGGAGTTTAGGGGATTTTGACCCTGTAGGAAAAAGGGGGATTTCTGTCCCTGATGGAAATCCCCAAAATTTCTATTTTTGGAAATTTCCAAGACACCATCAAAATCCCAAAATTTTCCAAAAATGGAAATTTTCTTTTTTTGCACCCATGGATAGAGGACAAAAAATTAGGTAGGGTTGCTTTTTGAAAATTCCTTCTAGAAAAAAGTTATGAGGTTTAGGGGATTTTGACCTTGCAAGGAGTTCGGGTATTTCCATCACTAATAGAAAATCCTGAAATTTCCATGACCCCCTCAAAATCCTGAAATTTCCATTTTTGAAAAATTCCAAGAACCCCCCTGCAAAAACCCGAAATTTTCCAAAAATGGAATTTTTTCCAAAATGAATTTTTTTTCGAAATGCAATTTTTTCCAAAATGGAATTTTCTTTGAAATTTTAAAATGTTTCCGAAAATGAAATTCTTGAGATGGAGAAAAAAATTTGAAAATAAAAATTTCCGAAAATGGAAAGTTTCCATAAAAAAATGTAAGTTCTTTTTTAAAGGCCAAAATTTTATTCAAGTTTAATTTGGATTGGATTTTTAACATGTGAGCTACTAATGATGATATATGTTTTTCAAGATTAAATAAATATTAAAAGAGGGACTTGCATATGGATTTGTGTCAAAAGGGAAATTTGGAAGAGTTCAATTCAAATATTAAAAGTGGTGCCTACATCAGAATCCGTGCCCAAACTGTCTACAGCTAGGAGTTTCTGGAAGACATGTGATGTTGATTTCATCATCCAATCAGAATTTTCATTAATGATAGGCTAGCATAATATTTTTTTCTCATTGTTCCATGATGTAACTACTTTTATGCAATTGGATGATGATGTACCATGAGCTCCCAAATTAAATGTAACTGGTGGATGCTTCTAGAGGTGTAATTTTTGTCATTGGATTGATTTAATCCTAGCCTTTGATTCAAAATGTAATTTTCTATAAAAGGTTAGTTCCTTCTCATTTGTAAGGGGTTAGACTAGATTAGAAGAGCTAATTAGAAGATGTAAACGTCATAATTAGCCAAGTTATGAGAAGTTAGTAGCTATAGGAGAGGAGGGACTTGAAATTGTTATGTAATATTGGAGAAGTAATGCAACTGGGTTGTTGATTTGGCAAACTTTGTATTTATTTTCAACATTTTTATGGTTTCTTGTTCTCAATTCTCAATGTTAGATGTTAGATTTTAGTTCTTTTGCAATGATGGTGAAATGTTTAAGATGTTGATCAATCTTCGATCCATACTTTTAGCAATTTGTTGATTGTAAGTTGTTGTGTAAAGTTAGTATGGGCCTTATTTTGTGCTAAAGTTCAACTGTGGATGCTTGTTTACATTGCGCCAGTTAGTAGGTATGTGGATGAATATTCATAGTCTAGAAATCTTTAGTTTCCTTAGAAGATTGCACTATTTTTGCAGAGTTGTGGGCTTGTCCTTGATCAAGCAGAGATTGGTTTTATTGGAGATCTATCCATTTGCAACTTTCATCATTGTGGTGATTGATCTTAGGAGTTAGTTTAGAATAGAATCTCTCTCAACCCTTATCTCTTTTTTTGTTTATTTTGAATTTGGGTTAGTTTTAGGATTAAAAGCATCACCATATTGTTGTATTTGATGAAAGTACACTTCCAACATTGTTCATTTGTAAGGCCCCTTGTGATTACCAAAATTTTCACATTATCATTGAGTTGTTTATGCATTGTCAAGACCTGACATTAGAGACCTTGTGGTTATCTATTGAGGCTTGCTGATAGAGATTTTCCTTTCAAGAGAGATAGGATACTTGTATCTTGTCTAAGTTGTTGTGCAAAAAACACCATCAATAGGTTTTCGTTATGGAAGTTGAAAAAAATTGTAAAATCTTTAATAAAAAATTGCATCCTTTGAGTTTGTTTACTTTTGGAAGAGTCGCCGAGTGTAGAATTCATGATACCACTGATCATGGTGAACTTGAGTACGAAATTTTTTTAGCTAGGGTAAGTTTGGCCATAAATGGAGCAATTATGTTAATAGAAGAAGTTTTAACTATTAAAAGATAGGGATTGTTAACGAGAAAAATGTTCTGCCCTAGTGGAGATGAAAATATTAAAAAATTAACCAATAAACCAAAATAGTTAGAAAATTGTGATTATTGTAAAGAAAATTCTAATTTTTTGAAGGCGAATATGCGAGAATGTCAAGATTTGGAGATATTTAATCACAAATGAGGAAAAGACATGGATGAATCATCATTCCCTGTATACGTGGAAAACATAGATAGTGAGATAGAGTGGGAAAATTGAGTAGGAAACGCGTGTATTGTGTTTCAAGTTGAGAATATCAAGTTTTTACTTTTTCTCTTTCTGATAGCAATATAAATAGTGATATATCTTGGTCTAACCAAATGCAAAGTGAAGACAGGGCCGAAGATATGAAAAATTTCAGAAGAGAAGGAAACAAAGAAATGAATGCAACCATTCATGGAAATGGACCAGGGCTGGGAGAAAGTACAATATTGTTGCATCAAACAAAATGTGTGCAACCAGTCTCTAATGAGATCATTTTCATACATTTGAGGCAGATTTTGGGTAAGTACACCTTTGAATTTATGATGTTTAAATGCAAAAAATTTAAGATATTCCATTATTCTAGTAGAATATTGAAAATTTTGATAAAAGAATTTAGAGATAACTTTTTTGTAATTCGTACTAAAATTGTAAAGGAAAGAGTTGTAGAAATTGAAATAAATTGCTTCATCAGAGTTAATATTTTGTGATATTAGAGTTAGGGTAGTTAGGGTTAGTTTAGTTTAATTATTTTTAGTTTCTTTAAAGTTTTTCTTTGTGTTTGTTTTGCTTTTCTTTCTTTTTTTAATTTTGTTCTTCTTTTGCCTGGCCTCTGCATTAGCAAATTCCGCTTAAATTTATCTTATGCATGAGACTGAAATTCAAAGATTTTGTAAAACTGAACTGGAAATGAAATAATAAAACCATGCACAGTAAAACACTTTTTTTTTTTAGAAGACACCAAAAGGATAATATATATGTGTATATCATGTATATACATCATATATCAAAATCCTCATTCAAAAAATTAAAAAAGGATTCAAAAAGAAAAGTGTCCAAGGTTGCGGATGATAGTAGCCATTGAGTCGATCTGGGACACCTCTTCTATCAGGGCTAAATACCCTATGTAGGCGAGTTCTCAGTGAGTTTCAAAGTCTTAGATATGGAGATCCATAAGAAAATACCCAAGTGGAACCACTTCCTTGTGTTCCATGAACCAAGGAATTTCATCCATGAAGGGAATCTCGATGGTTGGATGTGCAATACCTAACATGGTATCTAGATTCTCCAAGAATTCAGGCTTCACCATCAAGTTGGCAGTAGCGCAATTGTCTTCAACAGGTACCCCAATGTCTAGAAGTGACACTACAAAGTGAGAAGCTATGTCGAAGTAAAAACGGAAGTAGTGGTTGGATGCAACATATCTTTCCCCAAGGACTAAGCATAAGTTTGGCATAGTGAAACTGGAAGTCCTAATGATAAAGACCTTTTCAAGCCTTTGTGGTGTGATGCTCCCCAAGAAAACATTATGTCTACGAAAACAACCTAAGCAAATTGGAGTATCCATGGCTAAGAAGAAAATGTAAAAACTCAGAACAAAACAAAATTACAAATAAAATAAATAAATAAAGAAAAGAGAAGTGTGGAGAATTCGAGAAGAAATCCATGAATTTATAGAGATCCGTAAGCAAGTTGTAGTACATAGTTTCCTTGAGTAATTTTTTTTGAAAATCGTATGCAAGGTGGTAGCTGAACAATAATCTTCAGAATAAAAGGTTAATCAAATTAATTCTTTACACATATCTGGTAAAATTCCTTCAAATTTGAGCAGTATGGAGATTGTGAATCAAGCAAGTTGGAGATTTCAAAATTAATAGTGGTCATTTCAAATATTAAAAAAAAAATCATATTAATCATGGAGGTGTTATGTGTGTGGACTATATAGGAGAATGAAGCCAACAAGGCAATACACGTCATCACCTGAATAGGTTGGAAGGATAATGTGTGCTGAGAAAGGCGTGTGAATTTAATGTAAAAAGAATGTGATCATGTTTGAAGGTAATCATGATATTTTGATCCATTAATGAAGTGCAGTGCCATCAAGTCGAGATAGTTAGCAGAAGTTTTAGAAGTTGCTATAAAATTTAATTGGAAGGGTGGTAACTAATGTTTCTAAATTTAGATTTAAATTTGGTGATTAAGTTGTCTATTGCTAAATTTTAATTTATGCATATTTTCTAACATATAGCGAGCTACAATTAGCTAGGAGTTGGCATAATTAGTGAAATTTAGTTGGAAACACACACTTATAGGGAATCATTAAATAAGTTTTTGGGAAGTAGTAAATTGATGAAAGGATTTACATTGAATGAAAAATAAAAAAAGTAACCTTCGCTAGCACTGTAATTCCTAACCTAATAGTGGTGCATCAATGCTTGCAAGTTGATAAATGAGCTATTATTTCAATATCAAAATTGAATATGAGCTATCATTGCTATATCTTTAAAAAAGAAAGAAAAAGATATCAACTCTTTAGGCTATCCAAATAACTCTATTGGGGCTATAGATGTCTGACCGGAAGTAGAGCTATGTTTGGGGGAATTACGAAGATAACCTTCTCGGGGCTATGGATGCTTGACTGGCAGCAAGGCTCTATCCCTGGTCGGCTTTAGAGGATTACTATATTATGTAGTTCAATGTTAATGAACTAATTCTTTTTACTAAGTTCCGAAAACTAGAATTAATCAGAGCACACATGGATGTTTCTAGTGGAGTTTTAATTTTTTATGCTAGAATCTAGGTAAAGGTAGAAAGTTATTGTTTTAAAATGTGTATAAGTTTTAATTTACAACTGGTGATTTAATTCCAAGTTTGATTTAAATTTTGTTTTATTGGTTGCAAGTTGTTGTGTGGTCTCACAACATGCCCCAAGACTGAAAAGACTTGGGGACCCAAGTGAAAAAATATAACTCTTATGGCAGGAGCTAACTAATTGGAAGATCACCAGAAGTGAAGAAAGGAAGAGAAATCTTTGATAAAAAGTACTTTGTATTGTAAGTGTTTTGTATGCTGGGTACCGGGTACCAGAAACACAAAAAAGGTGAAAGGTAATGTGAAGTTTAAAGTGAAAGGCTCCATTCCGATAAGAGTTAGTCCAGTAAGATGGAGTTTAGCATAATGGAGTTCCAGTATAACTGAGGTTCGGGAAAGTAAGTGGATAAAGTTGAATATCAGGTATTGAGTATTGGGTTGCAATGTGAAATGAAATGTTAAAATATTAGATTTGTCTAATGATCCCGGTGATCTGGTATATGTACAAGGATTCATGATATGTTTTTTGAAATTGACATGTTAATTATGGAATTTTTGTACTAACATTTGAATAAAGGTTTTATTTACATGAGATGTTATAATATGTTATTTTTATTTATTTTTTAAAGGGATTTAATATATGAAATTTGTGATTGCAAGAGATATCAATTGTGATGCAAAGCTTGGGTATGGATGGTCAGGAAAACTTGAATCATGGACAAAATAATTATTAATCCAGTTTGATCACTCTAGGAGATGATAATGCAGACATACTTGAGTCCAACGAAATGTTGGGGATCTTAGTATTTCACATGTGGTGGGAACAAATGCTAATATTTGGGAGAGCCCATTCCTGAGAGTGATAGAACCAGAGCCAAGTGAAGTGTAGGGGGAAAAAATTCCACCTTATCATTTTGAATATATGGGAAGCCCCTACATATTATCATGATTTGAAGTATCATCCTGGAAAAGATTCTAGATGAAAAAGTAGAACCCAAAGATCTTCAACAAGTAATTGGAGTTGAGTCCCATTGACTTCAATTGCAATATTCCTATTGGTCACAATATTCCATGTGCCTTGATGAGATTGGTCCTTTAGATTTCCTCTCATGTAGTTGTCTTATCCTATCTGAGCCTTGTGTCCTATAAAAGGCTAGAGGATGCTTCATTTTTATTTTAAGTTTGGAATTTGTGGATGTTGGAGGAGCATAATTTTTTTTAAAGTTTTGTTCTTTTTTCCTATTTTCTAAACCATTCCGGTGTAAAACTTTGTATGCAAGTAGACATTAATTGATAGTAGAGCTTTATAGATAGCTACCTATCTTAGTATCTTTTGTATCTAGTTTTGTAAGTTCAGTCGAACAAGACTGTATGCTACGCCATTTAAGGGTGCATACAGAACCTACTCGGTGTCCATAAATGAAACCCTCTCTTTAAAATCTTGCACCGTTTTATACGTAGCTGTAAAGAAATTTGGTGAAATATAAAGTGGTTTGCTTTCTTTTGATTAATTCTTTGGGGAATCCATGGAGAATAAATAGGAGAAACTTTTATTTTTCAGTATTTTTATACTTTTTTTTAGAATAGATGTTTAATATTTTTGAATTTAATGTTCCAAAAAATATAAATGAATGGAAAGAATTTTGTTGAAAATATTTTATTTTCCATGAAATTTTTGAATGCTTAATGCTAAATTTACTTAAGTGATAGCAAGGAATTTGTGATGTTTCATGAAATAATATGTCAAATGTTTTGGTTTCATGATATTCAAATTTATCAATTCAATTCGAAATGTTATCTAAAATGTTTCAAAGAATAATCATAGTCCCCCTTGAGATTAACAACAAATGTCACATCATTACCCAAGAGCAACCCTAGTTTGGTCCTGTGAATGCAGAATTTACCTTTAGGTTGTCTTTGTTCCATATCTTTCAAGAAGGATAGGCTCTTTGCGGTCCTGTCCGTGGAGATTTTATTTGAACTATTTACTGCGAGTAAAATCATTGTCAACACTAACAACCAACACCAAAAGCACACATTCACATAAAAGAACACCAAATATACGTGGAAATCCAAGATGGAAAAAACCACAGTGAGAATTGCTACTTGGATCTACTATCCAAATCTAGCCTCATATTAGAATAATATAACAAGTGAATTTTACAACATGAAGTAGGCACCAACCTACTAGAGACACCAATCCCTAGCACATATCATAACAACAAGTAGACGACCAGTCCTAATAGATTACAAAGATAAACCTTATGGACCTTCAATTATAGTCGAACACATATCATACACTCCTTATGATCTTCTAATAGTGGAACACACTTTGAGTTGCAACTCTCCTTGAATAACTCTAGCATCATAATCATCTCCTTGTATATTCATTTCCTTCTTCAATAATAATTCACATTGTGCATCTACACTACTGAGGAATATATACATGAAATTATATTAACACTCTCCCATGTTGGCTAGGGATTTGTAAACAGCTAGGATGATATAAGGTCATGGACCTAAATTTAAATTACATGAAACGTGTAATAGGTGAGTTCAAAATCAAATTATATTGCTGCCAAAGGAGTATGATGTCATGCGCTACCACATGGACCTTAACTAGGTCCTATCTTGACATTGCATGCTAGCTTTGAATGCCACACACTACTAGTCATTATCTCACAGGTCTCAAACACCAACTAGTTGACAGACAAGCACAAAGAACCCTCTGTCACTTCAATATTTTTGCATTTTGAACGTATCCTCCAAAAACTCAAGAATATGATAGAACATGTGTAGAAATACTCTCCTCTCAAATCATAGAGCCAAACACACCCTTTGAAAGAAATATTGACCATGATTGTATTACCAAATAAATCTCTTTTCCCTAAAAAATTGAACTAAAATATTTCGGTGCAGCCTTCCAAATTAATTCTATCATAGTGAATAGATGAATGCATGATATTGCAAGCATACACATAACTCTTGATATCCAACATACTTCAAGAAATATAGTTAGTAACATCTATTTATAGAACTAGTGATATGACAGTAGAATTTCCAACATAGAAAGGTATGCTAGCACAACTCTTGAAATGATAGTACCACCTCTAATCAAATATACTTTTGACATCAATGACAACCTTTGTTCAACACATATCTCATAGATTTTAGCAAACTTTTCCCTTATTTTTAAAGGGTTTTTATAGAAAATATTCATGAAGCTACAATCCATATTTCAAAGGAATTAGAGCTTAATTAATTGATTTATAGTAGAATTAGGGTTTTTTTCCTTGGAATTTATTTTGAAAGTGGCTTTCTCCCAATTTCTGTTGAATTGGTTCCTGATTTTTGCTAGGTTTTGTAAAATAATAGGAGAGCTTGGAGTCCAAAGTTTAGATTATTGGATTCATGGTCTTTTTTGATTTCTAAAGATAGTGAGTTTGTTGTATTAAACCTCCTTGAATTTTTAACCTTAAACTTTAGTAACATGTTATTTAGAAATCTTTCTATAATCTACTATCATTCTAATTTTATTTTTTTTGAAAAATATAAATCTTGTAACATAGAATATTTTAAAAAGTGAGTAACACATTTGTGATTAATTCCTGTCATCACACCCTACACATTTGTCACGGAATAATTTTTTTTGTGTTAATGATAGGGGTATCCCCATGACCCTGCCCAATAACCCCTATCTTGGGTACCTAGGGCCAATGGGGGAAAGATTATCCCCCTTGGGGGGGACCCAATAGCAAGAAAGCCTTTCCCAACTGGGTAAACCCAAGAATGGATTCAAACCTGAAACCAATGGGGAGCAACCCCATGGCCCAAGCCAACTCCACTACTCGTGTCGGCTCACTAAATGAAATTTCATGTCATCACGTCATCCATAGGTAAATTTTTTCATGGGTAAGTCCTTGCGCATCTTGGCCAAATGGAAAATTTCCTATATATCAGTAAAAAAATTAAACGTAATTTGTAGTTGTCATTTTTCTGGTTTATGCAAAGAAATGTCTTTATGGCACTTAATACATGTTTTATATGTTGTGTGGTAATGAAATATTAATAATAGAGCTCACAGCTTCTTTAGAGAGGTACACACAAGAGAAGGAAATAGAATTGGTATTAGCAATGGAGAGTATATGGTGGTCCTCGATGATAATGGTGAGATGAGGTGGAGATCCTTTCTAGTTGTGAAGAATTAGAGGAAGCACTTCTTCCTTATCAGAAGCACCAACAATCCCTCCCTCAATGATAATGGTGAGAGGAGGTGGAGATCCTCTATGCTTGTAGATATTTAAAGGATGTGCCACTTCCTTATTAGAAGCACCATCACTCCCTCCCTCAATGAAGGCCCTCTTGGCTAGCAAGAGGCCTGATGGATTGGGGAGATATGGAAAATATGGGGGAAAATACGTCCTCAAGACAATTATGCATGCGCTCTCTCATCTGGAGTTAGTCTCGCATGTTGTGAAATTAGATGAGGGATTTCAAAAATAGCTAGCCACCATGCTCAAAGACTATGTGGTCCACCAGTCACTCCTCTACTTTGCAGAGAGGATAACGTAGCATTACAAAGGACCCCAAATTTACCTGAAAAGACAATATCTCAATCACACGAGATCGTACAAGGTGAACTTCCAAATCTAGATAGATTATATCTAAACATAAAAAAATTATAGGGGAAACTTCTAAAAAAAATTGGCCAATCAAAAAGGCTTGGATTGTTGGCATTTAGTGAGAACATGCTTTTAGGGAAAATTACTAATAGTTTTGGCATGCTTCCACAATTAAGAGACATTTTTCTTTATCACAACTATCAAGTAAAATACCTGCTAGTTTAGGAAGATGCAAGAATTTGGAAATTTTGGACTTAGTACACAACAAACTAATAGGAAATATACCCCTCGAAGTTGTAGGTCCTCAGAATCTCTAGTTCTATTTCAACATTTTTGGAAATTTATTGCAAGGTTTTGACAAATTTGTAGATAGTTGAAGATATAAATTACATAAATTAAAACAAAAATATACCAAATAAAGAATCACAGAGAACACAAGAAATTATAGTTGTTTGTAATAAATGACTACATTCACTCTCAATGTAGGGGAATCTCTTATTAATCTCATAACAAATAAATTACACTAGCAACTTTGTACTTCACCATTATACTCATCTACATAAAAGCTCCAAAGAAAGAGCATAACACCTAATGGATAATGAACGACCAACAAAGGGAGATGAAAGGCTAAGAGACAATTGTTACAAATAAAGAGCATGGTTTTCTAATTGGGCTTCACACATCCAACAATATTCCACTTGAAGACCAATCAAAGCTACAGGAGAGCTGCCTAGAGATATTCCCCACTTCATGATTATGGTCACTTCTTCAGAATGCCAAGAGAAGCTCTACAGAACTCAAACTTCTCCAAAGGTACAACCTTTTTCAAAGCATCTACTAGATTGACTTTTGTGTCAATTTTTTCAACTTGCAGCTTACCCTCATCAAAAACATGGTGAATGAAATGATACCTTAGTTCTATATGCTTTGTCCTATTATGAAAAGTGGAATTATTGGCCAAGTGAATAGCACTATTGCTATCACAAAACAAAGTTAAAATTGATTGATTACACCATAATTCCCCTAATAAGCAATGTAACAATATCATTTCCTTTTCTCCTTCAGTGAGAGAAATGTACTTTTCCTCAGTAGATGAGAGTGCAACCACAAATTGCAACTGTGAAACCCAACTAATCATTGCCTCGACAAATGTAAACACATAACCAGTAGTAGACCTCTATTTGTCCAAATCTCTAGCCATATCTGAATCAACATAACCTCATAGCTGAGTGTCATTACCTCCAAAACATAAAACATGACCAAATGTACCTTTCAAGTACCTCAAAATCCATTGAACTACTTGCCAATGAGATTTACCTAGATTACTCATAAATCTGCTCACAACTCCCACTACATGAGCAATATCTGGATGAGTATAGACCATGGCATACGTGAGACTACCAATTGTTGATGAATATAGAACCCCCTTCATTTTTTCTTCATCCTCTTGATTGTTTGGACACATAGTTGAAGATAAACGAAAGTGATAAGCCAAAGGTGTATTAACAAACTTTGCATTTGACATATTGAACCTATCCAAAACTTTGGAAATATATTTTTCTTGAGATAATCAAATTTCTCTCTTTTGTCTATGTTTGATTATATTCATCCAAAGAATCCTCTTTTTTTCTCCTAAATATTTCGTGGAAAAGAATTAATCTAAAT
Organism: Sequoia sempervirens; assembly: GCA_007258455.2. NCBI lineage: Eukaryota > Viridiplantae > Streptophyta > Pinopsida > Cupressales > Cupressaceae > Sequoia > Sequoia sempervirens. Next base: position 120,710,861 of record VDFB02281492.1, read on the forward strand.
GATGTTTTAATTCATGAACAATCTTCACACTAGTGCCATCAACCAACATATCATGAACATAAAGAAAAAAAATGAAAAAATCACCATTATCAAGCTTCTTATAATAAACACACAACTCTAATTCACAATGAGTGAAATGTTGTTGAGTCATGAAGCTATCAAATTTGAGATACCACTGCCTCGGGTCTAGCTTGAGCCCATACAAACTCCACTTCAATCTATAATATAAATTCTCTTGACCCTCCTGTGCAAAACCTTCAGGCTGCTCCATATACAACTCCTCTTCAATATCTCCATGAAGAAACATTGTTTTGACATCAAGTTGCTCAAGCTCAAGGTCCCAAATAGCTACCATGCCCAAAACAACTTGAATTTTTTGCATCTTTACAACTGGTGAGAAAATCTCATTAAAATCAATCCCCTTTCTTGATCAAAACCTTTGACTACCAATCTGGCCCTGTAACATTTATGACCTCCATCTTCTTCTTTCAATCAATACACCCATTTATTCTTCAAAGGTTTTCAATTTGGTGGAAGGGTAACCAAATCCCAAGTTTTGTTTTCCATCAATGAATCCATTTCTTCGTGCATTGCCTCCATCCATTTCACTAAGTTTTCATCTTTGCAAGCCTATTTAAAAGTTGTAGGCTCTGACTAATCAGAGAGCAATAATTCATAGTCTTCAAATTTGGTTGGATGCCTCTTCTCATGGGTAGATCACCTCAAATAAGGAGTGTGTTCTTGCTACAAATTTGTGTCCAAACTAAGTCTCTATAATTGACATTAGACATCATCAATATCAAACTACAAATTTCCTCTTTCTTGTATATTACTTCCAATGCTCTACCCCTATGCTCCAAAGGACTGCATGTGAGAAGTGATTGATTATGTGGGAAATAATGTTCACAAATCATGCAGCTATATAGACATTGGCAATGATGAAATTCTAAATGGCTACATTAGAATGTATTCTCTTGCAACATCACTCAAGGTTGCAGCTAGCATTGAAGGATTGAAAAGCTACAAAGACAAATCTATATCCAATGTTGAATGAACCAAAGGTTGTGTCCAAGTTAATGAAGGTTGTACACTAATATTTAGAGATTTCTCAACAATATGTGATGGATGTGAACTAATAAACAAAGACTACACACCACTATGCAGGGATGCATTAACACAAATAGGCTTAGTATGAACATAAAACTACCTTTGAACATGTGTTGGCAACACACAAGTATGGAAACAGATGTTAAGACTCAATGAATATGCACAAGTATTGGGAGAGGTTCCACCAATCAAAGATTGTGTGGAAATATTCAAAGGCAACGATGAAGCATTAGGAGGCAGCATACAAGAAATTGAAGGATGAAAACTAATAGATGGATTAATCCCTTTTGGATTTTCTAAATTATTTACATTATCAAATCAATCAACATGTATATAATCAAGGAAAGATGTGTTTTGTTTCTGCAAACTTGGAAATTTTTCTCATTAAATATGACATCCCAACTACGAATAATCTTTTTGGTAATGGGGTCCCAAATACTAAAACCAAATTGATCCTCACCATAGCTAAGACAAATGCATCTCTTTGATTTGATATCAAGCTTCATTTTTTGTTCCTTAGGAATATGCACAAAGGCTTCACAACCAAACACATGCAAATGATGATTAGAAATTATTTTCCTAAGCCATCTCTCCTTTGGGATATTGAGATTGAGATGAAGGAGCTCGATTGATTAAACAAACTATAGTATTTCAAGCATCTACCCAAAATTCTTACCCCTATCCAGTATTCGAGAGCATACACTGAGCTCTCTCAACAATAGTTTGATTCAACCTCTCATCTGCACCATTTTCCTAAGGGGTGAATGGAACCACTTTGGTGTAGGAGCACCTAGGGGTCCAAGGGACCTAATATGTTTGGTGAGTTTTTATTTCTTGGTTTTGGTGGTGGAATAAGGTCCTAAGGACCATTTCAAATTTTTTGTAATTGTTTCAAGTAATAGGTCTTTTAGGTTTTGGTTGAATTTTTGGTCTTGGTGACCAACTCCTTTGTATAAACAAGGTCTCCAACCTCCTTTGGTAAGTCTAGTGCACCTTAGAAAATTAAGAAAGAAATATTCCTTCTTGTATCTCGACACCTGAGGGGAGTCACCTTGTTCTTTGAAAAGGTTTTAAATTCCTTTGACACATTTTGAAGGCTCTTGGTGGTCAAGTTGGTAGGAGATTGCATAAATTGCCTTAACTAGGCAATTAGAGGTAAACACATGAATTAGTTGTTTTCCAACATCCATCCTTTCCAAATGTAGTTATTGGATGTTGGAGGAAGGTTGGGAGACTTTAAATATGACTCTTTTGGTTGGGGCAAGGTTGTTGATGGTGAAAATAAGGTGTTCAATAAAGAGTTTGTTGTTTTTTCTTAATTTTCTATGCAAATTTTGTTGTTCCTATGCTTGGTACGGCCTGTAGACTTAGTTTTATTTTGTAATCCCATAATGGTTGGAAAGAGGATTGAATAAGCTTCATTTTGGCATTGGAGTGGTGAGTTTTCATTAAGAAATAAGGTAGATATCCTCATTTCTCTATCGGGTGGTCTGAAAACCCTTAAAACTAGGGTTTTGGTTGAAAAATGAAAGTTTCTTCCATTCCCACATTGTTCAATCACTAAAAGTTGGTGGGATGCAAGATATCATAGTGTAATATCACATATTCATGAATTTGGAGAATGGCAGGCTGGGTGTTGGAAGTTGTGCATGAGTTTTGGCTTGAGATCTCTATGTGGCAAGCCTAGTAAGTAAGCAAAAGAGACTGAGTTTTTCTTGTAATTGAATATCTTCACTTAGAAGCACTAAGGGATGATGGGGACGGGTGTAAATAGCCTATAGGAGTTGTTTTTTTGGCTTTTGGGTGTAGAGGAGAGCCTAGGTAATCAAGACCTAGTTGTAGGTCTGTGGAATAGGCCTCTTGAAGTAGCGCTAGGATGGGCCATGGTGGATTTTGCATAGACAGTCAAGAAAAATGGTTTTGATACTTTTTAGGAGTCTATTTTTGGAGTCCAATTTTAGTGGTTTGGTGTTATAAAATTCCTCCATGTGGAATTTAAATTGACTGTCCTACCAGGTGGAGTTAAAAACCTTAAATGTAAAAGAGGCCTAAAACATTAGAATGAAAAGTAAAAGATGGTCCCTAGGTGCAAAGTGAGTTGTTGAACCTTGATTTGGTCTATGTTGAAATGTTTTAAGTGTTCCCAAATCCCTTGGGTGGTCTGAGTTTATAACCCTAGGTGTGAGGGGTTTCTTCCTTGAAGGAATAGTGGAGTTTAGGACTCCTCATAAGAGTGTTTGAGTAAAGCATCAAGTGGAGTGACTTTGCCATTTTTTATTGTGAGTTTTCCTTCCCCGCCACTCTACATCATAGTAATCCAGTGAATATCATTATCTACAAAAAAAAAGTATCAAACTTTGAAGAGCAAAACTCTCCCCCATTATCTGTTAGTAGGCCTGCATTTAATTTTGTGCCCAATGTGATTTTCAACAACAGCCTTAAAAGTATTAAATTTTGAAAACGCCTCTGATTTTTTATTCAACATATAAACTTGTCCAAATTTTTTGAGTGCAATCATGAAGAAAAGTAACAAAATAATTAGCACCTCCAAAAGAAGTTACCTTGGTTGGACCAAAGACATCAAAATGCATGAGCTCCAAAGGTGTAGACTTCCTTTCATGACCAATCTTCATGAAGTTGGTCTGAGTTTGTTTGCCTTAAAGGAAATGCTCACATAACTCCAAATCAATTGATTTTAGGCCTGGAAGTTGATCCCTTTGAAGCATGACTTCAAGTCCTCTTTTGCTCATATGTCGATCCTCTTATGCCAAAGCTCTGAACCACTATCCACAACCATCATTGCAACTCCCACTTCACCATTGCATTCTAAAACATAAAGATTTCCTATTTTTTTTCCTTTTGCAAGCACCAAAACACCCTTGGTAACCCTCCAAGTATCTAAAGAAAATTTTGTATCACACCCTTGAGCATAAAGTTGGCCCATTGATAGTAAATTTTGTTTCAAAGTGGGAACATGTCTTACATCTTTCAAAATCCATTTATTTCCATTTTTTAATTGTAATGTTGCATCACCCTTTCCTACTATCTCACATTATTTATTATCACCAAGAAAAACTCTATCAAATGTACCTTCTTGGTAAGTTGTGAAAGTCTCTCGGCATGGAGTAGCATAGAAAGAAGCACCCAAATCAAGCACCCATGAACTTGCAATCGTGTCACTTGCTGATAAAACCAAAACACCATCATCCACATCATTGACTTCATTCTTGCTTACCTTGTCTTGTGCCTTTTTGTAATTCCAACAATTCTTCTTTGTGTGACCTAGTTTGCCACAAAACCAACAAGCACCATTTCTACCTCTAGACTTCAATCTTGGTGCAGATTTTGACCTTCTTCTATTATTGTTTTTGCCTCTTTCTTGACTCCTTCTCCTATCACCAATGCTTACAATAGTTAAGGCGTCACTGGATGAGGGCTTGATTATTTCTCCCCATATCTTCATTGAGAAGTGTGGCTGCAACATCATCAAATTTTAATTTACTTTTGGTAGCCATCAAAGTGCTAATTGCCATCACCACTCCTTCCCAGTTGTTTGGTAAAGAACATAGCAACAAGATTTCCTTAATTTCATCATCTAAATTGATGCATACTGAAATCAATTGGGTGACTAAGTTATTGAATTCATTGAGGTGGTTTGACATAATTCCACCTTCTCTCATCTTCAAATTATATAACTTCTTCATGATAAAAACCTTGTTTGACTTCGATGCAATCTCATACATATTAGAGAGCTTATCCCAAAGCTCTTTCATTGTCTTCTCCGCTGAAACATTGAATAGCACATTGTTGGATAGCAAAAGAAAAATAGTTTCCCTTGCTTTCATATCCATTTTCTCTCATTATTTTTCTAACATTGAACCTTTTCCCTTAGTTTTCCCAAGCAACGCGAGTGAGAGATTCTACTTTATTAGCAGTGATTCCATCTAAACCTTCCACAATCCAAAGTTCTATCCTGTGAACTTCTCAATCTTCCATTTGTTTGCATCCTCCATAGCTCTAGAAATTCTTGACTGATTTCCAAAAGAACCACTTCAATACTTAGCTTCTCCACCAGGCTCTGATACTAATTGTTGACAAATTTTTAGACAGTTGAAGAAATAAATTACAAAAATTAAAACAAAAATATACTAGACAAAGAATCACAAAGAACACAAGAAATTATAGTGGTTCATCATATATGAAGTTACGTCCACTCTCAATGCAGGGGAATCTCTTATTAATCTTGTAACAATTATATCACACCAACAACTATGTGCTTCACCATTATACTCATCTACATAAAAGCTCCAAAGAAAGAGCATAACACCTGATGGATAATGAATGACCAACAAAGGGAGACAAAAGGACAAGAGACAACCGTTACAAATAAAGAGCAAGGTTTGTCAATTGGGCTTCACATGTCCAACACAAGGTTCTATTTTAGAAATGAGTAAAATGGTTATATTTTTAGCTATAGATATTTCTCAAGACAATTTCTTGGGTGAAATTCCCAGTGAACTGGTAAGCTGCAAGGGGTTGGAATATCTAATTCTTTCTTCGAATACATTTGAGGTGACCGATACCTACTTCATTGGAAAATCTACAAAATCTAGAATATATGGACCTTTCTTGCAATAATTTGTTGGGTACAATACCGGTGGCTTTCAAAAAGATGAAAATTCTCCAACATCTCAACCTCTCTTCAAGCAGATTAATTGGAGAAGTTCCAAAGGGAGGATCTTTGGCAACAATCGATGCCTCATAAATTATGGGAAATCTTGGCCTTTGTGGTGGATGGATAAACTTGTTACCATGCTCTCATTTCAATCACAAACAACCATCAATCTTCAAAAAAGTAATAATTCTTGTTGTAGTCGGAATTGCAATTTTGATCATGTCTCCTATATTGGTAGCATATTCCTATAGATGCATACATTCGAGTAACCCTGCTATCAATGTATGGCCTCCAAAATTTTCATATGAAGAACTTGTAGATGTAACCAGTCCAAAGTTTAGATTATTTTTACCTATTTCTTTTATCAGTTTAATTAATGTATTATAAAGAATGCCTTAATATTTTAATTATCTGTACTCAAAAATACTTATAAAACTATTTATACAACTATTTAAATTAATTCTTCTTATACTAAAAAGAATCTTAAAAAACCACATATTAGGTGTTACCCAGTAAAGATATTTTAAAAAGATAATAACAAATTTTAGACAATTTAAGTTTATATGTTCATGTAATGTGATGAAATACTTTAGTAGATTGCATTTTTCAATTATTTTTTAGATAATTAAATTATAATTTTTTAAAATATGGAACATTATATTATTTGAGGTCTTACAATATAAAATTAGGATATTCTTAAGTTTTATTTTGATAATAAAAAATTGCATTGCCATAGGTTCAAGGAGGATTTGAGTGACTAGATCTTTTATATCTTTATTTGAATTGGTAAATCCATCTCTCTTTATAGAGAAGTTGGTAACTTCTTCCAATATTATAAGCATAATCCTTTCTTATAGAACTGGAACATTATTAGTTTTCAAATACTCCCAATCTAATTCTTTGAGTCATTTTTTCAATAATGCTTTAAGGTAATCCAAAGCTTCTTCCTCCGTAGATTTGGGATGGTCTTTTATATAACATGATATGCCTGATACTAATTCTCCATGATTTTCTTTAGCCTTCAAAACCAAAAATTATAATTATAATCAAATTAATTTGGACATAAAATTAACTAAATTTATTTTATATACACATTTTAGTATCCATATAAATTTAAGGTTCTAAATAGAAAAATATTACATACCTTGAATGTTCTAGTGTCACCTTTTAGTCGAAGGGTTAGGGATAAAAGTTTGTTGAATCTTGATGGATAATCTATTTTCAGAATTATATCATCTAAAATAAGTGCATCTAATGTTAATATAGGTTGCAACATGGTTACACGATATGATAAGCTCGGTACACCATTTTCTAAATATCCCTCTAAACTTGGGATGTACCCATCAACAAGCCACTCAACTTCCTTTGTAAGGGCTTTGAGATAATCTTCCCACTATAAAAACAAAAGAAAAATATTTAAATTAGCAATTTTTTTAATGCAAAAACATTGTATAGGATTTAAATTGTGAAAAAATAATAAGAAAATTTGTTAAAGCATTAAAATCAAAGCCTAATACAGTTTTTATTCATATTTTTAAAAATTAAATGTAATTTAAAATATATTATGACAACTCCATATCTCTCTATATAAAGAGTATTCAATTTAAAATAAGTTGAAGAGAAATCCTAATATAAAGATACAAGAAAAATACATTTGAAACCTTAATATAAAGATACAATCTAAAACTACATGCTTCTTTTAAAACTATGCTACCACTATAATGTAAAGTCCTATTAGAATAACATATAAGAGAAATGAGAAAAGAGTAAAATTCACAAGGATATCCAAGTGAACCAATAAATATATTCTACTACTAGTTATATTTAGTGAAGCCATGTCACCATAGAAATGGAATTTAAAATTTTTATCATTACTTCAAATGATTTATTTAGTTTTTAGTATCAAATTCAAACCTATAAATTCTATAAATACTTGGTAAGATAAAATAAAATAGAACCAACAAAAAAAATTCAATCCCATAGATTATGTGTGTTATAGGGATGAAGTAAGTAGTGATATAATCTTGCTATGAGTAACTGATTCAAACTCTTACAACTTTGCATGCATAAGGGAGCATATCTCATCCTTGAGTCTTCTCTGCCACTTGTGCACTTTCATTTACTCCCATGTGAAATGTCTTATATGCAATTTTAATATTTTCAAGAAAGCATTTTGGGGGAAGAGGATCCCACCTAAAAGAGAAACATTATAATACAATAAATTAGTGTATATAAGTAAAAACACTCTAGTTTATGTATATACTATTAAATACAAAGTAACAACTTATTAGAGAACTATATATATAAAGTGCATGAAAAAATTTGATTAAATATAGTAATGGTTGATTTATCTCAATCAATTGTTTTTTTTATTATTAAAAATATCAATAATCTACTATATTTTTTTCTTAAATAAAAAATGTATGTGAATAATAAATCATTCGGCATACAATACTTACATCTTAACAACTTCATTGAAGAGTTTAATCTCATCTATTGTACCATAAGTGTCATAAATATCATCAACAATTGTTGTAAGAGAATAAATCTTTGCAAAATCACTTCTATAGGTAGAATATTTAGCAAATTATTTCACATGATGATGACAAGCAAAGTCCACTTTATTCAAATCTAAGTCCTTCCACCATCTAAACAAAAACATCCCCAAAAATATTATTTTCTTGTAGAGAATACAAATATTTTAATTGCCTAATATAGTTGTTGTGTACTTTCATCTCATTAGCTGATATCCACTCATTATTCTAATCAATCAACTTACTTTAAGATTGGTTCAAGCTCTCGCCGATGGACTGACTACATGATATTGAAGTCCAATTTAGCCAGATTTAGAAGTTTTTTATTATTAGGAATCCTAAAATCAGAGGTAGAAGGTCAAAATTTAGATAAAACAATAAGCCTTGGATAAAATGAAAAAGAAAAACCCTGTTGAAAAGTACTGCCTTTACTTGGTCCAAGATCTATTTTCCCCATATGTGTCCATGTAATTCCTTGCTTTGACTCTGGGCATATTTCTATGCCAACCCTACTCTAGGTTGTACTTTATCTGCATGTTAAAATTTTGGGTTAGAACATAAATGAAAAGTTTCTCCATAGTATGGGTAGAGCTAAAACTACAACTTCTAGTCACCATCACCTCTCTTGAAAGAGTGGAATTGATATCATTCTTTTGTAAATCTTGATTTAAAAATGTTGTTGCAAAAGCTTTAGCCTCATCCATAACATTCTCCTCTGGAAAAGCAATTAACGAAGCTCTATACAGATTTAGAATACTTCTTATCTTCGCTTCCTCTTATTGAGTTGATGAACACAAGAACTACCCATCATTTCCTTTGAACTATCTTAACACATCTGCCAATATATCAAATAAATTAAATGGGAAAATATATTAAAATCAAACATCTCTGTAACAACTCTATTGGTTTCTAAACTATTGTAGACGTAGCATGCACAAATGAAAAGGTAAGCAATAAAAATGAAATGAAAGGTATGGGTAGAAGAGTATAAACAATAAAGAAATAGCCACACATTCAATCACCTGAAGAAACAAGATATCTATTCAGTCAAAGGATTTGAAGTCCCAAGGCTGCAATATTTAGATCTCTAGGGCTTTCAATCCAATATCTGCTAACAAATTATTGTATTTATATAACAATCACATAAATTTTAACTGTTTGGAAAGCAAAGAAAACAAATATACTATTTTGTTGGAAAATTAATTGCTCATGAATCCTCCTACTCTCACGTCAGACCCCTAGTTGTTTTTCCTACCCATCAGGAGCCCCCAACTTCAATGGAAATTTTTGGGATCTTCATCCCTAAAGCTCCTGACAGCTCTATAAGTAAATGTGGTAGACCATTTTGAATTCCCAATTTATGGTGATAGGTAATTTCAATTTTTTTAAAAGGGAATGTTTGAGAGACAAAAAGAATTGAAGGTAGTTGGTTCTGTCAAGTTCGAGAAGAATATTTCCTATGCAGCAACAGTCTGTGAACAGAGGAATGTTTTGTGTGAGCTCCTAGAAGCTCTTGAACAACAACTATATTTAGTTTGTTTTTGTGATTGAGCAGTGATTGCTCCTGAAAGAGCTTTGCGTAGCTCCTGATAGTGAGCTCCTAGCAGCTCCTAAAGTTTGTCTATTTGTGTGAGCAGCTCATGAAAGCTCCTAGCAACTAGTAGTCTGTAGCTTAGAGTTTATTTTTTGAGTTTTATGTTTAATCTTTTATGTATTTTCATTTCTAGCTTATTAAATACAAAAGAAAGTTGCATGTCTCCTTGTGCTTCCGCATTTTAGTTTGGGTATCTCCAGTTTGACTGGAACAAAGTAGCAACTCTATGTTTTTCTGTTGCATTCAAAAATTTATTTTTTTGACATGGTATGAGAGCATTAGATTTCTTTACATGTTCAACAATTTTTTTGAATTATTGAGAATAGATTTCTACAATCCATGAATATTATTGTTAAGAGTTTCTTAATTAGATTGTATGAAACTTTTTGGCATCAATGTTTCAAATCACATTATGTGATCTATTTTTTCTGTTTAGACTCTCTTCTTCATTTTGATGATGGATCACAATGCAAAAAAATTGACACAATCTAATCCAAAACTCTTAACAATAACATTAAATAGGAGAAATCACACAACCAATCACCTAAAGAAATAGGATATCTGTTCAATTGAAGGATTCGAAGTCCCAAGGCTACAGTATTCAGATCTCTAGGGATTTCGCTTTGATATCTACTAACAAATTATTGTATTTATATAACTAACATCACATAAAAAGAAAAAGAAAATAAATATACTACCCAACAACTTTTTGAATGATAATTATAAAAGCAACATAATACTTTTTTATTAGAAGTTTTTAACAAACCTGTAAACATAATCAAGTGCTTCTCTTATTTCATTTTGGAAATGTCAATATATTCTGAGATGTTGAACTTTATCCACCATGACAAGGCACTCAAAAGCATTCTCTACACAAGATTTGCCACTTTTTCTTGTAGGTATTGCATTGAACATGTCCTTGATCTCCCCAATAATCCTCTCAGTATGCTCCATGTAATTAGAAGCCTATAAAATCCCAATATCCTAGTTCATATGATCATCTTAAAAACTACATGAAGAAGAAAAACTATAAAATAATTGTACCATAAGTTGGAATGATGGTTGCATGTGCACCAAGAGACACCTTCAACACTAGTAGAGGCCAAGGCCTTATTAATGATCAAACTCTCCAGACATTTTCTACCTAGCGTTGGTAATGATTCAAGGGAAGGATTAATGTGATGAGAAGGCTTAGATCTCAAGTAGACGCTCAAGGTAGAGGAAGTGAGAGAGAGAGAGAGAAGAGCCATTGCTAAGGGTGATTGTGCAAAGTGTATTTCCTCGTCTTTTTTAACAAAAAGTTTTAATTTTTTAATATTAAGGGAAAGGTGAAAAGGAAGGACTGTTACAATTTTCCAATTGATTCAAGTAGAATAGACTATTTAGATCCAGAAAAATCATTTGTTGCCAAGGGAAAAGGAAAAAAGGAAGGGCTCCCACAACTTTTCAATTGATTTTAGTTGTAAATATTATTTAGGTCTAGAAAAAAAAATTGTTTGATAAATATATCAACATTTAGAAGAATATTTAGATGTTGGAATACTGAAATCATTGAGAGGGGGGGTGAATCAGTGATTTATGAAAGTCAAAAAAATTTCAAAATCAAGCTTGTAAGTTTTCTTCTGAACAAAGAGGATAGATGACAGTTCAAAGAACAAATTTGACTTGTGCATGAACAGTATTGTATTTGCATGAATCATGAATTAAACATGAAACATTAACATAGGAGAAACTTAACACTTTCACATGTATCAAAGCTCACTTTAAATCAGAACCTTTTATGCATGAAATTTGCATTGACATATATGAAAGATTGATATGAAATGTGGCATAACATTGACACTAATAATTGTACATTTGATGACACATTAAAATCAGACTAATAAGAAAAGATCACACACATAAAATTAACACATAACACTAAAAAAAATTCTGAGTGGAAAAACCCTCCTAGGGAATAAAAAACCAATCGAAAAACCTTTCCTTTATTCACTTAGAGCACCAACTCTTTTACATTTAGGAGCACCAAATCCACAAATTACAGGAGTACCAACTCCATAAAAATCAGAAGTACCAACTTCATGAGATATAGGAGCACCAACTCCTTTACAAAGCAACAAATTATAGCATTCTATCAGAACCCTAGAAGTGCAATTTTTGCAACTCTAGAATTACAATAGAAGACTGAATATCCTCATTAAGCACATTGAAGAATGTTGTGTATCAACATCTTACTTAATACAATAAGATAAGAATCATAATAAAATATTTTCAATTCAATATCTACTATATCAAAATGTCTAAAAACATTATATTTATGTTTTCCAGATCCATGAGAAATTCCAAAAATCCATCTTATATAGATGCAAGATATCCTCTGTATATAGTTTATATAACTGTAAGAACAATCTCAAGATGAGATTCCAGAAACCCTAACGGGTTTTCAATCATGGTCATCAAAGATTAAGCATTTTAGCAAAAGTCTTTACAACATAACCCATTGTAATAGTTATGGCCAACTGTCAGATAACTGAGAAACAAAATGTTATCATCTTGTGCATAAAACAACCTCCTTCCTTTGTTTTTCAAGAAATAGATAATAAGATTTTGTTAATCCCTTAACAATTGTTTTAGCAAGCAAAACCGAATGCATGTGATAGTTTTTCGGTTACCTATTCATGGTGGGAGAAAGAGAAATAGATACCATAAACTGTTGAAGACCATCATAACTACCCAGCTAGAAGTCAAGTTCAACTTCCACAGTCGCACACATACTAGCTCATAGCTAGTATTCCAATTACAAAAAATAGAAAAACAAAAAATTCCAAGCCATTCTTACTACCAGCAAGCTCCAGGAAATCAAAGCATAAATCCTCAATGTATTGGCTGAGAGTCTAAGACACCAAAAATTACAAACTATCACGCTATCCATGGTGGCTAGGGTTCTTCTCAAAGATGTATTTTACCCTAAAACAAGCCTCTTTTCATTTCAATGACTTAATGAACAATAATAATCATTTTAAGTTAGTTGCTACTGTCAAATAATGTCGACAACATAACCACTTTAAAATATGTTAAAAATGCCAACATCATAATACCAATTATCATTTCACTAAGTCAAATATAGATATCATGACCACTGAAAAGAGAAATATCATATGATTAATGTGATTTAAACTAAGCACCGAAAACTTCCTTTACCCAAGCTTTCTTAAAAAACTTTTAATCTTTAGTGCCTGACTGTTTTGGTATGTCTCATAACTTAGTATGCTCAACAAGGACTTATTTTGGTTTGCTTGATAAAATTCCCATGTCTCTTAAGTGTCCGACACAATTTTTGGTGCAAATGGTAGATATTTCAATCTCCTTAACATAGGCCATATCAACTATGAGATCCTTAAAACAAAATCATATACCATTGTAATACAATGAAATATAAGTTGTCCAAAATCATATGACTTCCTATGCTTTATAACAAAAATGTCTTAAAGACCCCTTTAGCAAAGTAGCCAATGAAGAGAATATATACAAGTGATTTGAACTTGTAATCTGCATCTTCTTGTAAACTTGTATGTTTTGTGCAAACATAAGAAGTGCCACTCATATCACATTTGAACTGTCAGTCCATATAAAAACAAATTTGCACAAATGTATAAGCAAATATATACCTCAACAAGAAGTTTCTAATGCAAATGTTATCCAGAGTATGTATGCCACTATCCATGATGTCTAAGATGCCTGATCAAAACACATGTTATCATGTAGAACCTGACTTGTAGCATCCTGAAAGATAAACACTGTCAGTACCAATATGCATCAAGAGCCCATCAAAATGATGTAAACAGAGCTAAGGAAATCATGATATAAATTGAACCAAATCATATGCCACCAAGATTAGACCATCCTAATTGTATAAACTGTGTGCATGTATTATCCAAACCAGGGAGTTTTGTCACAATGTTACCAAGATGTCAATGACACAACACATATCAGAGATACATATCATTCAAAGACAAATTGAGCATGAGCAACTGAATACACCATCTACATATCATGGGAACCAATCAATCTAACAATCAATGAGAGAATACATCTTGCATCTTGTCAATGAACCAATTGCCAAACAACCAATCGACATCCTCAAAACCAATCTGCACATCATGTAGCTTGTCAATGTCAATCAAAGAACACCATTGTAAGAACTAGTTTTGTCATCAAGGAAAAACATCAAACATCAAGGACAAATCACAAACAACTGAGAGTCAACATTAGATTCTAAAAAATCAGAAGAGTATCTAGATTCTAAAAAATCGCTTGTTTGACAAATATATAAATTATCTCTTTTCACAAAATTTATGAGATTATTTAAGTTTGAAAAAGTCTTTTGTTTGACAAATATATAGATTATATCTTATCACAAGACTTTTTAAATCCAAAAAATATTATATTTGAAAAATATGTAGATTATATATTTTCCCAAAAGTCCGGAAATAATTTTGACAAAGACAGTAATCAAAAAGCTTTTCTCCTTTAATAGGTGGAAGCAAATTCAAGTAATTATAATTTTACTCTACACTTTTTCAAACTTTTGAATTTATGAGGCTATATAATTATAATGTAGTTTATTTAACAATCTCATAATGTGGTGAAAAAATCTCATATTTTTTATGAACTTTTATGCATTCTGACATTCTCGTTCACATGATCATGTTAAAATCTACAGAGAGAAGAAAAGAATGTTAAAACACTTTAAAATGAAATTAGCTTGCCTCGTAAGGGTGCTCGTCGATAGTTTTTCTAAAATCATCATTCAGCAAGTCGAAGCCTCAAGGAATTTCATAGCCTTTTATAGAAAAATTCAATTAACTTTTTAATATCAGTTGAAAAAAAGTTGCTGCCACAAGTTTTTTAATTTCAGTGCCCATTGATTTGACGTTGAAATACTTTAAAGAGTAAATGAATGGAAAGTTCCATTTAACTATTGCTCTAACTCAACCATGGTTTGACACATCTTAGTTGATTGAATTAAATTAAATTCTCTCAATTATTTTCATCTATATTTTAATAATCAAGATTGATCATCACTTATATTTTCATATTTATATAATGTTTTTATAATATAATATACTAGCAATGATATATTTTGTTTGCAATAGGTGTCAAATAATTTTATGAGAATTTTAAAGTTGAGTAATTTGTTTTGTAAAAAATTGAAAATGTGTCACAAGTAGGAAAAAATTTAGATTGTTATAATTAAGATTTTTCCATAAGTTAGCTTATGTGTGGAAGGTTAAATTTGTAAAAGATGTATAACTTCATAAAATACAAATCAATGATAGTGTAGGAAAATTGGTTAAAATTGAACAATGTGACATAGGTTAGATTAGAGTTAGATGCTTGATTTTGAGAAAAACTCATTGTATTAATGAAGAGCATATGATTAAATAAATGATAGTGTACTTCAATTCATTTGATAGAAAAATGTAAATGTCTGTAGACATACATTTTGGATATATATACAATGTTGTAAATATAATTTATTGTTTAAACACAATACCATATATATAAATTACTTTTTTTTGCAGCATTGTCACATGACCACTTCAAACTCTAGTGTATCTATATTGAACAATAGACTTGTTTATTATTTGAAAGATAACAAGTTAAAATCAATATGTTGAAGTTGTAAATTACATTAAACTCATTCTCACCTTTGGTAGAGTTGATTTGTAGATCTTCAACAATGGGAAACATAGTGTGAGTCATGAGTGGAGCTTGTAATAAAGAAAATATGAGATATAATTTACATGGAAAAAAATAAATTTAACTTTCATGTTTATTTGTTTCTTAGCAAGCTTAGTTGATAATGTAGATATGAGATAAATAAAGGGGCATACCTATTGTTAGTGTAACTTCCTTTAGGTTTGTTGATTGTTTTTTTGTGATAGTGTATACAAACATTCCTCTTCCCTTTTTTTCCAAGCCGCAAATTGGTTGTGTTGCATGCATGCATATCTTTGTAATGTGAAGGAAGGGTGTATACGAATGCATGCAAGTTCAAAAACTGTTGAAATGGCTGTGAATGTCAACCGCTATTGATCAGTGTTTCCAATATTGATTGTTTCCCTTTGTAGTGTAAGGCCTTGTGACTTGTGAATTGTCAAGGCCCATGCCATTTTTAGTAGAATTTGATGGTGGCGGCCACGACTCACTAGGGTTATAGGTACATTTTTTGGGTCGTTATGATCCCAAGACAATCCAATGTAATTTTTGAAATGAACAACAACAAATAAGGGAAGTTGAGGTGGTTTTTCTCCTTTGTCGTATATAGTTTATTTGACTTGACCAAGTGCACCATTCACAAGCCCTGTTTCCACCCATAAATTTGGCATAACATAACTTCTTGACCAATAGACAAGAGTATCTTAGCTTGAAGTTTTTCTTCATTTGGATTTGAGTATGTTAACCCCCTAAGTTGCTCTGCAATGGATAGTGCAACATGTGTTGCCAAAGACAACAACATATGCTTATTATGTAGTGAGACCATTCCATTTGTTGTAAATAGATGTATGAAATTTGAGAAAGATGAGTTTTCTACAGAGGTGAGTGAGGAACTTGAATGTGACATTAGAACTTTCCAATCTTCTATTGTAAGCTATGCATTTTTGAGATTTGAGAGAAGTCCACAAAAAGAAAGTCAAAATATTCTTGTCAATGTTATCACTGTTGTGAAGGTGTGTCATAGTGTTCCTCCATATGAAGTAGAAGCACACATGGGGACACCTTTGACTGGAGGTAGTTGGCCTAGGTCACCAAAGAGAATGATCGATCGCCCTTCAAATGGTTATTGGTTGTGGTTGGGGAATGCCTCATGTAGCCTCATCTCAATTTGTTCTATCAACTTGGGCCCAATGAAGCTCATCTCATATATCAAAATGTATCAATTGAAGTACATGATTTCTTGGAAGGTTGCAAGCATTTGTCCTTGTAGGGGGGCTATTTCTTTGATTGGTATTCGAAGGGAACAATGAATAGTTGATGCTTGAATATTGAACGCAACAACACTTGTAGGTGCAAGAATTATTAATGGTGATTGGTGAGTTGGTGTTGAACTCATGAGTGCAATCCTTATTTTATTTATAAGGTGTGAATTTCTAGTTCCTACAATTCCTTGAACAATTAACTTAAGTGGTGGTTGCAAAGGATTATTTCTTAGATGGGACATAACTATATTGTATGCTTTTTGTTGGTCTATGGAGAGGGTGGTATGGTTGTGTTCACTACAACCATGGTGTACTTGAAATGTTGTACGGTTGGATTATATGAAAGTAGTAGCTCCAATTCATTGTTGTGGGCTAAAGTGGCTATCTCCCCATTCATAGTTTAGGTCAATGTCACATCGACCAAGCATGGCTAGTGCATCTAGCTAAATAGGAAGGTTTGGATGTAGAACTGCTAGTACTTTACATTCATTAAGGTTGTCCTCTTGCATTGTAGGCTCAGGGATGGACATGTTGCTTGCATCAAGTTCTTTGATTGGTTCTACTAGTGTGTAGTGGACATGCCATGGCTAATAGGTAGAAGAGAACATCTCTGACTATGTTATTATTTGATCTTTTGTGGATCTGAATTCACTTTCAATGTTATGAAATGGCTTGTATAGTACTAGTTTAGTCCAACAAAATTCATGAAAGCTTTTTTCTTCTTTTTCAAGGACAATTGTGAACTGTGGAGAGACTTGAACAATTGCTTCTCTGGGGTGCTCTTTCCATTGAATATTTTTGTGAGATTCTTTAAAGGTCCATTTTTGGGTTACTTCAATGAGAGGCATTGTCTCTAGATGTAATGGTTGTGCCATTTAAGAATCAAAGTAGGTAGGTGATGTTGTCATTGATGTGGCCAAAACTGATACATGTTGGAATTTGTGTTGATTGAAATTTAAAGAAACAAAGGTACTACTAGATATGGAGAAGGGAAGCTTTAATAGGAGGTGGCAACTCTCCTGAGTACTAATGTCTCAATCAACAAGGTTGTCTATAAAAAAAAAAAAAATGCTATAGGGGTAGGCATTTCAGAATCAAAAGTTGTTAAAATGCGAGATAACATGGCATGATATGTTTTGGATTTGTGTTTAACTTTAGTGGAATAATTTGTAATATATTTGAGAATAGAATCAATTGAGAGAATAGGTTGGAAATCTACATTGGCCCTCCATATGGCTAGTATAGATGGGTGGTGAAGGTTTGGGAATTCATCATTGCATGTTGGGGTGTGCTTTGGCTGGGCATTCTCATCATTTGAAAGAGTTGATCTATCTTGCATCATCTAGGGTGCTTATAATGACATACAATAGATCATGTCCCTATCCTTCTAAGGCATGTTTGTAGAGTACATTTTGTGTGGCACTCAACATAGTTGAACAGTTCAGTATAATTTGTTGAAGGGTTGGTTGACATGATCATTGTTGTATCTATCGAACAAGGATCATCAAGAATAGATCAATGAATGTTTGGTTTATCAATTCAATGCTTCATGGGTTCCATTCAAAGACACATCTATCAATGTAGTCAAGTGCATTTTTTTACTAATTTCTCATTATTCTATTCTAATATGCTAATGTTAGGCGCTTGTTGGAGCCATAGGAAACCATGGATGTGTGTAGAGCATCTGTGTTTCCATTCATACCTAAAAATTTCTTTTTTTACGAAACAATAAAATTAAGAGCATATTAGGAAACAATAAAAGTAAGAGCATATTAGGAAACAATAAAAGTAAGAGCATATTGTACAATAATGAGGAAAAAAGGGTTTTACCTATACCAATATTCTATTGCAGTAAACCTATGGTGCATGTATAGTGCAGTAAGGTGTGGATTTTGAACAATATTTTGTATCCTCATCTTTAATCTATAGAAGGATTTGTAGGTGATCTAGTTGGCATGATGGAATGCAAGTTTGGCCATTTTGTTTCTATTACACTAAGGGTGAAGAAAAGTGTGGGGAATCCAATTTCAATGACCATGTCTGAAAGCTCCCGTCAACATTGGTTCCAAAATGGTTTGCTGCCATGAATTGATGAGCTAAATCACATGAGTTGATCTACAAGTTTTTCATCTGGAATGTCCTTTAATTTTTGGTGAAGGCCAGTGATTGTTGATGGTAGGTAACCATCGAGTTATTTACTGATAAATATAGATGTATTTGCTTGGTTACAGTGGTACATTATAATATTCAGTATGAAGTACCTAAATCTTAGGCATTGGCCAAACCTATTATCATGTTCCTTAAGAGGTGGAGAGAATACTCATATAGCTTAACTTCCTTGATATGCTCTTGTTTAAATGGAACTTTCCCTTTTGGAAAAAAGTGGGGAATTCCATCACAAATAGTCCTTCAATGGTGTATTCATTTATAGGAGATGGAGAAATGGGTGGCCATGTAGAAATAGGTGTTGGTCGTCCTAAGCCTAGTTGTAATAAAGAGCACACTTCTTCGAATTTTGTTCATGCATGTGGTAGGTTTTCCACAAAGGAAGTTGTGATCAACATTTTTTTTCTAAGGATCATATTTTGTATCACTTGTTTCCATTAAGTCTATATCTATGGGATCAAGATTTGAATGTTTTGTATATAGGAGGTTTGAGATGTTAGTGGAGGACCAGGGTAAGTTTGATAGTGTGAGTTCATCTATTTGTACATCTTTGTAGTATGGGTCATTATGTATCTTATATTGTAATGCCTCATGGACATGTCCTCTACTAACATAGAAGTTATATGGTTGTTGCTCATTGCTCGATGTTCTTCCTGATAATTAGTAGTATATCCAAATCATTAATATGCCTAGGCAAGTAGGTTGCAATTGTAGATATATCTTGAGGAAAACAAATAATGTGTCCATTGTATTTTAGTTGCCCCCCTCTTGCATAGATAACTTCTAGGATTGGGCTAACCCTTGCTATCAACATCCCCTCAACTTGAGATAGAATTTTTAAGCACATCGGTTGCTCACCTAGGTCCATGTTGTTCCAATTTGAGAAGTGATGGTTGTCTTTTTCAAATGTACATCTAAAACAAGCAATGATTCCATTTAACTTTCTATTTTTGATTCTTGGATATCTTTCCATGCAAACCATACAAGTTGATATATTTGAAAGGCTATCTAATTTTGAATGGAAATTATTTCTAGCAGTTAAAAAATCATGATATAAGTATACAAGGGTAGATTTGAACAAGTGGGTTGGGTTGATGTATACTTTGCAGTTGAGGTGTAGGTGTGGTGTGTTATTGGGAGAAGAGAGTGTAGATGCACAGACTCCATCAATGGCATTTTGTAGGATTTCTCATCTTCTTTTGTTAATGTTAGTTTTCCTTGCATGGTAGTATGCTCGTTGCATTTCATTTCTATGCAAGCGTTTTTCTTTTTCCCTTTCATTTTCTACCTCCATTTTAAGGAATCCTGAGGATCAAAGTAATGTAATATTTATGATTCATAATTACAACAATATATATATTTTAAATACAAAATTGAAACATACATTACAAATAACGTGAGCTTATATTGAATAGAACTTAAGGAGATAACATGGCATGAATGAATAATTTGGAAAAACACAAATAACAAAAAATTAAAATATACAAACATTAAATGTACATAAAGTTCTTGAAACAAATATGAATAACTTGTTCATTTTTATATTTGGAATACTATGCCCAACTATTATATATAATTTAAGGAGATAACATTTTGCGAATAATAAAATAGGAACACAAGTAAATATCAAAACATATTTTTAAATATATGATTTTCTTTATACATATGGACAGTTAATGTATATAATATTCCAAAAATATATACAAATGTTGATCATCTCCATATGGATGGTCATTTAACTTATACAATACTTCTTAAAAGACTTAAATTTAAATTTTAAATTGCCTTAATGGTTGTAATAACAATGCTTTGTGTTTCTTATCCACCAAATGGAATCATTTTGATGGTGATCTTGATGAAAAATGGCAATCAAAAATATTGTGTAAAATGTGTTTACCAGCATTAGGTTCAACCAACAATAGTTGCACATCTTCTATGGAAACACCCATCAAGGAATTCATTGGTCCTTCAAATGCAATAACTTTTAAAATTTCACTAGTTCCATCTTGCAAGTCCATTTTAAGCATTTAGCTAAAATCACATCTAGATAGATGAGTAGAGCACTTTGGGAATTGGAAAGTATTGGGTGAATTTTCTAAAACTTTTTTCTTACATTTGTTACTATCAACTAATACATGGCATGAAAGATAGTAGAAGTTGTCCAAGTGTAGTTTAGAGATGGATGCCTTTATGCAAACATTTTTCTTCTCAAGAAAGATTATATTTGCAATAGATGGGATATTGATTGGATTTGCAAACTTGTTTGGAGAAAGGTGGATTTTGGACAAGGAATTAGAAGACTTGGCGTTCCCTAGTGCAGCATACCATGTTTGTAATCTTGAGGTCTCTGATATATTTGGGTTGATTAGGATTGTAGTAGGATAAATAGTATCAATGCCTTTACCACACCAGGAGGTTATACATCTAGATTTAATCAATAGAATAGGAGGTTTTGGTCGCATGAGCGTATTAGATATTTTCTTCCCATCAATCTCACAATGATGACCCCAAAGGGTAACATCAATGGTACAACTTGACATGTCTATGATTGTAGTTCTACGTTTGATTGTTTTTGTACCATGTCTTTTATGAATGATTGATGTAGGGGAGATAGATAAAAGTATGCTAATGATATCAACAAGGGAATTAATAGGCAATGAGGCCAATACATCTATGTTCTTTATGTGGAATGCATGTGTAGGTATGGTGGAATCTAAGGATGTGGAAGGAGTTATTATTGAGGAGTTGTGGAGAAATATTTCAAATGTATGTGTGGAGCTAGTGTATTTTTTGTTAGCAACTTTAATGTGACCATTGGAGATCACATAAAGACAATAAAAGTGAATAGCTTGGTAGAACTCATCAACAAGTTCATTGAAGCAAGATATATGTATTTCAGAACCTGTTTTGTCTATGAAATAAAATACAAATACTTTTCCATCAAGACCAATATTTTTGAATTCATGGATTGGAGATTTTGTTAAGGCTCAACCCTCAATGGACCAATGCTTATGGTATGGGTTTAACATTCTAATGGGAATTGGTTCAAAAAAGGATATATTGTGTTGAGATGTAGGGTCTCCATCTTGTTGCACTGAATCGTTTGTAGATTGAGAGGAGCCCAATGTTGCTTGAGAGCTATTTGAAGGGAGGGAACTTCTAGATTGGAGGAGAGGAGTTCTAATAATTTTGGTGCATTGTTTGAAATTAATTCCAAGTTATCAATTATGATAGCTCTATAATGAAATGATTAATTTAGTGAGGGCATACAAGGTAATAAATGAGTGGAATATAATAGTTTCCAGTTGAACTTGGAACATTACAGTTAATCTTGTTATTCCTACTAATTCTTTCTTTGTCAACAAGAGGCTATACTCTTAAATTTCAAATAAAAACATAAGCTATATTTTGATCTTTCTCATGTAGAAACAACTCCCCGTTTTAAGCATTTGTATGTTTCATTGCTATTTTTCTTAAAATGTTATATAAAGAGATATATCATTGCTATTATATCTACCTTCTTTTGGATAAATGTTTCCTATCTAAGGACTGAAGATGACTTGTTATAAGTAATCACCCCTCACAAATTCTTATTGTAGCTATTGAATTACCATATAAATTTCTAAATGTTTCCTATCGCAAGATCATAAATGATCTTTTCTAAACCCCCACCAGTCACAAATTATTACTTTAGCCATTGAGTTACCATATAAATTTCTAATGTTTCCTATCGCAAGATCATAAATGATCTTTTCTAAACCCCCACCAGTCACAAATTATTACTTTAGCCATTGAGTTACCATATAAATTTCTATATGTTTCCTATCGCAAGATCATAAATGATCTTTTCTAAACCCCCACCAGTCACAAATTATTACTTTAGCCATTGAGTTACCATATAAATTTCTATATGTTTCCTATCGCAAGATCATAAATGATCTTTTCTAAACCCCCACCAGTCACAAATTATTACTTTAGCCATTGAGTTACCATATAAATTTCTAAATGTTTCATATGTTAGGATCGTAGGTGCTCTATTGTAAACCCCCTCCCATCACCATATAAATTTATATTTTCCCACATATAATTGGAAATTTGTCTTATGATTTAATGATTTGATGTTTATGCGTAAGTTTGAGTAGCTGTATTATCTGTAACAAGTTCTAATTGTTTGATTTTCTTGTATTCCTTAGGAAACCTAATCTCACATGGGGGAATGACTAATTTAAATATTTCAATAATCTAACAATCTCATAAATAATTATAAAACAAGAATCACATCATGGCTTCAATAAGGCACCTAAAGGGAAGAAGGGATCACTACTGATAGCTAAGAGAAATGAAATCTACAACTAGATGAGGTCAATCAACTATCTCCTCCCACCCACCTAGTTCAAAGGAACTCAATCTCAATAATTTATATTATGATAAACCCTCACATCAGATAACCCCTCACATCAAATAGCCCCATTCCTTTAACAACTTAATGATATATACTCTAGGTAATATAAAAATATTATCAAAATATATAATATATAAGATTACTGTAAGGCCTAGCTATTTTTGCAAGCTTAAATTATTCTATAAGTACTTAATGATGGTGTTTGTTTTAGCCACTTCTATATTCTGACATGGAATAGGTAATATTTGTTTGAACCAATAGATACTTCATTAACATTGATTAAATCAACACATGTAAAAGGCTGAAATCTTGCCAGTGTTCAAGTAATTTAGAGTTAAAGTAAATCTATAAAATATTGATAATGTTAGGCTCAACCTTGCTTAAAGTGGATTGGGTCTGCATAGTTATATTTCCTTGATAAAGGATTCACTAATAATGTTGAACTGCATTCAACTCTAATACAAACGAAAATACTAGTCCATAGCCCACAACGAATTGTAATGAGATGAATTTTAATACCTCTCATAGTCCAACATAGTTATATTTCCTCGATAAAGGATTCCCTAATAATGTTGAACTGCATTCAACTTTGATACAAACGAAAATACTAGTCCATAGCCCACAGCAAATTATAATGAGATGAATTTTAGTACCTCTCATAGTCCAACAGTATTGTGCATTCAACTCTGATACAAACAAAAATACTAGTCCATAGCCCACATCGAATTGTAATGAGATGAATTTTAGTACCTCTCATAGTCCAACAGTATTGTGCCAGGTTGAGGATTAAATTTATCTATTTTACTTGTGTAGATACTAACTTTTCTTTTAGAAAAGGTGCTTGGTGGGAGCTATTCGAGAAGGTAGGTATATGTTGATAAATTATTTTGATGAATTCAATAATGTCACTATTTAGTATAAGTATGAAATGTTGTATATTGGTATGGTGTTAAATTATTTTGATGAATTGGATAATGTCACTATATTTTGACTATATTTTAATGAATTGGATAATGTCACTATTTAGTATAATTATGAGATGTTATATTGGTTTTAGATTAAGTTAAGTTTTAAGTTCCTCACATGAGCATGAAACTATGAAGAGATGATATGAAGCATCCTTACTGCTTGGGAAATACATATTGGAGCTAATCATGAGGTAATATCAATTGATGCGTGATTATTATTTGAGATGACATTTATGACCAAAGTTAGTCTAATTTGTAATTCAAATTTATATTATTAATATTTTGGTATCTATTTCTCAATATGATTGATGTGTGCATTCAGTGTGCAGGTTTATCTTTCTTTTAATTGGCCAATGGGAAAACAAGAGATCAAATAGATCAAACATGAACCTTAACCATCCCTCTGGTTCACCCCGTAAAGAAATGGGAATTTGATTATCCCTTCAATTGCTCATCATCTAAGTATTTAAGGGAGGGAAGGGCCATCTAGCCATGCATCTATGTAGGTGCATTTATTTCCTTCGGCGAATTAAAATGTTTACTTAGTTTCATTAACCTCAAATTATTGAGTGTCCCTTTTGGGGAGCCCATATTTTCCCTCATGGAGGATCTTAAGAGGAATATATTTCTTTTAGATTTTCGGGGGTTTAAAAAAAGGAATGCCCTCAATCAAGTGGAGGGATCTTTTTTTTTCCTTTTCTAGGTTGTGGGTTGAGGTTGAAAAAAAAAAGGAGAGAGATGAAGGGGAAGAAGATGCAAGTTGGCATGGAGAACCAGTTAGGAGGTAGGATTTTTTTTTACTATTATGGAAATGGTGTGCAGTATATTCTTTTCCCTTGGGTGGACTCATACATTTCCTTGTGATCTGTTTTGTTTTTGGTAAACCCATCTTGCTGTGACCTTGTGATGTTTTGGTAAACCCTATCATGGCTTTGGGTGTGTCCGGCCGTGTGTTGCCTAGTAAGCCCTGTTGTGGTTTGGGTGTGTTTTGAGAGTTTTGAGGGGTTGTGTTAAGTATACCCATTCTCGGTTGATCTCTTGGCTCGGGGGATGGTAAGAGCCTTTTTGGGCTTGATGATCCATATGGTAGGGTGGAGAGCATTCTCCCCTTGGCTTTTTTTGATTAGCTAGAATTGATTTACGCAGGTGATCATTCTCCAAAATGTGAACCCACAAAGACATTGCTGGTGAAGGAATTCTCCACTTGGGAATCCATTATTCTGTTTGTAAAATAAGCCTGTAAGACTAGTTTTGAGAGAACAGATTTGGAAACCCTTAACATAAATTTACCATTTATCTCCTTGGGAAATCTAAGGTACCCTACACAGAGAGAAATTGATCCTCCTCTATACTAGGTCTCCTCATAAATGGGTCTATGTTGCATGAAAAGCAGGGTACACTCCTTATTAGTGTTGTTTGTGGCTGTGAGAAAAGCATTGTTGCTGATCCTGTGCAAATGTGAAAGAAACAAAGGATGTTATGGTTTGTGTCAAGCATTTAAGGATATTCATAGAACCTTATTAGTTTTTGCTCTGTGCATATAAACTGTGTAAACAATAATAAAGGATGTTATGGTTTGTGTCAAGCATTTAAGGATATTCATAGAACCTTATTAGTTTTTGCACTGCATATAAACTATGTAAACAATAATGGCTTTAGTTTTTCTTCTGCATGTAAAAACTTGTAAATAAAATGTAAAATGTTGTTGATTCTTTATTTAAATATGGTGATGTTAAATGTTAGAAATAAAAGGTAAATAGACTGGTAAAGATAATAATTTTACTTCAATTTTATACCCTAGTTTAAGATATCCTCTGAGTAAGCGATATCCCGGCTTCTCAAATACCTTCTCCAAAATCCACCTCTGTTACCCTCGTAGTATCGGAAATATGAAGAGGGAAATATAACTTAAAAACCTCCTTACCTCGTCGTTTCTGGAACATACCTTTCCCAGGTTGTCACTAATCTAACTTCCAGCACTCTAGTTTTCAGACAATGGTATCCCCTCTCCTTGGAGGCACAAGGATATGCTAGAATGTGGTCTCTCTCCAAGGCCAGTTCCCTGGTCACCATTTACTGAATCCCTACAGAATTACATTATTAGCACTGCCATATTCTAAAGATAAGCATTAATAAATAAATGAAAATGAAATGGAAACCAGATGATATTGAAAACCCATCTCAACCCAGCCTGTGCTACACAAAACACCTTGATTTCATAGGCCTCCAAATCTTGCCTGTTTGTAACAAATTTAAGGAGGGCAAATCATAGAGAAATGAAAGCTAGAGCTTAGTGAGAGATCCAACTTGGGGAAAGAATCGTGTCCTCAAACTGTTACCAGATTAACCCATAAATCTGAACATTGAATAATTTCCCAATGCCATTGAGACGCTACCCCTACCCCTACCTTCTTGCTCATAGAACAGATTAGGGTAGAAATAATGAAAGAAAAGAAGAAGAAGATAGATATGTATGAGAAGATGCAAATAAATGAAATGAACAATTGGAATGCAAATAATCTCTGCTGCCACGCTGAACTCTAGAATTCTCAATGCCTGGCCAGTCCAAGCCATGGATGGAGGCCACCGCTACCCTGTCTCTCCCTGCATAAAGGCGTAATATGGAAAGAGATAAAGCCTTTAGGGCTTTAAATTTAACTCACATGATGTTAATTTCTTGAGTTGTGCTGGAACATTGAGGGAGATGCACTTGTACCACGTCATAGCTGCCTTGCAGTATGATGCATTGCTGTCACATAGCGTACAAACCACTTGGTTCAATCACAGAAAAAGTTGGATAATTTTATTACACTTTACCTTCTATAGTTTTATCCCAATCGCTACCCCCTCCAAATCTCTCCATCATCTAATTGGTGTGAGAGAAACCTTCACTGCATTCTTCATTTTATTTTATTTTATTTTACCTGGCTCCGCGTGTTACACAGACTGGGAGATTTTTATTTGGACAGCTATTGTGTTGACCATTTTCCCTTCTTTTCACATTCTTCTTTTATCATACTTAGTCTCTTAAATATATTTCCTCTTACACAATGGTTGTGGGCGTTTAAAATCTAGGTAACTCCGTAGGCTAGTGAATCTAATGTTGCTTGATCCTTTCAAATAAACAGGCTGTTATAATAATAGAAATTACCAATGACTTCAGTAGTATAAATCTGTAGATAAAACTACGATTTGGAAATAGCCCGACACTTTAGAAATAACTCATTTGTGTTTTTTGTGTCTAGTTAAAATGCTACTATATTAAGGGGAGCCCATATTACCTATTAATTAAAGAAAAGACTGAATGAATTAAGTGAAGCGGAAGAGGTATTTAAAATTTTTCGCTAGCTTCAAAGTTTGTCTCCAATTAGAATTTTAGAGCATATTATTTTCTCACGTGAGAATTCTTCCCCAGTAAAAATATAGATTCCTAAAACACGCTTAAAAAATAGTAAATTAAAAAAAAAAAAAAAGCTTAGCACTAAAGGGGTAGATTTTAGGAGTTCCACATTTTCTCCAAGGAAGGGCCTATCTTAAATATAAATCGCTTTATTCATTTTACTTTTAAACATCTAAAGAAATCCTACTTTCCCCATATAAGGGAGGAGGGGGAAATATATTTATTTTTAAATGAAAGGAAATAAATGAAGTGTAATAGGTTTCAATAGCACCCCTTTCTTTTAAAAGGAGGGGAGGCTTCTTTAATTATTATTATTTTTATTCATTTAATTTTATTTTATTTCTTTAAATTAATCAAATTAATTTTGCATGGATGAATATATTGGTTATATAGTATTATTAATCATATAATTCTTCACATATAGAGAATAAAAATAAAGGGGTTAGTAGCTAATTAAATAAAAATATATATTATATATAGATAAGAGACATTTTTGGTTGGGTTTAATATTGATTGAAGTATTAATATTTTAGCACTATCATTGTCATGAGAGAGGTTAGTACTGATGTTAATGTTAATGTTAAATGTACTCTCACTCTATTACCACATGGGTATCCTTAACCGAGAAGTTATTATGATTTAATTATTTACGATGGGCCATGGAATGATGATATTAATAAAAAGTAATAACATAAGGAAATTATTTTACCCCGAGCATATTAGTATCATTGTAAGATCTTTAAAACGTTGGCTCATTAAGTTCATAATAGCAATAATGCTTGTGCCATCCGATTATGTATCATGTACCAAGTGGTGCATTTTGATTTAGCCTAGTGCCATCTTGTTGATACCTTGCTAAGAATTTTGAAATCCATGGATATGTTAAGCACCGGCTAAATAGCAATGCTTCTTGAAAGATCTGGTGAGATGGGGCTACCCTTACCTTTTAGGGTGTGTGTGATGGTTTATGCACTACTTGAATCGTTCTTGCTCTCCCACACCCTACCCTTTTTATAATATCTCCTCCACTTGTAATAAGAGTTGTCGCATGAGGATGTTAATTCATATCATGTCATATCGTACACCTTGACCACTTAGGTGAGGTAGGTGTGTAATTCATGTTTAAAAAAAAAATTGGTTGGGTTTTCTTAGATAAAATTGTGGGCATTACAATTACCTAAGGGATTTTAATGCAAGGATAAGATATTCCAAATTATTACTATGGAAACAACTAAAATTATTTTGAAACCACAATTTTTTACTACAGTAAAAAAAGAGCCATATTAGAAATAGATTCCCAACATTAGTATCTAATATAAAAACAAAAAAATTTAACAAACATGGAGAGTAACTGCAATAAATAAAAAATTAGGGACCACCCTTAACCCAAATGACATCAACAATTGCATTATATGTAAATGGGAGTTAGTAGGGTATATTTTCATGGATTATTATAGCCTCCCAATGAAACCAAGTTCACTCAATATCTAGTCTTCTTGGTTGCCATCAAAGGTTTATTCAAATGCGATTTGTTCTAGATGGAGCTTAAGTAAACATTAAACTACTAAAGCATGGGAGGGTGACCACAAGAAGAGATTCGTATCCTATTTTTTTGGTGGAAATACATTGAAACGTTAAACAATACTATTTAAAAATGACAAAAATATAGGAAATTATAGCCAAAAGTAATGCACCTATTTGATGTCAAAGTGTTGCGAGGCTTTCAACAAGCAGTTGAACAATGATGAGTAGCTTGAGATAAAAGGAAGAAAGCTAACAATTCGGTAAGAATCTTGAGCACCTTTATCTTAAAATTTAGAGTAGGTTTTAAACCAGTTGCAATTCCTATAACATAACACAATACAAAAGGATCCATAAATATGGTTATTCATAAGATAGGTCTTTTTCATCTATAAAATCATTTATCAAAATGAACTATCATATTTGCAAAGAAGTTAACAGGCCACAAAAAAAAAATTAAAATTAAAAAAAACTTATTAACTCTCATACATAGAAAAAAAACTTTGCAGAATTCTTTGAAAAATAAAGTACCTATTAACAGATCTCAATACAAAGATATATAATAGAGAAAGCTTATGAAAAAATCTAAAACAAACTAATAATAGCCTATTTTTTATTTACATCCAATAAAATTTATTAAAATAATGAAACAATAAAAAAACCAAGTAAAACTTAATAAAATAAAGAAACAACATACTAAAAACTAACTAATAATAACTAATAATAGCCATTGTTTTTTACATCTAATAAAATTAAATATTAAAACAAAACAATTAAAAAAAAGGTAAAACTAAACAAAATAAAGAAACATGTTAACTAACTAATAATAGCCATTGTTTTTTATATTTAATAAAATTTATTAAAACAAAACAATTAATAAAAAAAGTAAAACTGAATAAAATAAAGAAACATATTGTAGTGAGGGGTAAAGTGCCAACTTGTCCATAACTAATAATAACTATTGCTTTTTGTACATCTTATAAAACTTATTAAAACAAAATAATTAAAAATAAACAAAATTGAATAAAATAAAGAAACATATTGTAGTGAGGTGAAATAGTAGATTAGATAAAGTGCCAATAAAAAACCTAAATATAAAATATAATAGTAAATATAATAATAATATAAATTTTATATATAGTACATATAATCAAATAATAAATATTTTAAAATCAATTATGTTTTAATATTTTTAAAATCAATTCTATTTTAACATATTTTTATATATGTATTAATTGATTATATATGTACTTTATATAAAATTTATATCATGAATATATTTTACTATTATATTTTCTGCTTAATTTTATTATTTTATATTAATAATATTAATTATAATCATATTGCAAATAAATACTATTTAAAAAAAATTATATATCTTATATTATATTTAATAAAAAATATATTAGTTTATATAAAATTTAAATTATTAATAATATGTATCATTATATTATGTATAATTATTTTTTAATTTATATTATATTATATTTGTATTTAATCATTCTTAATATAAAATATAATAAGTAATAAGTATAGTCATAGTAACATTTTAAATATAAAACTATCTATCATGGGTTGAAGGTTGCTCAATCTAAAGGATTTATTAAGGTTTGGTTAGAGGGGGGTTCTCTAAATGTTATTAATAACCTGAATAAATCTACACCCCTTTCATGGACAGTTAAATCTCTCATCTTAGATGTGGTGGAAATATTGAATTCCTTTGATGAATGCTACATCTCACATATTTTTAGAGAGGGTAATAGTTTAGATGATGTTTTTGCTAACATTGGGGTTAGCGAACATAGGATAAGGGAAGAGGATGATCCCCTTCCCATCGATGCCTTTGTTTGTCTTAATAATGATTTACAAAAATGCTAAGGAGGGGGTCTATTTCATCATAACCTTTTTCCACAAGTTTGTTCATGTGGTAGGTTACTTCTTGGTGTGACTCCTACTTAGATTTGCCCTTATTTTTTGTTGATTTGAATATCATTTGTAAGGGGCGGCCTTCAAGAATCATTAGTACCTTTTTCCACCTTACCATTTCCACATGGATTGTGGGTTGTTCTAAAGCCTTGTTCTCAAGGTTGCTTCTCATTTTTTGTAAGTTTCTCAAGCTTCTAGGGTTTTTGGTGTCTATGATCAGGGTGAAAAATGGAACAAAGCCAAGCCTTTCTATTGTGATACTTTGAATTCCAATGTCAAAGTCTGGGAACGACTGTAGCTAGGAGGGATTATGCCTTATATTGAGAGACTTCATGGGCATGATCCGAAGGCGACGAATATTTTTGTTAAGGGTTGGCAAAACATGGTTTTAAAGCTATGTGGGAATGAATTTGACATAACTAAATACCTTATTACTAGTATCATGGGCCTTTCTACTGAGGGTAGGAAAGTTTGTAGAGAAAAGAAGTCGAATGTTGTGCTAGAGATCTTCTTTAAGGAAGATGAAAGGAAGAAATTGGACAAGGATAAATGCGAGGGCTACTATCGTAGCTCAATTAAGGCTATTTGGGGAGATGTTACCGAAGAACTCATGAGGTACATAACACTCGATGGACATTTCTTTGTCCTCTCTAGTTATCATTTTGTTCTTCTCAACCATTTTAGGCACAAGGTGGTCTTTTTTCCTTTCTATTTGCTAGCATATTTGGAATGTGGTATTAAGGATCATAGGTTCAATCCTAAAAATCCTATTCTTCATGTTGTCCTTATCCTCCTTATTCTGGATTATGCTAAGTCCTATGTTATTCCTAATCACCCTAAGAAGGTTCCTAAGGGTAGGCAGAAGAAGCTAGATTTGGAGTATGAGTTTGGGTCTGATGTTAACGAAGATTATGAACCTAACTCAGAAGCCTCAGTGGAAGTGTACTCAAAGCCTCCTGCTCCTTTAAAGAGTGGTAAGAAAGGAAAAAGGACCCCTATCTCTACGAAGTATGAAACTGGCAGTGAAGAGGTGGCTGGTGATAAGTTCATTGGATGCAAAATTAGGAAGGGTGAGTCCTCTACCCTGAAGAAAGGAAATAAAATTGTTGTTGGGGAGAAGATTGGGAAGCCTCTTGTGTCTGGGTCTAAGAGAAAGATGGGCTCAAAGGGCAGGAGTATCCAAAAGATGGCTAAATAGAATGATAGTTTGGTCCATGATGAGTCTATTGGTAATGAGTCACCTCTAAATGTTGTTGGTGGGTAGGATAATATGGGTATGTAAGAATAGGGTTTGAAGGTGAAGAATAAAGTCAGGAGTGTTGTTGAAAAAATTGAAAGCTCTCTTCGCAAAATAAAGATACTAGTTGCTGGTCAAAAAGGGAAAGAGGTTATTGAAAGTGAAAATCTGAGTAGGGACTCCTAGGAGGATGGGGTGGATGCTACACATATTTTCAACTTCAATCGGGAGGATTTACCAAATGTGTTGATCTTGGTGAAAGAGGGTTCCATCTCTTTGTTCAGGTTTTTTAAATGGGATTTCCATGAATTAAATCTTACTAATGTGAAGGTACGTGGGGTGGTAGTAAAGTTGGGGAGTGTTCTAATCCTTCGAAGCCCTCTTTTTAGGCTCAAATCAATCAACTTTTTGATGATTTAAAAATTGTTACTAATGAGATGTTAAAGTTGAAGCAAATTTTTGAAATGATAATTGTGGCTCTTGAAAAGAAAATGGAACAAGCTAACATGAAATTAGACAAGGTTGTGGATGTTAGCAAGTCTGCTATGAGGAATGAAGCTAAGGGTTTGACCATCCTCAACGAGAAGGTGAAGCAGTGGATGGAGGAAGCTTCAGGTGGTAAGGACGTTGTTGGGAATGTTGTTGGTCTGCCAAGTGTTTTAATTAAAGAGGTAAGTGAAAAGGGTCCCTGTACTTGGACCTGCAATAAAACTAAGCTGAAAGCTAGGATACCTACCAAAGAGATCGTTGAGGTGATGGAAGTGCATAAAAAAAATGACAGTGATATGGAGGCTGCTGATATTTTAAAGAATTTGTAGTTGTTGTTTCTGCTCCTCTTTTTTGACATCTATTTTGCTTATGGTTTGTTGCTTGTTGGTTGTTTGTTTATCTTTGTGCTTATCTTTTGAAGCAACTCTCTTTTTTGTAAAGGGTTTCAAGGCCCCTTCAAAACCTGTTTTACCTCTAATCAAAAACATTTTAAATACAAATTAATATTATATAAAATAACATATAATAAATTTTAAAAAATAAAGTTGTACCAACTAAAAATATTTTTAAAAAAACATGCAAAATAGTAAAAAGGAAAAAAAAACAAGTAATATGCAAAATAGTAAATGAATGGCAAGGATGAATCTAATCGTCTTGAAACCTTTTTTAAGTAGTTTTAACCATTAATCTAACAAATTATCTTGTGCACTTCATATAAGGAACGCCTTCAGTGTAAATATTTAAGAATATTATTTTTATTTACTATAATTTATTATTGACATGTGTGAAATTATACAATCTGTCAATTAATGATAGTTATATTATTTTAATTATTTTATATATATTTCAAATTTTAGAATAAAAATTTAATATATTGGTTTGTAATTATCTAATTAATTATGTATTTATGGGTGGTTGTGAGATTATCATGAGTCAAACAATTTTTTTTAAGTGACAATGAAAATGTTTAAAAATAGAATTCAACAATTTAATGTGATGAATTGGTTATCTACACAATCTAATATATAGGAATAAAATTTGTAAAAAATTTAACCTAGTTATGGTCTACTATTCCAAAATAAATAAACTAATTTAAGAAAATTTGGATGGTGTCATTTTGTCATCCTAAGTATGATTTTTTTTGGAAAAATTTGTTGACACGAGTAAAGGAAAAATCAACATTACATATTTTTATGATGTTTTTGTAAGAAATATTTAATTATGAATTTTTACTATGTGATTTTAAAAAATTCAAAAAGAGTGTTTTTCCCAACCTAACTTAGTAAAAAATATGTGAAATCTAGTTTCTTTTATACTAGGAGTGAACATAGTTTTATATATTGCATACACTATATTTTTCAAGGGAAAAGGTGAAAAGGAAGGGTTGTTAGAGGTGAATGAGCTCTGCTAGGGTTTCTTGTGTTTGCGGTCATTCTTGGCCCCTCTTGCGTCATACTGCACCATAGGTGTAGGATTTTCTCATTTACTATGTTTACATTCATATTTATTGCGGACTTATTGGTTTTAATATGCCTTCAACCAGTTCTAACCCAAAAGTTCTTACTGGTGTTGGCAGTTCAACGACTCTACTCAATGGCTCATCCTCCAAACAAATGACGCTAAAAATTTGTTTCAATTTTTTTTCATGAGGTAAGTCTTTTGACTCCTCAGATAATGTGGTTTTACCCTTACTAGACTTTGATTCTGCATGTTAATAGCTTGAACAACATACTTTTGTTGGATATTTTGATGGGAGGACTCCCCCTGAAAGTGTGCTTAAAGAATGGGTCCACAAGGCCTGGGTCCCTCATGGGGTCCATCTTGATATGGTCTGAAATTTAACAAAGGGTTTTTTCTCTTTCTCACCTTATGGATGTTAGTCATATTCAGGCAATCCTAAATCATGGTCCCTGGCATGTCTAGTCATCTTTGTTGGTCTTCCAATCATGGAACTAGTACTTTGTTGTATCAGATGACACCAAGTTGTGGGTCCTAGTTTGGATTGAGTTTTTAGGGTTGTCTTTTCCTTATGTACCCTTTTAGCAACATATTGCATCCTCTCTAGGGAAGGCCATTTGTATTGAACTAGATAGGTTCTTTTAGGCTCGACCCCATAAATGGGTCTGTGTCGAAGTAGATCTTTCATAGGATTTGAAGGATTCCATTGACATCCAAATTGGAGCTCTTCGGTATACCTAGATAGTCACTTATTTTAATTTATCGAACATGTGTTATAAGTGTCAACTCACTGACCACAAGATTAAGGATTGCCCATAGTTCCTTGTACTCCATTATCGTGGGATACTGAAAAGCCTCGTCAAATGGATAGTTCTATTGCCAAATCAGAGGAGAAATGGACAATGGTTATGAACCATAAAAATAAGTCCAATGGCTTTGGGATGGTTTCCAAAGTCCCTGAGCCAGCTAAAGTACTTCCAAACCCTTCAGTGAATGGGAAAGAAGTCCAGATTGGGTCAGCCACTACTTCGGCATGGCAAAGGCCTAAGGCTGCACCTCAGCCTATTGTCATCATGATAGCACAACTAACTAAATTTCCTCCCGTGTTGAGAGCTCAAAGGAGGTCTTGAAGTCCTTCTCAGCCTCTGGAAGAAGGAGAATATGTTTAGGAGAAGCAAAAAACATTTTCTTTGAGCATTCAAATTGGCTCAGTTCCACAAGAATTCTTGCAGAATCGCTTCTCTACTTTGGATGAGGAGCCAGACTTTGACGATATGGAGGAGTTTCATCCATGAATTTCCTCTCATGGAATGTTTGAGGTCTGATAGACCTCTCTCAGAAGTATTCTATTAGGGATACTCTATGAAAGTATACTAGTATTGAAGTGGTTTGTCTCTAGGAAGTGAAAGTTACTAGTTTTTTGCTCATGTTGGCTTGTTGGTTTATTTAGCCAGCCAGTAAAATATTTTGTGCTGAACATGATGCTTGACATGGCAGAGCAGTCACCCTTTCATCCCCACGGTGGCATGCTTGTGTGGTTGATCATGGGTTTGACCCCACACATCGACTCATCTGGATTTTTCTTAATATTGATAATCATTCTTTTCAGATTATCAATAGTTATGCCTTGAATGATGTTGAAAGATCTCTTCTCTGATGCTAAATTGTTGATTAATTGCCAGTCATTACCTATATTTTGTGTGCAAATTTTAATATGGTTGAGATGGCGTACGACAAAGATGGTACTCTATCATTTAGGTGGGCAACTAGTGAATGAGAGGCGTGGTTTTACATACACAATAAATTGGGGCTTTTAGATCCCAATATTGGCCACTGCCATTCTCATTCTCTCTAGCATACTTGGTGTAATTTTTGAGCTGGTTCTGACAGGATATTTAAGCACCTCAAAATTTCCATGATCTCAGCTCAATATTTTTTTTCCTTTGACAACTCTTCACTTTTGGTTAAGCCGTTAGTGGATGTGACATTGCTAGACCATATCCCCATCTCTTTTCATGTTGAATGGGAATTAAGAATACCTTGTGTTAGCAAGACCCAATTTTTTTTAACACGTCTTTGCTGCATCATCATCCTACGTTTGCCCACATTTGCACAGTTTAGAATTTGGAGTGTAGTCCACCTCACAATATAGGTTGGATCTCTTGGCATAATGATGCCATCACTTGTATGACAAGGTTTCTTTGCATTTATGGGTGCTAGTTGGCCATCTTTCACTGCAGGTCTTATGAGGCGACCACGACTGACCTTCGCTCAGCCACTAAGGCTCTGATAGCTAATCCTTTTTCCCCTTCATTACAATTCAGGGTGGCAAAATTAAGGCACAAAAAGTAAGTTGCAGATAATTATGCTGCCAGAGGTGCACAAATCAAGGCCAGGCTGCACTGGCTTAAAATTAGAGATCATTCCTCCAAAGAATTTTTTTGGCCCTTCATGTCAAGCACTCAGCTCTTGGTATCAAAAAAATCAAATAGGGCACTTAGGTGCTTTCTGAGCTACCTAAAATTCTCCAGGCCTTTGTTAGGCATTATGAACAAGTTTTTACTACTTAGGATGAAACACACCAGAGCGTCAACAAGCTCTTTAGGATTGTCTTATTGTTGTGCCAAATAGACTATCTTCAGCCCATAAATCCTTTTATGAGTGGCTATTAATACCATGGTGGATGAAAAATTCCCAGGAATTGATGGCTTCCCATGTGAATTCTACAAAGCCCTTTGGGACTATGTTGGGAAATATTTGCATAAATTTTATCTTGAAGCATTTCATTCTAAAACCCTTGAAAACATAATAAACAAAGGTAATATTAAGTTCATACCTAATTCCAACGATCCTAACGATATATGCAATTGGCGGCGTATCACACTCCTCAATATTTCCTACAAAATCATTACCAAATCCCTTGCCTTGAAAATTTGTCATCTCTTTCCTTAGATTGTGCACTCGGAACCAACTGGTTTCACTAAATCTAGATTTATTCTAGATAATATCAAATTGTCATTTGGGAATGAATGGAATGGGCCAGGCACTCCAACCAGAAAGTCATTTTCCTTAAAATTGACTTTGCTAAAGCTTATGACCACATTGAATGGTATTTTATTTTCGCCATGTTGGCTGCCTTTGGGTTTGTCCCTAATTTCATTCAGGCTATCCAAATGATTTTTTCAGACGCCTCTACTTGCATCACCATTAATGGTTGTTGGTCCCTTTCCTTCAACTTGTTCTACTCTATTAGGCAGGGTTGCCCGCTTGCCCCCTCACTCTATGTGCTTTTTGCTGAAGGATTTGGTTATTTGTTGGCTAATGTTGTTTCCCAGCAGTGACTTAGAAGCATTTCTTTGCCTAATTCGCTTGCTCAACTTGTTAATGGCCATTTTGTTGATGACTATTTTCTCACTCTTCTAGAAAAGGAAAATAATATCAAAGTGGTGTTGGAGTGTCTTGAAATTTTTTTCCTTGCTTTTGGTTCCTCCATTCAATGGCATAAAACCTTATGCTATAGGAAATCTATTATGCCCATTCCTCATTGGTTTCAACTATATGGTTAGAAGTGGATTGGTCCAAGGGAAATTTTTAGTTTTTTGGGCATTCCCTTTACCTTTCAAGCTTCCCTTGTGGAGTTGTGGCAAGTGGTTCTCTCTTAGATTGAGCAAAAGTTGGCCTAATCGATTACCAAGCCTCTCTCTTTGGATGGGAAATTTTAGATATGTTCTAAAGTTTTAGCTACTATGCATGTTTATTACTCTTCTTTTTGGGATCCTTTGAAGGCCGCTTATGCTAAGCTTGAAAATATTTAATGTGACTTTCTTTGGGCCTCTTCTGAGACTCGTTGAGGGTTTCACCACTTAGCCTGGGAGATTTCTTGCTTTCCCAAAGACTCTGGAGGGCTTGGCCTACTCTCTACTCAATGACAAGGGATTTCCCTATGTGTGAAATGGACAATCAGATCCCTTAATGGTGATGAAGGCTGAAAATTTCTCCTCAGGCATTGCATTCAATCTAGTTTTCCTATTCATAGACCAGCTTGGAAGGGGATTGGATTTTAAACCCTTCTGGTTATAAAGGAACCAGTCCAAATTGTAGGAACTTTTGTGGCCAAAAGCATTTGTAGAGCCTAGGAAGTTGTTAAGCCTTGGCTTCGTTGGGTTGGCTCTAGTTTCCATGATTGGCTTTCGCTCAATAAATAGAATTTGTGGTAGTCGCCTCTCTTTGCTAGCAATGGTCAGCCACTAGAGAAATCACCTTGGCTTAAGGCTTTAAGATTTAACAAGAAGAGTATCCAGACCTTGTAATGTGTGTTTCACAAACCCACGATGCATATTATGTCATGGGAATATTTTTGTACCCATTACAGACTTCAAAACTAGGATTGTGTTACTTATGATGGTTTGGTGAATGTTGTTCTAGCAAATATTCTTCATAAGGTGGGAATTCATTGCACCAAGCCTTGGTGGAAGGACTGAAAGTGGTACCCAGACACCCCTTTTAGAAACTACAAGCCCAACCCTAGTGGAAGGACTGAAAGTGGTACCCATACACCCCTATCCGTGGCTTTCACTGCACTTTCCTATGATTAATGGTATGAACCAACAACGACATCTTTATTCTTCTATGTCTCTTTGGCGAAAATGATTCTCTGCCACTTGGTCTACAAGTGTTGAGCCTAAGCTCACCCACTTTTCTTGCTGTATTCTTTTTCAAGGCTTACCAGTGGGGTCTTGGATTGTTCACTTGGGGGTCCATGACCCTCGTTTCCCATTCTGTGGGAAAGCTGAGTCTTTTAAGCATCCTTTTCTGGTTTTGTACTAGAGTCCAATAGTTTTGGAATTGGATTCATGAATTATTTCATTCATTTCGGTTAGAGTCATTCTCTTGGCACATGGTTCTGTTAGGAAACTCATTCAGGATTCCCGCTAAGTATACCCAACTTTGGCACACTTTTAGGATGGAAATCCTCTTTAGTATTTGGAAAGATAGAAATGTCTGCATATTTGCTCACAACTAGATTGATAAAAATGTTTCTTTGTATTCTAAATCTATTATTTTCTCTAATGTGCTTTTGTAGATTCAAGTTCAAGATAACAAAGTTGCACTTGAGGTGTCTCACCTTTAGGTGCTTCCAGGCCATTGGGGAAATGTTTTGTGTATTATGGTTTGAGTGCCCTCTTTTCCCACCTCCTCCCACAGCCAATCGCGTTCACAAGGCCAATAGCAGAGTGGTTCTGCTTGCCCATGCTCTTAGGCTCCTCATTGTGGCTCTCACCCTCCTCAGTGGTCCCATTCTCCTCCTCCATGTGTTGACCTGGGGTGGCTCTCTAGAGGTGTTGCGAGGAGCGGTGGTGGTACCTATGGGTGACCCTCTGATAATGCTCCTAGTAGTGACTTTGGTTGGCCGAACACTATAATTTTTTTCCCACGTTTGGCTTTGGAAATCTCGCCTCGAAGCAAGGAAAAAGAAGAAGAAAAGAGAAAGAAGATGACGATGGCTAGGATCCTCCTAATGTTACTCTACACCCCATTGATGTATGGGGTAAAAAGATGTATGACAAGGACCATCCTGGCTCTACTGGCACTATATTGTCCACAAATTGACTTTTTTTATTTATATGTTTGTAATGTTTATGGTTTTTTGGGCTAGGCCCAAGTGATTATTTCTAGTTTTCTAGGCTCATCCCATGTGATTCTTGGGGTGTGCCTTCTTACCACCCATCCTTTTTTATGAATATGTAACTTTATCTTTAGTATTGATATAGATAGCTTCCTATTCATTAAAAAAAAGGAAGGACTACCACAAATTTTTAATTGTTTTTAGTTGTAAGGATTATTTAGGTCTAGATTCCTTTTTAAATTATAATTATTATTAAGGAAAAAAAGGATGGACATCTAACTTATAGAATAAATTTCTCATTGCACTTTTGCAATACTTGTCCCTTAAATTTGATTTGAATTGCTACTACTGAAGCAATATGACGTCTTGGACTCAAGGCATCAACAACCCAATTCTCTTTCCATTTTATATAATTGATATTGAAGTCATAGTCAGCTATTAACTCTAACCATCTTCTTTGCCTAATGTTCAGATTAGGTTGAGTGAAAAGTTACTTTAACCCATTATGATAAGTTTTTAATTCAAAGGGCTTCCCTAACAAGTAGTGCTCCACATTTTTAATGCATGAACCATAGTTTCTAACTCTAAATCATGTGATGCATAATTCTACTCATAAGGTTTCAGCTTTCTATACTCATAAGCAATTACTTACCCATCTTGCATCAATGCACCAACTAAACCTTCCTTGCATGCATTTGTGATGACCACAAAGTTACCCTCAAGATCAGGTACTTTCAAGATCAGTGCAGTGGTCAACTTCTCCTTAAATATATAAAACACTTCTTTACACTTCTTAGTCCACTCATTTCTTCCCTTTTCTTTGTAAAGAGGTGATTGGAAAAGCAATCTTGGAGAAGTTCGCAAAAAAAAATTGTAATACCCTACTAGACCCATAAAACTTCCTACCTCTAACAAATTCTTGGTTACAAGCCACTCAACTACTGCCTTGATCTTAGTGAGATCTACAAAGATTATGTCCACAAATATTACATGCCCTAGATAATGCATTCTCCTTTGGAAGAAATTAAATTTAGATAGTTTACCATACAACTTGTGTTCTCTTAACCATTGTAAAACTATCTCTAAATGTCTATAGTGAACCTCCTCATCCTTAGAATAAATTAAGATGTCATCTAGAAAAACCAAGACAAATTTATCAAGACAGTCTCTAAATACACTATTCATTAGATTCATAAATGCGATAGGTGCATTCGTCAACCCAAAAGGTGAAATTGTGAACTCATAGAGTCCATATCTAGTTCTGAATGTAGTCTTGAAGATATATTCATCTCTAATTCTTAACTGGTGATATCCATATCTCAAATATATCTTTAAGAATATGGAAGCTCCTCTCATTTGATCAAAAATATCATCAATTTGTGGCAATGGATACTTATTCTTTACTGTGGCTTTGTTAACAATACGATAGTCAATGCACAAATGTAAATTACCATCCTTATTTTTCATGAAAATAATTGGTGCTCGCCAAGGTGAAACACTTGGTCTTATCAACCCTTTTGACAACATATCATCCAATTGTGTCTTTAACTTTATTAGCTCAGTTATTTTCATCCTATATGGCACCTGGGAAATAGGTTTAGACCCTGGAATTATATCTATAGAGAAACAAAATATCCTCTTCGGTGGTAACCCAAGTGACTCGTCTGGAAACACATCCAAAAAATTTCTCAATATAGGATATATTTCCATGCCTAGCATTCCAGTGTCATCTATCTCACCATCTTCCATCTCTTGGAAGCTTTGGGAATCCAAGTTATCAAGACCACCTTCAAGTTCTTCCAACTTAACGACAAATATTTTTCACCCTTACTTCTCATCCCTTACTAGTTGTAATGCCAAGATTTGACGCATCTTCACCTCTCTAGGTATCCCTTTGAATTTCACTCAGTTTCCAAAATCATCTATAGGAATTCTATGGTTTTCACATTACAATCTACTTTACCCCTATGTCTCCACAACCAAATCATACGTAAGATAACATCATAGGATCCTAACGGTGTGACATAAAGGTTTACTTTAGTAGAGAAACGAGGTAGTTCTATCCTAGCCTCGAACAAACATTGTTCCACCTTTTCTCTTGTCTAGTTTGCATACTCTACAACCCAAGACATTGCCATGTGTCTAGCCTTTCTATATATTTTCTTAGCTACTTTAGGTGAAATGAAATTCTTAGTTACACCAGTATCAATGAGAACTGAAAAAGGTAAACCAAACAAAATACCTGGAGTTTCAATGGGAGTGGCTTGATACTCTACTTGGCGATCATTTACCATTGCATGTATCCTCTTTTGGAACATTTCCCATTGAGTAGGTAGTGAACTACCAGAAGGCTTATTGGGATAATATCTAGCAAAATGGTCTCCCCCACAAGTATAACATCCCATAAACCATACCTTCTTCTTTGAAAGTTCTGTAGATCCACTAATATTTCTACCAACATTATTGGTATTTCCATGACTAGAACCATTCCTTCTTCACTCCCTTTTTCATTCTTTTCCAGTATTGCGGTTACCTTTTTCTCCTTGCTTAGGTACATTGTACGTAACCTCCACCTTCTTTGGAGCTGACCAATCAGGAATTTCCATAACTTTATTATGATCCTTACTTTCCTATTGATTGGAGATAGCTCTAAGCTTTTGCTCCTACTTAATTGCTTTCTCATAAACAAGATCCAAGTTGTTGGACCATGCATATCCACTTCTCCTCTAATTTGATTGTTAATTCCCATAATTTCCTAATGCAAAAGTGCTCATCCTTATGATATATAGGAACATAATGCAAGAGTCAAGTAAACTTCTCCCAATACTCATTGACTAACATATTTCCTTGTTTCAAACTCTAGAAATTTGTGAGTTTTTGGTCATAGTATAATTGGGGCAACCATCACTTGTGGAAAATCTCAAAAATTCCCCCCATGTCAATTTCCATGAGTTGATATTGAGTTCCAACTTCTTGTTCATCCACCAAGTTGAAGCTTCTCCAGCTAACTGGTATGCACCCCAAGTGGCTTTAGTCATCTCAGTGTAATTTCAAATTTTGAAATACTTCTCCATTTGAACAAGTCATGCCTTAGCTTCATCCTTGTTGGCGCTTCCCTCAAACTTGGGTGGAACAATATTCTTCATGTATCTTTGGAGAGTTTGGAAGCCATATGCTTCTTATTTCTTTCCTCATATGGAGTTGGTGATCTTTCTTTTTTGTGATTATGGGTTTTATCATGTCCATGAAGAGAGTTTTCACCTTCATTCTCATTAATGGGAACCTCTTTCTCAACCCTAGCTTGTGGCTTTTCTTGTTCAAGGTTATCTAACCTTGCCAGAATTTGGTCAAGTCTAGCTTCAATTCCCGTTGTCCCTTGGCCAACTTCTTGGCTACCGCTAGGATTGGTCTGTGTCCTCACCATCTTCACAAGATTGGGTTTTACCTAAATGTTTTATCCATGTTTGACTAAATTATGTTATCAACTATCTTATGGAAAACATTAGAAATGGAATTCATACACATAAATAATTCCACATAAGATTAAGCACATGATTTTTGATAAACAAATAATTTTATTCATTTCATAAGGATTTCAGTATCCTTTGATTACATGGAGTGACTATTTAGATAGTCGAGTGGAGAGTATCCCTCAAATTCACTTTCTAACACATAACTTAATGGAGTATATCCTACAGAATGAGATTGTTGCTCAACTCTATATTTCTACTCATGCCTTAATTGTTTATATCTATCTAGAAAATAGATAGTATCCTTCAGATTTATTATTTGATACATAGTTACGAGGCTCAATTCCAATATGGTGTTCACCAATAATGTAGTCTATCCCTTTTACAAGCATTTTTTCATGAGACCATTTCACATCTGGTTGATCTCGAGGTACATATCCCTCAGACTCGTTACTTGAGGAAATTACTATTACTTCTACCAATCAAAGAACTCTAGGGTCCCTAAAGATGAATGTCATGTTGACACTTCCTTTCGAGGGCATATCCCTAGAAAGTGATAATGACTCAGAATTTTTTGTTCAAATGCAAGGTAGATTGTTGTGCATAGCCTCCATCTTCATCTTCCTCTCCACATTACTGATCCGAGAAAGCGCGTGACTAAATGTATCAGTGTCACTCAACCATATGGCATTATCGTAGTTGGTTCCCTCTATGGTTCTAATGGTGGTCTCTTTTTCCTTCTTGGCCTTGAGGTAGGGCTCATTTTTTATTATTGACTTACAAGACATTAATCTAAGATGCACCATCCTAGCACAAGAATTCACAACATTATATAATGTTGGACGGAAAGAATAACGAGCTCATAGGTTCCAGAGCTAAACCTGGTAGCTATGATACCACATGTAACAAGATGAATGTTCTTTGAAGTAAATTTCTTAAGTTTTACTATGCAAGTTAAAAAAAACTATGTACAAGCCATTGCAATAAAAAAAGGTTCCTTTCTTTATTGAAAATATAAATGAACAAAGATTCCATAACAGTATACAAAAGGATTTCCATTCCATTAAGTACATTTTTCCAATAAAGTTCAAACTACATAAATAGCTCCTTCGAGCTTCATAGCATAAGATATAGATGGTCCAAGAATCCGCCTTTCGAAACCTTGGTCTTTTGTCACCTGTTGAAGAGGAGAAGCATCAATCAAGCGATTTTCCACAAACCACAGACTCATATGCGGTCCCCCACACATCTATCAATGATAGATGGCCCTTCCCTTCACTGAAGGCATTGGTTAGGTAA
Source organism: Sequoia sempervirens (assembly GCA_007258455.2). Lineage (NCBI taxonomy): Eukaryota > Viridiplantae > Streptophyta > Pinopsida > Cupressales > Cupressaceae > Sequoia > Sequoia sempervirens. The sequence continues at coordinate 120,755,716 of VDFB02281492.1, forward strand.
CCCCATATGACATACCATTCTGATCTAGTGTTGTGTCCTACATGACTAGGATTTATAACCTACACTAGGTATCCCTCATGCATTTAAATAGACATGGTGAAATGACAATGGAGTCTCAGACATTCACACTACTTTGTCCAAAGTGTTCTCACTTAGTACTTTGAGTGATGGTCTACAATTCAATTAGACTATAGTATCTTGTTTTGACTTAAGGCCAGTATATCTATGCTTAGGAAATCTATCTCCATAGGAAAGCTACTCCCTAGGACAACCTATCTCTTTAACACAACCTAAGGTAACACAACTCATTACACAAAGTACTAGTCCCATCCCTTCATAGGATAACAATCCTAGGAGTAACTTACTGATCCTCTAGCATAAGTAAATATCTAGGTATGAGTGTACCTTAAGCTACCCATGTTTAAACATATCTAGTATTAACATAATACTAATATTTATGTCAAACAATCTCTCCTATCATGAAGTTATTACAAACAATGCACAATCAAGTAAATAGTTTCTACTTTTCTTTCAAAGAAAACAATACTTTTCCCTATAAGCAAGTAACAATTAAAGACTAGTTTATTCAAACAAGACATAGCTCTTTCAAACATAGAATAGACAGAAGTAGAATATCCTCATGCTTGTGATAAGCTTTCCAATTGATTGAATGTGAACACAACACTTCTAGAACAACAACTATCTTGATATTGATCCTCTAACAAAGTCTCACAACCCTTAACTCTCAAGTTGGTAAATGCTACTTCTCAAAAGATAATGAACTCACTCTAATAGTTAAGGATTCTCCTCACTAAATTTTGGTAGAATATAATTAAAATATAGAACTTGCTTAGAAATATTGCATAGAAGAGTGCATAAGCTTATGTAAAGAAGGTGTCCCAAATGGATGAACTCATTCCTCTATTTATATAGCAATGGGTGATCACATGGCCTATAGATTAGGCATGATCTTTGACAAAAAAATTCATGCATAACAACAAATTTAACTTAGCCAAAAGGTGGTGAATATGCAAGCACTTACTTAGCTTAAGTAGCTACATATTGACTCTCAAGTTTGACTACAAATAGAGACCAATTCAAATCTGCATATGCTAGAATTTGATTTGCATAGATCCAAACAAACATCTATAGTTAAGAGGATTCAAAAGTGGCACCGATATCTCATAACTATCCATTTTAGAGATGGTGTGAATTCCTTCATGATAGAAACAACAAAAAAAAATTGAATGATATTTTAGCTTGTATTGACCGAATCAAAGGATGAGTCGATTTCTTCATTAAATCAGCTTGAAATAGTTGTTGAAATGTTTCCAAGCTTTTACAATTGTTGATCATTGGAATATATCATGATAATTCCATTTACTAATTCCATGGTTTCCTCATAAAGGTGTCAACCTTTTCTTATTTGATCATCAACTTAAATGGTTGTGCTTTACAGATTTACAAAAGTCTTTTATTGTTAATAGCAAGAGCACCAAATGTGGCCCAAAGAATACAATCATAGCTAATAAAAATTCAGCCTCCAAGTCATTCATGGTAATCGACTTTAAAACCATATAAATATCATTAAAAATTGGCTGCTATTCATTGCTTAAGATAGTCGATCTCCAAGAAAATAATGTTTAAATATTTAAATACAATGTATACACACACACATATATACATATTTATGTATACTTATATATGTATATGTAGTATATATATTTATATTTATCATATGTCAACAAAGCATGTATATATAATCGGTATACAAAAGAATATATCAACATAGCAATCACATTGTTACATTAATATCTCGGTTGTATATATATTACATATATGCCTCTATATACATGTATATGTATGTATACATGTATCATTACATTCATCTGGGCATGTCTATTTGCTGCCATATGCATGTATGGATACACATATACATAGGAATATATATATATACATTGTATATATATATATTTCGGTTGTATATATATTATATATATGCCTCTATATACATGTATATGTATGTATAATGTATCATTTTCATATGGGCATGTCTATTTTCTGCCATATGCATGTATGGATACACATATACATAGAATATATGTATATACATTGTATAAACATATCGTAGTGTCTTATCAACACCATGATAGTATATATTCATATTTGATTCACACACCAAAATCATACATGATTATCATGGTGTTGATAAGACACTATGAGCGATATGTCTATATGTATACATATGAATGATGTTGGTTCCATTAGATACTTCCATGTGCATAAGAAACTCATGCATGAGTGTGCATAGATACATCTACCTATGTACCCCCATGTATGCATCCCTGGGTGTGTATAGTCTATCATTGTCATGCATGTGTGTATGCATTTGCATACCTCGTTTAATCACTTATCAATGCAACATGGTAACAAGAAGGAAACCATAAGATCATCAGATAATCATCGCTTAATAATGCATTCAATAGTAAACTAGACTTTCATTAAAGTAGACATAACAACTAAGGATGACTTACCAACTTCCCACTTAATAACCTGACTCAATTATTCTAATGTGGTGTGTGTAAGGTCAGATATATTACATTACTAGTTACCCGACCAAGACCTTCTCTTGAGTGATACTTCCCCTCTGCTACGAGGAATTGAACATGTGTCTACAAACACTAACATATGTACATGGCAATCAACTATTCACAAAATATGCAATATACACATTACATCTCCAAAGCTAGAATATCAACACAATATTCATCCAAACACATAAATGCATTCCTTCATATTAAATGAGATGGAATTCATTCATAAAGCAGTGATAACAAAGTGCACACACAATTTATTCATCCATTGGATTCACATTACTTTTACATTTTACGCTACATAGTAATAGTAAATGGTAATTACACAATTGGGGTGTAACAACCCCACCAACTAGAATGGGCTTGATCAAGTTGGAGTTTAGATTTTAAAATGAAACTGAGCAACCCTTGAAGTGTCTAAAGATATGAAAAAAATTAAATCACAAATAATTTGGACAAAAATTACTTAGAAAAGTTGATGGCAAGGTAAAAGCTCGAATAGTAAAATACACTATTCAGGCAAGGGTTCAAATAGAGCATAGTTGGAGTAAATTTATGTTTAGACCTTTTAAAGATTATTTGAAGATGTTCTAGAGATAAATTAGATATGGAAGAAGACTATGTTGGGAATAAAAAGTATTTGCAAGGTAAACCTAGTGAGGGTAAGTAAGGTGAGTAACAGTCGTTCAACTATAGAAAGCCAAAAAAAAGGGATGTTAAATCAATTTGATAAATTTGGAGAAAATAGATGATTATTAAGAGTTCAAATTTTAAGATGATCTAGATAACATTATGGAAACACCAAGGAGGGGAAGAAGGAAAGCATATGGATATAGATAAGTACCCTATTCAACAAAATTTAATGATTTATTTTTAATTTGAGAGAGCTTTTGACTTCTCCATAAAACATGATTCAAAAATCCTATATTCAAAGTTTCATACCCAATGACCACAACAAGGTTGTTGAAGTTTAAGGTATTGGAACTATTAGTGAAAGATTTGGAATGGTCAACAATAGTTAGAGGTTTTTGACTGAATGAGAATAAATTATAACTCAATTTTATAGTTTCTTGTATCAAAAGACCAATTTGTGTTTATTATTGATGCTTTGGAAAAAGGTTAGGTAGTATGCTTATTTTGAGCTATTAAAAAATGTTCATGCCTAGTAACTATTTATAGATTAACTGTTTGGACATATTTTGGGAGATAATATCAAACCAACATGGTCTAACAAGAATTGTTACTCGACCAATTCAAATGCTCATTAGAAGAGATAGATGAAGCTGAAATCAAACTATTACATTGAAATTATTTAATTAAAAGGGAAAGAAAAACCAAATTATGAATGCCCAAAGATGGAGTTATATCTCCTCAATAATGTCTTTAAATCATTATATTTTCAAGAATTAAATGTAGTATAATTCCAAGGAATATTTTTTATTTAATGGACTATTATGAATCAAAGGGAGAACCTAAGTACTGAATTATAAAGAATTAAGGAATGGGGTGTGGTAAATTGATGTCATATTCAGGACAAACTGGAATGACAAAATTATTGATTGATGTGAAACCACTATATTCTAGGAGGAAACAATGAGAGATGTTGCAAGGTATGTAGCAACTTGTTTATAATGCCAAAGGGTGAAGACAGGATGTCATCATGCCGACAAGACTTTTATATTCTCATGAAATCCCAAAGAGGAAGTGGAAGATCATTAGAATAGTTTTGATCTTTCTATGATAATGGATTTGGCATAATGTTATGATGGATAGACTCACTAAGGTAACCAATTTCTTATTGTAAAAAATTGATTTGTAGGGTACTAGTCATAACTGTGAATGTGTGAAGTAGTGTTTGATTACTTAGTCTTCTTGAGATGGTTATCTAAAATAGGGACACACAAATAGCGTTAAGGTTTTGAGTAAACCATAATCACCTTATTGAAAATTTAACTGAATGTATGCTCAACTTATTACCTTGAGACAACTAGTCAAGAAAAACGGGTAAACCAAGTCCTAATAGATTTTTAGAATACTTTTTATTTAAATAATTTCTATGATTCTACACTAAAAAATAATTGATTTGAAATATTATACAGAAGGAAGGGATAAACTCCTATAAGATGGGATAAGCTAAGAAATAGGATTAGCCTTAGTCCAGAAATGTGTTCATAAATGGAAGAATAGATCAGGATGATCAAGGAAAGCTTTGTTGATACAAAGCATGAGTCAAGAAGTAGTACTATTATGCTTGAGATTGACAGGTGTCTAAGGGTAGTATTATGCTCGAGATGGATTGTAGTCAAGGGGCAATACTATTATGCTCAAGATAAATATTAATGCAGTGATAGACGTTTTTAGCATCTAAATTGTTTGACAGTGTAAATATTAGAGAAAGGATGGGACTCGCGATGTAGTGTGCAATGCACCGACATTCCTTTTCTATTTTGGTTGCACCAAGGGAAATTGTGTGTTAGCCAATGTGAACATATTTTTTTAGTCACTATGGTATATGTGTCATATAGGATTCAATCACTATTGTACTTATGATGTACATATTAAGTTACTAATATAGTTGTGATGTATAGTTCTCCAGAGAGAGTTTTCTTGAAGCACGCAAGTTCTTCCAATGTGTTAGTAGGGTCATGTTGGTGCGTGTTTTATGACACAACAAACATTTTAGAACAAAGTGTCACAGACGCTCTATTCTCTCTTGAAAAACTACTTCCTATGCTAAGATTGCAAGTGAGGTCATAGGGTAATTCCAATGTTTAAGATGAACGCGGATAGGCTCTGTGGTATGGATGTGATTTGCTGTGGGCACAATTAAGATTTTGCAAATTACTCGGAAAAGCGGAGACAAATGCAGTATCATTTTGGTTTTTTGATTTTTATAAAAAAAGTGAAAAAGATTAAGGGTTTAGAGATCCTATACTATTCCTAAGAAATCAAGAGAAGACGAGGATTAAATGAAACCAAATAAACAATACTCTATTTCGCCACGTTAAACGACAACTACATAGAGCAAGTGCAATCTTCTAGGAATGTGCTTGTGATTTTCACGTAATGAATAATTACCATCAAATCGAACAACAATTATTCAAACAGAAGTTAAGCATCCACAATGAAAGCTCAGTCTAACTTTGCACATTGAGTGAAATCATCCACTCAAAGAAAGTATGAGCTCGGTTTCACCAATCTCCGTTATCAATCTATCATTCTTCTAACACACATTATAATTCAAATTTACTAAGAGAGAAAGAAAATATGCGACCATGCAACTATTCAACAATCAAGTATTCAAGGCACCTCATGCATTTGAACTTCATTATCAAAGTAGTGTTTTCACAACAATCTCATAAGAACTCTCTCTTTATTTCTACAATCTAACTATCTCAAATCTGCTCTAACTTCTTAATCTCTAATCTCGAATGAATATCTAATCCTCTCTATCTAATTTCTAATGAAAATGAGAGAGTGAGGGGGGGGCTTATATAGTTTTTCAGAATTACAAAGAACGGCCGAGATTGATTCAGGATCAATGGCCTAGATTAAACAGAACTAAACCCTAATTAGGGTTTCTAAAACCTCAATCAGTTAACTAAAGAGAACTCTAGACATCCGGAGTGGCATCCCTATCCACTTGTGCGGCCTCCCGTTCGGCGAACCTGGACACTATCAAGTCGACCTCTTCCATGGCGATGTTGGGCAGCACGCTGACATTGTACTCCAATAAATCCAAGCTCTCGGCACACTCTGCAAAAATAGTCGCCCATGCTGGTTCCTGCAGCAAGAAAGAACTTCTGATGGCCATGAAGTCGAATATTTTGGTGAAGCTTTCTTTCATGATTGGCCCGGTGGTGGAGAAAATTTTCTGTACTTGTTCTTTTAAATTCTTTGGCCGCAAGTGTTTCTTTCGGACGGCGTCCTTGTCGAGCATATCTGCAGCCATTTCATAAATTTTACTCTGAATTTCCTTTGCTTGTTCTTCAACTCTGGCACCATCCTGCTTCACTTTTTCGAGGACTCCTCTTCTTGAGATCAGAGCATAATACCATCCATTAAAATCATATGCCGCTCCAGCTTCAATAACCTTGTCCTCAATCAACCTTTGCTTCGAGATGCTCTTCAATTCCCGAATACATGGGATGATCCTGCTTTGAATATCTTCGAGACTGCTCCATGATTCTGCAAGATCTGCAACTCGTAAAAGCATAAAGGAAGCCTGCTCATTTACTTGCGCCAACTTTTCTGCAAATACCAACGCCTCTTCTTTCCTTTCATCCATCCAACCCTTAGCTTCTTTCGCCGTAGTCAATTCTTCTTCAAAATTTGCACCTGGTTCTTGTGAAGAATTTAGAGGTGGAAGCGCTGCCTGGTCACCTTCATTTAGGGGCTTAGTCAAGTGTTGGATGTAATCTTTCAGGCGCTGAATTTCTTTCTTATACTCTTTTTTCTTGGCAACTTCTTTTTCTAACCTGGACTTGATGGTAGCCACGGAATTGTCCAAGTCCTCGACCTCTTGCCCTTTTGTTGTTGGACCCATGTCGATGGTCGTGATAGCATATTCATCAGGGGCGATCTCATCTTGGAACTTGTCGGCTGTAGGTACTGCAATTTGCACCGTGCGATTTCCAGCTTCATCTCTCTGGATGGTGGAGAATTTCTTGGCCTTCTTCCTCGGGGCGGTTTGTTCTAATCTTGCCAGAAAATCCGTGTCATTGTCCTCCTCAAGGACCTCTACTGGCGCCTTTCTTTTCAATCTTTCACTCAGCCACTCTGGGATTGTTGGCTGCTCAGTTCCGTCCTCTTGTTGATCTTGGACGTCCTGTATATCCCGTACTTCCTGCTCTTCCTGAATCTCCGGCATACTTTGAACTTCTTGGACCAATTGCATACCCTGGATTTCTTGGACGGATGGGTCATCTTGGATTCCTTTGAGGGCGGAAATCATTCCTTCCTCGAATTCTCCATCCATAATATCTGTATCATTATCCGATTCTAGGATTTCTGTGCTTGCTGGAGAAGGTTGATCATCATCTTCTACTTGTATTGGCTCCACATTTTCGACAGGAGAAGGGATTTTAGCATTTTCCAAGGATTCTCTATCCAAGGCGAGCATTTCTTCTATGTTCCTGGAAGTGGCCGACTGAAGGGGTTTAGACTTGTGTTTCTTTCGAGAAGGGCCTTCATCTATCACTTTACCCTTGTCTTGTCTTGCAAATTTATCGACTTCCTTCCTCTTTCTCGAGTTGGCAGCATCTGTTTGTCCATCTCCACGAGATGCACCGGCGTTCGAAGAACAAGACTCTGTATCGCCCATCAATTCGTAGGTGAATTGCACATTTCTTTGTTTTCAAATTTCTACTTGCCGATCTATCCACCACTGAGAGTATTTGAAAACGGGCCGCATCAAAGTTGCTAGGTCACCCATCTCAGGTTCAAACCATTTTATAGGGGGGAGTGGCTCATTTTCATTGAAGCCTGGCTGCAAATAGATTCCATCATCTTGTAGTTGATCAGGCACTTTGAACAGCTCGGTAGTCCTTATCATGCTTAATGGCAATCTCAACCACAACCTCCTCCTTACGTCATATTCATCTGCTGCGTTGGCCTAGAAGTCCTCTAAGTCAATCCGATGCTTGTACCTCTCTCCGTCCACGGTTTTGATGTGATGGAGCGGATCAAAGTTGCTCCTGGATTTGTATGATATGAATGGATATTGTTGAATTTCCAGTCGAGCAGCCTCTGCTGCTTGTGCCGTCGGACATGACTCCTCCATATTGCCGATGAAAAAAGGAAAGGTGACAGCCGCTTTCTGCTTTGGCCTTTGAATATTCTGATACGCCTCTAATTGCCTTAGCACTTCCAGCAAAACCATCTTGTTGGTCGGATAGATAGGAAGTCTGTAAGGATTTCCTGATAATCCTTGGATTCTGATGTAGGTGAACTTAGGATACTGAATGAACCAGAATCCATACCGACTGATTAAGCTTTTGGCTTCATGTGAAAGTCTTTGGTGAGTTCCGCCTTGGAGAAGCCGGGTGATATACATCAAAAAGGCATCGTGAGCTTGCCGGAAATGAGACTTCTCCTTCAATTGCAGCTGCGGATAACAATCGTAGGCTTTGAATTGCCCTTGGCCATTGCCAACCACGCCTTTGCAGGTCAAGCCAGGATACTTGTAATATCTTGCAAGTGAATATACGATGTATGAGCTCATGTGAAAAGTTTTGGTCTCCTCAAAGTTGACTAACTGCTCGTGCAAGCTGTCACTAATCATTCTGGACCAATTGAACATCTTGACTCCAGTGATTATTTCATCAATAAAATAGTACATCCAATTTTCAAAAGGAGCACCGTGGGCACTGCCTACTATTCTATTTAGTAGCAAAACGATGTCACCATATTCCTCTTTGAAGTGGGTTCTGATCAATTTCTTTGGCATCTTGCCTGCAATAGGCTTGGGTTTTAGTAACCAATTCCTGTTTATGTTGGATGCACAAAGATCCTGCTGGCTCTGATAAAGCTTGAGTGCATCTTCCTTGGTGCGGTAGGATGTTTGATTGTACACTGGAATTCCAAAGGTTTCTTGGATTGCTGGCTTGGACAAGTAGGCAAGGACTCTTCCGTCAGGAGCTTCTATCTGTCTGTCTCGTGCATTGTAGTGTAGTGCGCATTCTACCATAAGTTTCAAACATTCTTTAGCTGGTGGAAATCCAGCTGCATGGACGATTCCATTGCGCATCATCCTCATGGCAATTGGTGTAGGCAGACGTCCGTCAGTCCCGTACATTCTCTTCCGGAAGTCCTCGAGATCAACGTGGCCAAGATCAGTGTCCACAACGTGCTCCCACTTGGACTTGATTTTTGACTGTGTTTGCACACCTTTACTGGCGAATTTCATCTTCACTGCTTTGAAAATAGATCTGCAAAAAGAAACAAAGAGAAAAATTAGAATTCGAAGCTTAAATCAGTTTGAAAGATATTCCAGCTAATTATCAATTTAAACTTCGTGAAAAACCAAGCTGGAAAGAAAATAAACGATGAAGTCTTATGCTAAAATGAAGTGGACGAAGTGAATCTTCCTGTGACTTCTTGGAGAAGTGATCACAATCACGATGCAAGCTGATAAAAAAAATATTTCCTTCACTTTGCTGCAGATTTTCTCAACCTTTTTCTTCTCACAACTTTTCTTCTCAAAATCGAATGATTGCACAAATGAGAGGTGAAATCACTTATAGAGGTGAGAAAATCGATCTTTTTAGCAAATTTGCATTGTTTCCTTCGAATTGAGTTTGAACTCATCTTTCACTTTGCTTCCGGGTGGCAAGTTTTATCTTCAATGCTCTTGTCCGGGAAAGTTTCCAATTTCATCGTCAGTCCAACAAAGCTCTTTGTCTTTCTTTCCAATTTCGAATTTTTCAAGACTTATCCTTTTGGGTGTTGGAAAGTAAATGATTAAAATAATTAAAACAATTATCTATGTGTCATTTCCAACCCATTCGTTTCTATGGCAAATTATTTTTGTCCCAGGCAATTTGATTTTTTCGAATTTTTCCTCATCAATGCCTTAGACGAATTTCCAATTTTCTTGCCAAAATATCTATCATCCAATTTATTTGGCCATAACTTTTAATCGTTTTCCAAAATTATTTGGCCACGTCCAACTTTACTTGGCCATAAATTGCTTCTTGTCCAAAATTATTTTGCCATGTCCAATTTTATTTGGCCATATTCTCTTGATTTTTCCACAATTTAGCTAGCCATGTCCAATTTTATTTGTCCAAAATTATTTTATCTTCCTAGACACTTTGATGTTTGGACATATTTTCCTTCTTTTTCAAGCATGGCGAAAATTTTAAAGTGCCAAACATGCATTTTTAATTTTCTCAAAGGTTTATACTTAGGCAAAAATTTCAAATTTTCACTTTCCTAAACATGGCGGACTTGCTAGTTGTTTTGGCCACTTAATTTTTTCTAATTCCCTCATGCCAATTTATCATGGACTAGGCTGAATTTTCCAAGTGTTGAGCTATTTTCCTTGGGGCGGACTTTAGCATTTCTCTTGCCACTTCAACTTTATCTTGACTTTCATGCCCTTTGTGCCAAATTTCTTTACCTTGGGCGGACTTTCTACATTTTGTTGCCATTTTCATTTTTCTTGGCTACGCCTTAGCCATTTTATCCTTTACCTTGGGGCGGACTTTAGCTTTTGTCAAGCCACTTCTCTCATGTCTATGGCGGACTTTGGCTTGTGGTTGACCATTT